>JBCNJP010000003.1:79549707-79636920 GCA_039602395.1 Deinandra increscens subsp. villosa
GAGTAACGACCCGATTAAACTCTCGGACGAAAAGGCAACGGCTTTAATCGGTAACTAGATACGAAACGCCGTCGTTACAAAGACCCAACCGGCGCCGGAGATCTCTTCTTTTCAGTCATATGGTGGGCGGTGACACGTGCTAGAAAATTCCCAAATTCCAAAACGACGACGTTTCGGATGGTTGTGAATTGTTGGCACCTGCCGGAGCTGAAGCTAGAAACTCTTTACTTTGACGGAGCCATGCTGACAATGGGTAGTTCACCAAGGTTTCCGATGTTTGATAACGATTTCGGGTGGGGGAAACCGGTGGCAGTGAAAAGTCGGCGGGCGAACAAGTTTAATGGCAAGATATCGACATTTCCGGGGAGGGAGGGAGGCAGTAGCGTAGATTTGGAGCACTACTACAGAAATGACCATTTGCGACCGTCATAAACAGTCGCAAAACGGTCGCAATTGAGCATTTGCGACTGTTTTGTGACCGTCTTGGGTGGTTGGTTATACCCTGGTCGGTAATTTTTTTAGCGACCATTTTTTGCGACCGGAAAGTCCTTGTGACTGATTTTGCGACTAGAACTTCCGTCGTTAAGTTACCGACCATGTTTGCGACCGAACAATAGATAGCGACCGATCTTGTGACCAAGCCATTAACGACCAATATTGCGATGGAAACTGATTGCGACGGAAATTACGACTAACCAATTAGTAACCGCAATTGCGACCAACAGATTTTGTGGCCGATTTTTCAACTGAAATGTTAGCAATGACATTTGCGACCAAACTTTTTTTCAACCGATTTCGCGACAATCACTAACGACCGCTTTTATGACGATGTTTTTGCAACCAATTAGTTTAGCAACCGAGTTTCAGTTAAAACCTACAACCAACCTGGCGACCACTATTTTGGTCACATAAAAGCTACGACGAGAAAAGAAATGGTTTTCCTAGTTTTTCACTATTTATAACAATACCCAAAAGCAAATAAATAATTCACAAAACCACATTTGTATATAAGATATCCAAACGCTCAATATTAAACACACCAATCATCCATAAAAGATATCCAGACAATCCTAAGTTGTACAAAAATAAATATCTGAATTGGATAAAACATATAACACACCTAACTACTTGGAGAAAGTTTTTAGTATGTTCTTCAAGAGAAATTCAATTTGTCGTTTCATTTCAGAGTTCGCATCTCTATCTTCTTTGATTTGCTCCATCATTGTAGGTTTCTCTGCTATTTCTTTTTCTTTCTCTACTATTTCTGCTTCCTTTTCTTGTTCCAATTGCGTTCTCTTCTCATTTAACCGTTGCACCTATAATTAACATAACACATTAAAGCTGAACACAACTACCATATGACCCATGAATAACCAACTATAAAAAAATGCTAGCGTTGATAGAATGAATATAAGAATTAGCATTTAGAGCCATGAATAACCAACAATAAAAAAAATTCTCTGAAACATTAAACTAAATGGCAAATGACTCTATAAATAAGGTAAACTTAAATAATAATAATACAAACTAATAACATAACAAAGGCCCGGACATTAGACTACATAAATCTAAGTAGCAGCAAGTTCTTGTATATCGATGTCAACCTCTAAGCCTTCATATATACCTAGGTATCTCAATGAATATTAACTGATGCGTTTAATGATAACCAAGTGTTGATCAACATAAAGATAAAAAATTTACTTGGTATTCCTTGAATTTGTATCGAGTTATTGGCAAGCCAATAAACCCCAAGTGGACGCTCGAACCACGGATATGCTATATCTGTTAAACCTCCGATCCTCAGATTGGTATAAGAATGTCTATTCGCATCGTTTCTTTCTTTTCTTATACTCTTGTTTGCAAGATATACTGTTATCTGCAGATGAGCAACAGAGTAACAATAAGCATCGTGTCATTTGGCTTGGCGCATGAACTTTTTTGTTGTTACCGGGTCACCCCAATCATACATAGTTATGTACTTTCTCGGAGTTGTTTATGAGATAATTAAAACTTCAAACATCTAACAGGGAAAAAACATGAGAACGAAATAGGGAAAAAATATATATTTAAAACAAAGAAAGAACACTTGGTGATTGTGAATACTTCAATTTTCTTTTCCCTTATTTTCTTCTTCTTCTCAGAAACACAACATGCTGTCAAGGATTCTGATACATTAATTAGACCAATTGGAAAGCACATATATATTAGATTAACACTTGAATATGTAGATTGAAATCCCGGGTAACAATATCAACTAGATTGAAAACCCACTAAACAAAGAAACATGAAATACTATTTGGATGAAGTTAGATACGGAACAAGCCCTAGAAGTATAGTAACCTCAGTTGAGTTTTCTATAAATTCCCCTGTTTGTTTGTTCCTCAAATCTCCGCTAACATTGAAGAACAATCATTACTAGCAACCTCCAAAATAAACTATGAAGCAAACCGAGAAGAAAAATGGTTAGATTTTTCCCGATGTTAAATTAAAAGACGCAAGAACAAAATTCAAAGAAAACACAATCTTGCTTTAGGGTGTTTGTAATACCCCTCCCGAGGGGGGGTCTCCCGAGCTCGGGAGCCTCGGGGTGCTCGGGAACACCACGCCGGTACCCTCGGGAGAGCTGCTCGGGAACGTAGCTCGGGAGTGGGGCACCGAGCAAGAGGGCTTGGGATGGTGGGGTCTTGTGACCGTTGAGGGTGGGTCCCACACCCCCCCAACGGCTATTTTGAGGTTTTTAAAAAAAAAAAAAATTTTTTTTCTAAAATTAATTATCCCCTTCACTATATAACCCCATTTTATCCCAACCTTTTCTCACAAACTTCTCCCACATTTCTCCACAATTCTCTCATATTTTTTAACCATGTCTAAAAAAATGTCTTTTTCTTCCGACGATATTTCCTCCGGCGAAGATGCGGTTTTTTTCGCAAGGCTAATGTTCGAGAAAGCTAAAGAAGAAGGTGAAAGTTCGACGCCAATTCGGACACGCAAGACAATCAAAAGAGAACGCCAAGAAGCTCATGATCGGCTCTTTCGCAACTATTTTAAGGAAGGAGCTTTATTCGAAGATAAGTTCCATCGTCGTTTCCGTATGAATAAAAGTCTTTTTTTACGTATTGTTAACGATTTAGAAACAAATTATAAATATTTTCAATTAAGATACGATGCAAGGGGTAGGATGGGGTTAAGTCCTTTGCAAAAATGTGTTGCCGCAATTAGACAACTAGCTTATGGCATTACATCCGATGCGTTTGACGAGTATTTGCACATTGGAGAAAAAACCGCACGAGTATGTCTTAGAAAATTTTGCAAATATATTCGTGCTATGTATCATGAAAAGTATATGCGTCGACCAACGTGGAGTGATGTTATGCACCTCTACGAGTTTCATGAACAGAAACATGGTTTTCCCGGCATGCTCGGTAGTATTGATTGCATGCACTGGGAGTGGACAGCTTGTCCTAACGCATGGCGTGGCCAATTCCACCGTGGTGATCATGCACGACCAACCATAATGCTAGAGGCAGTTGCATCACAAGACATGTGGTTTTGGCATGCATATTTTGGAGTCGCCGGTTCAAACAACGACTTAAATGTGCTTCAACAATCAAATTTGTTGAATGATCTAGTTAATGGTACGGCACCCGAGTCTTCGTTTGAAGTAAATGGCACCCACTACGAACATGGATATTATCTTGCGGATGACATATATCCAGATTATTCAGTGTTTGCAAAGACTCTAACGGCTCCAACAACTGAAAAAAGGAAAAAGTATGATAAAGCACAAGAAGCGGCGAGAAAGGATGTTGAACGAGCATTCGCATGTTTGAAGAAGAAATGGAAGATTATCGAAAACCCGGTGAGGGGAAGATACATCGAAAGAATTACAAACATCATATATGCTTGCATGATTTTGCATAATATGATTAGGGAGGATGAAGGGTTTGCAATTTGCCCGTACGAACCCGATGATGTTCAACAATCGAATGAGCTACCACCACAAAATGTTATCGATGAAAATGTTTTGAAGATTCGTTGTGAAGATACACATCAGAGTATACGATCCGATTTGATCGAACACATCGATCGTGTTTGGGAAACCATACCGCCGCAGCCCGAGGAGGATTCCGATGAAGAAGACGATAGCGACCCCGACGAGTTTTAATTTTTTTTTTCAAATGTATTTTAATTTAATTTCCATGAATTGTAATCTTATTTTTATTTATTTAAATGAAGTTATTATTTAATTTGTGGGAAAAAAAAAGAAAAAAAAAGAGGCTTGGGGTCGCGGGGTCGCGGGGTGGGTATTACTTGAAAAACTGTGGGAGTGGGGAAAGATGAGGTGGCAGTGAAAAAGGTTTGGGATCGCGGGGTCGCGGGGTGACCATTACTAATACCCTTAGGGGAAGATTTTGGTTTCACACGTATCTTCTCGGAGGCAGCGCTCATATTAGATGAGTCTCCCGCTTCTCAAAAGAACAATAGCGGATTCATCAACCCTAATGCACATACAATCTTCCCCCCTTATATTTCTTTCCTAAAAATCTAGCCTGAATATGAGTAACTAAGCAAGATTTTGAAGGAGTAGCTCTGTTATTGCCATCGCAATCCGCTGAGATTCGAAGATTGCTCTCTCGTTCAATTAGCCAGAAAATCTCTCGAAGTTCGATGATTGCTTTCTCAAAGTTCCAGGTCTTGATCGTGGATGGACATGAAATCTAGGAAAAGTCGAAGTGAGAAGGTGGGAGAGACGGACCTAGATTAAAAGAAGGGAAAAGAAACGATTGAAGTTTAGGTGGAAAACTTAAATTTTCATTTTGGAGGGATATTAACATTTTAATTATAATAAGAGGGAAGTTCAAAAAAATTCGAAAGGAAATAGTATATTACTATTATTAATCTTTAAAATAAGTTACTATTACCCGTGCGTTATCATAGAGCAAATCTAGATACAAAGTTAAACTGCATTTCCATAGCGCAACGTAAAAGGAGCGAAAATGTTATACATCTAAAAATATAATAAACACATGTGTGATTAAGAAAAAAATTATACACCAAATAGAAATTGGTTATAGTGGGTCAATACGACATTTACTATGTCATATAAGGTCTTGAAGAGTTTTATTAGAATGGAGTGAGTCATCAAATTGTCCATGTTTACTCCTAATTGATCTTAATAGGGGAGCATTGACAAATGTTAATCCTATCAGGCTTCAATTGATCCTAACTAAAACTAAATAACTCTAATTAACCCAAATCAACATTAACCGGCACTAGTTGATCATGATTGCCATTATTAATCCATATCGACAATAATTGTATTAGGTGATCATCATTAACTAGTATTAACACCAATTGCCTATAACTTACATCATTTACTAGTGTTAACCATCATTGATCATATTGACATGTCCTTAGTTGGCCAATATTGACTTTATTAGACCCGAATGGTCCTTATGATCCTATGTAACATTAATATCTCCTAATTTTCCACATTGTCTCTATTTGGTCATAATCGATTAACATTCATCGTAACCACCCATATGTGACTCTAGTTACATATGTTTTTATGTCATTTTCTACGTCCATATCCTTTTTGGTAGTTAGGTATCCAAATAGATTTTATTAGCAATATTTGTAACAATTACTGATACTAGTTTAGTATATGATTTATTTTTTAAAATGAAACATGTATTAGCAACCGAAACAATTTCGGTAGCAATATTTGCGACCGGTTGAATTTTTATTCAAGATGCTTAATAGTTTAAAAAACTGACGGAAATAATTATGATCGTTTCTACGATTAAATTAAATTTTATTTTATTTAAAAAAATTAACTAATATATTTGCGGTTGAAGCAAGTGTGGTTGCTATATTTGTTGACCCCTTGTGCGATCAAATTAGTTTTTTTATTATTGAAGAATATAACGATCGTATTTGCATCCAAAACAACTAAGGTCACTATATTTGCGAACACTTTTATGGCCAGCTCAAATTCTATTTTATTATTTAATTAATTTATAAAATAAACGACCGGATTTGCGTTCGAAATAATTAGGTCGCTATATTTCTGACCGTCTTTGCGACCGAATCAAATTTCACTTTATTAAGAAATTCATTTGTAAATTGAACGACAGTATTTGCGACCAAAATAATTACGGTCGTTATATTTGCGACCACTTTAACTACCGAAACAACTTTGTCGCTATAAGTGTGACCAATTTAACTACGGAAACAACTAGTCGCTTTATCTGCGACCGATTTTGTTTCCGTCGCTATTTTTGTGACCACTTTAACTACCGAAACAACTTAGTCGCAATTTTTGCGACCAATTTGGTTTTGGTCCCTATTTTTGTGACCACTTTAACTACCGAAACAACTTAGTCGCAGTTTTTGCAATCGAATTGGTTTCGGTCGCTATTTTTGTGACCACTTTAACTACCGAAACAACTTAGTCGCTATTTTTGCGACCGATTTGGTTTCGGTCGCTCTTTTTATGACCGAAATTGGTTTGGTCGCTAATGTGGTTGCTGATTTTGCGACCAGCTTTGTTGGTCGCAATTTTCGGTTGGTTTTGCCCCTTTTTGTAGTAGTGGTGAAAGATAATGGAATGCGTAAATAATCGTCCATATTATTGATAATGAGCACCCTTTATATAGGGAGAATACAATGACTTGTACGAGAAGATAACTACAAATTATGAATCTAAATCAAACTATTCCTCTCACAATATCTCTAATATCTCTCTCTCTCATATCTCAATAAATTCCATATATTCAAATACTCCCCTGTAGTCAGAGCAGTAGAGAATTAAACGCTCAGACTAGAAAATAAATAACAATAAATAATAAAACTAGCTTCAATATCCGTCTATGATTGTGCTTCAACTGTCTTCAGAATCTGAACTTTAGCCAAATTCGTAGTTTGCTTGAAGTCGGTCATCTTTATTCCTTATGGTTGCACTCCTTGGTGTTCTTGGTTTTTGATTCGAGACCCGAAGGTAACTCTTTGATCAGTCAATCTTGACATAAAATAAAGATTAAAAAAAAAAACAAGGTTGCTGATCGTAACCAAGCAACGATTTTTTTTTTGGATCCGAAGACCACGATTTTCGATCCGTAGATCTGAAATAAACTAAAAGAAAATATAAAGAAAATTAAAAACCAATAAATTCCATAGATCCGAATTTTTGGAGTTTTAGATCCGAAGACCACGATTTTCATAAAAATAAAAAACAAGGTTGCTGATCGTAACCAAGCAACGATTTTTGGATCCGAAGACCACGATTTTCGATCCGTAGATCTTATATAAACTAAAAGAAAATATAAAGAAAATTAAAACCAATTGTTCCAGGAGTTGCAATAACCAGACGAAAAAGACGAAAAATTCCAGGCTTCACTTTGCTTTCTTTTGGATGAGAACAAATAGAGATTTTTTTTTTGTTGAGTGCACCGATCGGAGTGGTGAAGCTTTATTTGAGCCAAAAAAGAAAAGAATATAACAGCGGTGGTGGACAGGGCGGTGGCGGTGAAGGCACACCGCCCTGTCTTGGGTCTTTATTTTTCGGTGTGGTGAGAATTGAACCTAAGCTCTGATTACCATGAAAGATAATGGAATGCGTAAATAATCGTCCATATTATTGATAATGAGCACCCTTTATATAGGGAGAATACAATGACTTGTACGAGAAGATAACTACAAATTATGAATCTAAATCAAACTATTCCTCTCACAATATCTCTAATATCTCTCTCTCTCATATCTCAATAAATTCCATATATTCCAATAAGTGGAGGTGGTGATGTCGCCGGAAACAATGGTGGAGCTGGAATTGAAACCTGTAGCTCACAATTCCTCCAATCGGGTTAATTGGATGTGGAAAGGAATTAAAAAAAATATTAAAAGACTATTTCATGTCACGTGGAAAAAAAATTAAAAAAATTAAAAAATATTACATGTCAGTTTGCCACATCAGCACCCATCTAACGGTGTTAAAAAAAGTTAACGGCGAGTCCATTAAAAAAATATGAGTGAAAGTTAGGACTGGTGAAAAGAATTTTTAAATGTGGGATTATTGTTGGCCAATAGGTAAAAGTTAGGATTATTTAAATTCAATTTTCCTAAACTTATTGATATTTAAGTAGGCAAACGAATGTGTTTCATATTAAATTTGAAAGTTGTTATTTTAAAGACCAAATTTTACAGGGATGAATTAGAATTAAGTTATTATTACAAACTCTATTTGATAGATATTGAGTGATTGACCGTAGGGGTGGTGAGTAATAATATTATTTCTGTTGATCAAACATCTTGCTTGTATTACGGGATTAGGAACATCATCTCAAGAAACCTATAAATCTCCAGTAAAATTCCACATGTAAAAGAGTATGAAGATTAGACCAAGCAAGAAGGACAAAAAGTGTTCGTATCTTATAAATATTATTTATGTTGATCAAACCTCTTGCTTGTATTAGATATTGAGTTTGTTATTTGATGATTTGTAGGGAAGAAGAAAGGAAATCAAGTAAACCATCCAAAGTGGCTTCATCAGATGTGACGATGGAGTGATTCATTGGAAGGCCTTAAATTTCAAGTTGATATTTCCTTTTCAAACCTGGTTAATGTTGTTTAAGTGTTCCTAGGTTTAGCTACTCCAAGTTCTTTTACAAGTTAATCACATTTTTTTAAGCTATAAATTAAGCAGGTGATGCTACAAACTTTTATTGTAAATTGTATAAATCGATTCAAATGCAGCAAATCAGTAGAATCTACAGTTTAGATGAATATGCAGTTTACGTGGTACATGTTTAACACTTGTAAACATTTGCAGGTGTGTCCATGCCGTTAAAAAAAGGTGTCTATGATAATTGATATTATCAATTGATAATATGATAATTGATAATATGGCTTCAGCTAAACTTTGGTATACGATGCAGCTCATCACCAATGTCTGAAGCAAAAAAAAGAGATACCACTATTAATCGACACAATCATGCTTCTAAAAGTTTTTAGTTTACAACCATATTTAGACAATGTGAGCATCATGTTTAATGTTCATGGTTATGTGATGTTGGTATAGATAAGATCATAAATTATTTATAAATTTTTAATTATGCATCCCATGAAAATTGGGTTTACCGGTCCTATTTAAAATGTGTGCTCATTGATTTTTGTTTTTTTTTAATTTCCAGATGCTTTTAAGTTTTTTGTTGTCTAATTTGTATGTTCACAAACACAAAACGGTGATGCTTTCCTTTACTGTGGATGTGGGAACAAATAATCAGAGGCAATCAGAGGATACTCGATGATGAGTTCTATATTGGCATTAGACAAAGGAGGGCCATTGAATAAGTACATCAAGATTGTTCATACTAAACTGGGTGATAAACCTTTTGTAGATTTATTATCAACTTAATTGTGTCTTTTCTTTGATATTGATGAAAACTTTGAAATGTTTTATCCATCAAAAGACTTTTGAGTCATGTTGCAATTGCAGGCCATGTATCAACAACTCAGATTAGAGCCATATGTTGTACATACAACATTTCAATACGCACCGCTTTATTTTAATGAACCAATTTCGTTGTTGGTTGTCATAGACGGTTTCTGATGTTGTAGGATCCGACTTTCGAATGTTACAAGATGTGATTGATGTTGTTGTTGCTACATATATGTATGATGTTCAATTCCTTGACTATATTCTGCATGAGAACAATCTGATCTTGTTTCAGTTCATATGGATTATGTATGCACCTACGATTAGTGTATACTTTGTGCACAATATGGTGAGTTTTTTTTTTCTCTTGTAATTCAATAACCTTTTTTGATATGATGATACACTGAGTTTCAGTTTGAATTTGTTCTTAGAGGTTAAATTTTCAACTTTAGAAACATGATATGGATTCTATGTTTTCTGTGAATGAAATAAAGTGTAAAGTTCATATTAATTTTCCACTTATAGTTGATACTTTGACTTCTAAAAACTGATGTTACTATTATATGCAGTTAGTGTTTTATAATCTTCCTTTTTTTTCTTTCTATTATGTCCTTTTCAAGAGATCTAAAGTATGTAAAGATGTGTTGAGAAATTTGTGGAGACAGAAATGAACAAGTGATACGTATGACTATATGAGCCTGGAACATCCTTTCCTTCATGGTAACATTATTGTTATCTATAGGTCAGTTCTTTTATTGTGTATATGCACTATACATGCAGGCTTGTACCCGTAAAATGAGTTTTGGATTCTCTTTCAGTATTGTTGCTTTGCTCTCTAAAAAGACCAGGTCAGTCTTCATCATTCGAAAGCCAGCTATACTTTTTAATGTCAAATTTTGTTAATATTTTACCATCAAAATGTTTAAATTTGTTATCATGCTTTATGAATGTTACATCATATCAATAGTATGGATAAGGCACACCAGGTCTTATTTATGGTAAAAACCATGAAGAAGTTTTGTATATGTCTTAATCATGTTGCAAGTTGCTTCTGTAGTTCTAATATGTGGAATAAAGCTTTGAATAAGGAACTTGGCTCTCATGTTAATTGATGTTAATCTTACCTTTAATATATTTCTGTAATAGATTCATGAGCATCAAAATACCAGTGAAGTTGATATCCTTACAAAAGGTAATCTAGTGTAGACCGAAGTCTTAATAGTATTGATTCTCGTGGTTTAGTTTTGTGTCAAACCCCTTTTATAGTCTCGTATCCGGGGATAATAAAAACATGATCCATTGTGTATTATTTTAATTTTAAATTTTAAGCAAGTTTTGGATTAACTTTTATTATATTACCTTCCGCGGTGTTTGGTATTCGATCGGCCGTAGCCCCGTCTCCGCGGGGGAGGGGGGGGGGGGGGAGCGGGGGTGTGACATCAACCTCCTTCGCCCGAGTCAGGATAGAACCTGCAACCTCAATAGACCCTAAACTCTAACCATCATTATCCATGTCATTGAGTCAAAAGGTCAATTGTTTACCTAGAATTAGAATTAAATCTAAATGACTAAATAACCATGTGAATTAAAAAAGTTTGTGACTCCCTACTAAAATAAGTTAAAATCATGAAATTTGGGAGAAGAATGGAATTATTTTGGATCTAAAACGCGGACAACTTGGACAAGTCTACATGTTTTAAGTTGGATCATGTTCTTGTCGACTCATTTTTATTTGATTTCTCCTACTCCTATCTATTCTTGGATGAGTTTCATGTCAATTTTCGTGTTCTTGTTAGGTGACGTATACTTGAATAAAGGTACCTACATTTTGTAAGATTTAAATTTATAACATTTTAATTAAAAAACTATCAATTTAACATCAAGTATTCCATTCGGAACATTCTACCGTAAACAAAATCAAGTGGCAATAAATAGTAAACCGTTTTAATTGGTCCATGTGGTAGCAAACACGTGTTTTTTTTTAAACGTAACACCTTTAGCATGAAATTGATGGTAAAATTAGTTTAGTTGTGTAACATAACCTTTGGGTCTCATATTTGATACTTTAAGTGTTTTACTTCTAATTTCAATGTTATTACCCAAGTGTTCTTACATTTTCTTTTTCCTTATATTACGATTTAGCAATGCTAATGGTTTTGTATAGCTACGATTATCATTGCAATAATCCTAGGAGAAAATTACCACATAGATGAGTATTAAAGATTTAAAATTCTTTAACTCTTAAAAAGTAGTTTTGCGTAAAATAAAATTTATTATTAAAATAGTTGCTGTAAAAGTATGCAGTACACTCTGCCAGAGAAGTCAGATACTATCTGCACAATCAAAGTTTGACCAGTCAACACCTATCCTCGGTTGTCCTTTCCTGTTTTTAAGATTGATGCACTGAGGAATCTCTTCAAATTGCTAAATGCAATGTCACCCCACATTGGGATTTCCATCTTTTTTCAACTAAATATGGAAATTGAATTTTTTGACTTTTCTAGTCAAACTTTTGACAATTAATGAATTAAGCCCATGAATTAATCCCATGTTCATCCGTATATAGTTGTATATAGTTGGTACTTTTGATTTAGAGTGGGTCCTTCTAAACTTTTTTAAAGGTAGGAAAATTGGAATTAAATAATCCAAGTTATTGGGTATTGGCGGATAATAATCCGAGTTCCAATATTGGTCTACAATAATCCCAATTATTTGGGTCTTGGAATTCATTGGGCCGTCGTTAATTTATCACTAACTCCGTTAGTTATGTGCTGACGTGGCACATGCCACGTCAGCAAGTATGATGCCACATCACCTGCCACGTCAGCAAAATGATGCCACATCACCTGCCACGTCAGCAAGTACTAGCGGAGTTAGTGAAAAATTAACGGCGGCCCAATGAATTCCAAGACCCAAATAATTGAGATTATTGTAGGCCAATATTGGAACTCGAATTATTATCCGCCGATACCCAATAACTTGGATTATTTAATTCCAATTTTCCTTTATAAAAATATAAAAATTACTCAAGTGGTTTTAGATGGAAGCATCTAAAATCATTGGAAAATCTATTCTAACAAATTTCTTCTTAATTGATTCGCATTCTATAAAGAGTTAATTACATTTGGCGTCTCTGAGGTTTGTTGTTTGTTGCCACCTAAGTCCATTTTTCAGATTATTAATAAATCTTGGCCGAGGTTTGTATTTTGTTGCCAACCGAGTCCTTGAGAATAATGGAGGTTAGATTTTTCTGCTAAGTGAAAAGGTATTTCAGTCAATTTACAGATCAGGGAATAGTTCTTTAAATAGGATGAATAACGGTCGGACTAACCTAAAATCTACGGGAGAGGAACAACGCAAAACATGGACATAATGGGGAACAGACTTTTCAAATGGACAAAAGCTTATAATTTTTTTTTTCAAAATAGACAAAATGAGAATTTTCCCCTTTCTAATTTGTGTCGTTTCCGACTCATTAAATAGTTACAGTTATATATGTCTACTCATACCAACTCATCACATAACTTACTCGTATAACCAACACTATGCAAGCTCTGCTATTATGATACTTTTCATAACCAAACAAAACCACACACTGAAATGCAAGTGATTACTCACTCTAGTTCACATGCAACTCTATCATGCAAAGTTAATAACATAACCAATACCCACCTTGAACCTCCCAACATGATTAATATACACCTGTATGTAATGCATTCTTCTTATATATCTTGAATTCTCGGAGTTACCATTAGAATCATTAATAAGGGCTACGTTGGCTCCAAACTCTAAGGTGGCGTTTGGTTCACGGAATGTAATGTAATTGGAATTGTATAGTTTTCCTTTTAAAGTTGTGCTTACGTTGGGTAAAGAAGGAGTTTGAAATACGATGAATTCCTTTATGAGTTAATCAATGGAATTTAGAAATCCTTCACTTTAACGAAGGAAAGTTACATGACCTCAAATTCCATTGATTAAAGGAATTCATTGTATTTCAAACCCCTTCCTTACCCAACTTAAGCATAATTTTAAAAGGAAAACTTTACAATTCCAATTACATTACATTCCGTGAACCAAACGCCACCTAATTGTCTCGCCTTTGACTCACTGAAAGACCGCAAACCTGCTAACGTCCTAAACCATGTTAATGATTGTACCAAGACCCGGATCACACATCACTTCTCTTAACAGGACTTGGTTAATAACCAACACACACACGTCACCCCAATCTCAAATTAACTATCTAATAAATTAATGATTAAATAAATCTAAATGGAATAAGTACCAAATCAATCCGAGTATAAGTCCCACTTAAAGTAGCATCTGGGAAGTTTGAGATGATAACACACCTTACCCTTGTCACAACGAGGTAGCTCACAGTAAGACCCCTGACTCAGGTAAGATAATCTGCACTGATGAGACGCAAAGTGACGACAAATACAAATACAAAACAAATATAATAATAATAATAATAATAATAATAATAATAATAATAATAATAATAAATAATAATAATAATAAATAGAACAAAATGACATAAAACTAAATAAATAAATAAATAATATGTTTCTTACATACCACCCTACACCAAAGGCCACCAAGGAAAAGAGAAATACCCCTACCCCCCCCCCCCCCACCTCAACATGAGTAGCTGACTAGAGTCTATAACTAAAGCTCAAAAAACATGTCCAGGCAAAACCCAAAACTAAGCCCTTTCTTAGAGTCCCTAACCGGATCCGTCACCTCCACAAACTCCTATCAGGGATCATGTTTTCAGAGATGTGCAAGTCTAAAAGATCCTGCTTGATCTTCTCATCTCATGTCAGTTTTAGTCTTCCTCTACTACTTCCACTGCGTTGATCCACTTGGCTACATCAACCCCTCTACTATTTTCTTGTATTACAATATCCCATCCACTACGAGAGTTTCCACAGTCCTTACGGGAGCCGTCAATTGCATCCTCTGAACATGCTCTAACCATCTCAGCTTCCCTTTCCCAATTTTAACAGAATTAGGTGCCACCCCTAACTTAAACCTAATTACTATGTTCCTTATTTGGTCCAACCTTGTGTGTCCGCATATCCTCCTTAACATCCACCTTAACATCCTCATCTCTCGAGTCTTCAACTTTCGCGCCAGGTTTTTTTAATAGGCCAATAGTCGGTTTCATATAACATAGTTGGACGATTAGCAACTCTGTAGAATTCTCCTTTTAATCTCTCAGAAAACCTCTTTTCACACAAAACGCTTGTGGCAGCGCTCCACTTACACCACCCAGACTGCACCCGGTGGGTAACATCGTGGCCGATGTCTCTGTCAATTTGAATGTACGATCCAAGATACTTAAACCTGGTAGTCCTAGGTATAACATGGCCACCAATCGATAATTGGGTGTCGTCCTTAGTGGTGAACCCACCGAGTTACAAGAGAGGTACTCAGTTTTAGTCTGACTAATGCGTAAGCCTTTGATCTCTAATGTTGCCCGCCACTCTTATAATTAACCAATTGTTCAGCATATCCTTTTTCTCCACCACCAACACAATATCATATACAAAAAGCATGCACCACGGAATGGCCTTCTTAAATGACTTTGATAACTCATCTAAGGCTAGAGCAAAAAGGAAGTGAATCCTTGGTGGAGTCCCACCTTCGTAGGGAAAGGATCAGAATCCCTTGGCGTAATGCTAGTCATAGCATTCTCGTACATATCCAAGATTAGCTCGACATACTTTCTAGGAATACCATAGGAAACCAAGCTATTCCAAATCATCGAACATGGTACACTGTAATATGTTTTTTGAAGATTGATAAACACCATATGCAGGTCATGCTTCTTCTCCCTGTATTTCTTCATCAACCCCTTAGCACATGTATTGCCTCCGAAGTTGAAATTCTTGACATGAACCCAAATTGGTTCACCGTAACCTGAGTTTCACGTCTTAAACTCGCCTCGATCACCTTCTCCCATAATTTCATGGAGTGGATCAACAACTTAATCCCCCTATAGTTACCACAACATTGTGCGTCGCCTTAATTCTAGTAGAGAGGCACTAGAACACTGCCTCGCCACTAGTCATGCATATTACATGTTCTAAAAGTAAGATTAAAGAAATTTGTAAGCCACCGCGAAGGCCTTCTTCTTCCAAGCATATCCCTGCCTCTATGGGAATGTTTTTCGTACCCACCAATTTTGCCTTTCCCATCTTCTTAAGAGCTCTCCCAACCTCCACGATAGTGATCTTATGACAGTAAAAGTTATCCCTTTGTCGGCGTTGGCTTTTTGGGTTTTCCCTATTTCTATGTTGATCCCCGCATGTGTTGAATAGATCGTGGAAATAGGTTTGCCACCGCTTCTTAATGTCCTCATTCTTAACCAGAACACATCCATTCGCGCTCTTAGTGAACTTCACTAGCCCCGAATCTCGTCTCCTCCCCCGCTCACTGGCTTTAGCAATCCTAAACATGTCATTTCCCCCTCAGTCTCTAGGCGCTTATACATCTCATTATAATCAGGGTTCTTGGCATTAGCCACCGCCTTTTTTTCCTTCCGTTTGGCCTTTTTCTACTTCCCCTTTAACCGCTCTCTCTCGCCTTCACCACTGGATCCTATCAGGTCCCTAAAGCACTCTTTTTACCTTAAACTTGCCTTGCACTTCGAAATTCCACCACCATGACTCTTTGTGCCCTCTAGTATTTCCCGTTAAGATCCCCATAGTCTCATGCGCTACGTGTATGACATTCTTCGTCATATGCTCCCACATCTGATTGGCTTCGTCGCACGTCCACCAGTGCCCCTGAAAAGGAACTTCTCTTAAAATACTTTGACCATATCACCTATCAAGTGACCCCATCTAATCCTAGGTTTAAGTATCTTCTTCCCAACAACAAGCATCCGTCATAAGGTAAGATAACTGACGATCAGTCGATGCTCAGCCACCACCATCTCCCGAGGTATGGCCTTACAATCCAACAATAAGCTACGGTTCGCAATCCTTATAAAAAAGTAGTCAATCCGTGTTGCACGACCACCGCTACTGAATGTGATTAAATGGGTTTCGCTCTTTTTAAAGAAAGAGCTTATAATAACTAAGTTATGAGCAATTGCAAAGTCTAGAAGCTCCAAACTACTCTCGGTCTTAGCCCCAAAGCCAGAACCCTCGTGCACTAGAGATAACCATCATTATCCTTGCCATTATGGCCACTGAAATCCCCTCCTATGCATAATTTCTTGTTCGATAGTATGTCCCTTTCAACCTCGTCGAGCGTATCCTAAAAGTTTCTCTTCTCTTCGTCCCCTAACCCTATTTGCTTTTTAAATAAATAGTTATTTAAAATGTTTATTACTTTTATTTTACATAAATTATTATTTCCTTTTTAAATAAAATTTATTAATTTTATTTTATATATACATTTAGATGTTGTTGTCAAACCTATACTGTCCGACTAGTTTTATCAGTTACATTCTCTCGAGGGTGGGATACTTAATAAGTGGATGTAGATAAAGCCTTTTTTACATGATGATCTAATTTAGATGGTGTAGATAACTTAGCCACCTGATGTTGATGTTGTTGACTCAACTCATCCACACCATGTTTGCATTTCAAAAGGCCCTATACAGATCTCAAGTAAACACTGTGGTTGGTTCTCCAAGCTTTCCACATCCCTCATTGCATCTGAGCTCACTAGGTGTATTTATGATACATCAATCTTTGTTTACTATTATGCCTCTATTATGTGCTATGTTCTTATATAGGATTAATATTCTCCTTCAATATTTAGATTATTCTCTCTTTAATTTGTTAGAATGTATTTAGGAAAGGTTTTTGTAGAGGTGATTTCATTCCTCATTTATCTTGTAAATTGTATATTTAATACTCCTGTGCATAATGATAATTGTAAGCTTTTCCAAATCACTATATGGTATTAGAGTCACTTTGCTCTAGCGAGCCCCTCTCTGAAAATCCCTCCCTCCCTTCAAACACTACTCGCAGCGGCCGACCTCCATTGGTCACAATGACCGTCACCGAATCCTCCACCACCCCTGCCGCACCAACCATCATCACACTCCCCACTTAAATACACTTCCACATTCACCTAATTTCTACCAATTTCCCTGTTTGGAGAAAGAAACTCCTATCAACCCTAATTGGCCTTCAACTAGAACAACATCTCACCAACACCCCCCCCCCCTTCTCAAACACTTGTCGGTCAACCCAACAACCCAAATCTGGGCTATCTTCCGTGGTATAGACAAGACCATCTTGATCACCGCCATGCTTGGCAGTTGTTTTGATGTCATCCAACCACTTGTCTCCTCGGCGACTGCTTCCAAACAGACGTGGGACAACCTCAAAAAGAGCTATGCGAGTGCCTCCCGCTCTCGCATCATTAGCCTTAAATCCAGGCTCGCGAAAAATCCTCGGGGCACCCGCTCCATCAATGAATATCTCCATGAGATGAAGGTCATCGCTGACGAGTTAGCTCTCGCTAACAACCTGGTCGATGATGAAGACTTAGCCATTAATATTGTCACCCAACTTAGTGATGAATACATCCACATTACATCCACTCTTATGGTTCGTGAAACTCCACTCACCTTTTCCGACCTATTTGATAAGCTCGTCGATCACGAACGGTCTCTAATGAATGTCACACCCACCCCCTTGTCACTACTGTCAACACCACGCAAAGGCAGTCACCTCGCACTCCGGCCAGAACCGCCTCTGACTACTGCTGATAAAACCCCCGCATTAATGGGCCTGGTTGCTACTCTAGATCCCCCTCCTTTACTGGACCATCGAACCCACCAACCCACCAACTCGTGGTTCCAAAAATTCAAAGTTCTGTAAGTTTTGTAATATCCCGGGGCACGATACCAATGAATGTAGCAAGATCCATAAGCATCTAACTGACAACAATATAACATCTTCAATGGTTCTGGCACCACCACCGGTGGTTAACACAACAAAGGTGGCTCCCTTTGCCCGTTGGATGTTTGATTCGGGCGCATCCAATCATGTAGCATGTGATACTTATCTCCTTCACAACATGTCTGAATACGGTGGTCCTGATGAGATTTTGGTTGGCAATGGTAATTCTCTTCACATTCTAAAGTTGGTAACTCCCAACTCTCCACTTCTGACCTTTCTCTATCCTTATATAATGTTTTTCATGTTCCCAATCTTAATAATAATGTTGTCTTTGTTTCTAAACTATGTAAACAAGAATTTGACCTAACCGCGCTTCGCGGCGGGTAACTTGTTTTTGACCTCCCACGTAAAAAGTAACCTCCTTATTTTCGACCTTCCAGATAAAAAGTAACCTCTTCCTTTTTTACCTTCATGGTAAAACAAAATAACCTGCTCATTACATTAGACATAATATTTTTATAAAAGGAATGGTGGGTTAATGCCTTCTTGTATAACTTAAGTTGCAAAGCTAGACAAAGGGTTTCATTTATTTATTTTCATATTAAAGATGATGTTAATGTTGTCAATATGTTTTTTTTAGTTTGATATGTACAACAAAACAAAAGATTACGAAGAACTAAATATCTAAAAATATGAAATAAAAAAGAAAATTTGGTACAAAAAGTATAGAATTGATATTTTTCAAGAAGTATAGATAAAACTTTTAGACCCTTAAAACTAACAATTACACAAAGTTGCATGTCACAACTTTTCAGCCGAAGTAAGATCATAAAATGACCCTGTCCATTTCCCCGCTCTAATAGTGAACCTTAACTCACCACCCATAGACACCGTCAGCGAACCTTACCTCACCATCCATAGACTTCATCGAACATAACACATCACCACCACTACTAACCACCTCTGACTTCACCACACAACGAACCGCCACCAGCAAAAAAATATTCCACCAGATCGTTCATCACCCACTACCACGGGGTGGTCTAGAGCTGACGAAATATAACACGCATATGATATAAGGAGAAACAAATCATAAGGAGATCAAATAATTAGATGAACACATCAAAACCGAACTGGTCCAATTATGATACGAAACAATGAGCAATTGAGCATAATAATTAGTTTTAAACCATTCATTTGAAATTAAAATAAAATAACCAATAAGATAACCTCAGATCACTAAAATAACAATCGTTATGTTGATTAGAAATGTTATTAATTAAACATACCAGTTCATTGTGATGTAAATCTTTAGTTAAGCCACTCCCTGCCTGTATGAGATGAGTAACAACATGAGCACCAAGAATAATTTAACGAAAATTATTCGTGTAAATCATAAGACATGCAATCACCTCTTAAATTATTTGAATTATGAGAGATAATATGAACTCTGTCAAAGTTATCTGCATGATAAAATCAATGTTCATTGTGAATATGATCATTTGAAGGTTCATTCCACTTTCACTCTTATGTGATGTGCACTTCTATTCATACTGCAATAACATTAGTCATAAATTAGAAATTCATTTTGGGGCTTTTGAAACAAAAACATTGCAACTATTTAGGTAAATGAAGTTACGAAGATACCTTTGCGGATCTACCTCGGTAAACCTGAAACGATCCATTCTACCACATATTTCTACATAAAACTTTCATGTTTTCTAAACGATTTGCACTTGCAAGATGTCTGATTCCTTTCTCGCTGATAAAACAACAAACTAACTAATGAATACATCAAAATCGAGCACGTACAGACAATGATGATGCCTCACCACCACCCACACCTCACCAATACCTGCCGCCATCGATGAAAAACCCATATCTTTAAGATGATAATATTTTGTGAAAACCCAGAAGAGGGCTCTGACTGCGCTCGATTAAATTACGAAAATCCAGATCTTCAAAATTAAAATACCCTGATATTTTGTACTAAAAAGCCCAGATCTTCATAATTCATAACCCAGATATTTGTGAGCAATCACAAAATTTATGCATTTCACTTGAAAAACCCAAATCACTACTTATGAAACGGGATCGGATTAGATCCGATAGCGCCGAATAGATTTTTATATATAACAAAAATTATATTGAACTTGAAAGTAAATTATGATCGGAGTTGCTTTTGATTTGAGAAAGATAGAGATTGTTTATAGATTAATGCATCTGCTGTTTGATTCGGAAGATGGACACGTATATCCTACTGTTTCCCATACTTTTACAGTTATGCCACGTATTGTAAGTGTGGAGACACGTGTTCTCACCTAACCCAAAGCTGAAAAGCTTGTAAAGTTTGTAAACATGCGTCAGCCGACTCAGACCCTTAATAATGCAAAAGAAAAAACATCAAAATAGATTGGAAAAGTAGGTGTCATACGTGCATTGGCTATAAAAACTTGTTATCGCACAATCAATGGACTAAAGGATATACAGTAAGCATGTGAGTGAAAGACTGAATCCTTTTTGTTATATATATAAATCTAACCAAGTGTCTGTTGAATTCTTTCCATATCATTGCTTGGTCATGCATCTTCACACGGGGGCGCATCTCATGCGAGGGGTGAACAATAATGATGTCTATTATGCCCAAAAGTCTTCCTCAACTTGGTCTCAACAACTACATTCCACCAAGCTTTCCAACTCTATCCAAGCCTGGCATCACAAGCTTGGGCATCCGTCTCTTCAAGTTTTTAAGCATCTTTTAAAGACTATAAAATTTTATAAGTTGTCAAAATTTTATTTTCATTGCAATTCGTGTGCTATTGATGTGTGCGAGATATATATTAATTGCTTGCAATAATGACCTTTAAATTTATAACCTAACTCATATTTTCTACACATGCATATAGGAAAGCAGACCTATCGTATGGCAATATTAAAGAATGAGTCAGGGTCAACCTAAGGAAGCAACGGTGTAATCAAAACTAACCTAGTAAACATCATTAAGACTCTGTCACAATTGTTAATGACTAGTAGTAAATGTAATTGTAGAATGGAAATAATAACAAAAATCAGATATGAGAAAATAGATATCATCTAAGACTGATCACTATCTAGCATTACCTAAACCTGACATTGACTTATCGCAAATTAACTGTCTAGTGGATACAGAATTGCTAGATACTGCATCTACAAATAAAACCATAGCCACAACAAAGTATCCACGAATTAATGACGTAGCTATAAGACATCAAACATATGACCTAAGACCTAGAATCATAGACCAATCCTATTTTAAATAATCATGATAGACTAAGAACTTATGACCAAACCACATACCATCACATATGCAAAATACCTAGTCACTTCACTAATCATTTTGAGCCAAGACATGGAAGCTAAGGTTCATAACTAACTATAGAGACATAATTCAATCGAAATGGATTTATCACCAATTCCTATCTAGGCTCGCTAGAATTCCTAAACACATACTGAAATCGCCAGATAACAACTAAGAAATAGCATCAATTTGACAAGCAGAATACATCTATACTACCAATCAAACCAAATACCTTTAGGAATGTATCAAACACAATAAACAATAACAAACTTCTGATATGCAATAGGAATCATAACTATTATACTAAAATCATTGTGTCATGCGATAAACCAAAGTCAAATCATAGGTAATAACTGAAATAGATCACCCTGTCTTAGACGATATCAAGAGGATTAGCCTCTCATCACTACTAACTAACTATTATAGCAGAAATATAGAAACATGACATTGTAAATGCAAACCGAGGAGGAAACATGGTGGAATCTTCAATGAGAACACCATCTTGAACCGATTAGCACCTTGAATCACCTCTTTGGCTTCAATACCTGGATTAGGAACCAAAAATACGTCCGAAAATAAGTCTGGAGTCGTACACTGACATTAGAGCTTCAAACGAATGAGAATGAGATGTATTTATAGTCTTCACTAGGGCTTCAAAAATGAGTCGTAACGAGCCGTTACGAGCGTATAGGGTCATTAGTGCCGCCATATATCTACGAATTAGGGTGTCTGGTAAACATCCTGTAACGGCTCGTTCTCATGAAACGAGTCGTGACGTGCAGAATAAGCCAGCGTTCCGGATCTTTGTCATTTTAACCCCAAAATCTTATAAAATCCACATTTATCACTTTGGCCCCCTCTATTTACCTATTTAAGATATTTGATAGCAAACATAGGTAAAACTGACCAAAATAATGCATAAACTATCAACAAATGAGGGTGTTTAACTAATAAAATAGATGTGTACTTTGGAGCACAACAAACGCCCCCCCCCTAGACTTTCCTCTTCCCTGAGCAAACCTCCAACTACAACATTACCTTTCCTAACAAAGTTTTGAGCAAAGTAATGGTTGATGGTTACAACTCGAAACGATTAAGATAACCAAAGGCAACTAGTCACATGTGTTTGCTTTCTCATAGTATAGACCAAACAAAATAGTTTTAAAGTTGAAAATTATAAACAACAAACACTGGACTTCTTTCCTTAGGACTATTTCTTAACAATCAACCAGACTATCCCATAATGTACACTTCACTCAGGCTTTATATATGGATAACTAGCAAATAATGTACTAGCATTTATAGTGCTCTCAGTTTGCACACCATGGACTTTCCTAACCATAGGCTTGACAAACGATCAAAATTTAACTAACATACAATACTAACTTACAAATAAAGAGGACTTTGGCTAAGTTTGTAGTTGGTTAAGGGTTGAAATGGGATAGAAGAAAGGGAGTAAAAAATGGGTGTAAAAGATCTGGTATCTATAAACACATACATATCTCTAACTAAGCAACTTATACTGAAGAAGAATCTTTGAACTCATAGCTTCTCTTCTTATTCAAACATAAGCATACAAATATATATATATATATATATATATATATATATATATATATGTATATATATATATATATATAGGGGAATGATCCTGCGAAAACACCTTTTTTGTGAGAAATGCGTAAACAAATCTTAAAACCTACATAACTTTTTCATACGTTAATATTTTTTTAAAAAATTTACACCAAAATTCTTAAAATTATGTTATCTTTAATTCTATAAAAATTTAAAAAATTTAACGCTTTATTTTATTTTATTTTATTTTTTGCGTGGTGCACATGTGCATCACAAAAAAAACTCATACTTTTAGTATGATTTAATATTTTTTTTCTTAGTCGCACCATATGTCACATATTCCATCATTTTTTTTTGCGTTTTTATTGAATGATGCACATGTGTATCACACCAAAAAAATCCTCATACATGTGATATACATTAATAGGTTTAAAAGAAATTGCACCTTAAATCTTATAGTTGTGTTATCTTTAGATTAAAAAAAAACATTTTATAACTTTTTTTAATTATATGATGCACATGTGCATCACAAGAAAAAAAGAAAGTTTGGTTTTTTTTTAATATTTTACTCCAGAAATAAAGATAACGTAATTCTAAGACTTTTGGCGCAAATTTTATGAAAAATTGTTAACGTATGAAAAAAGTTACGTGGGTTTTAATATGTGTTTTCGCATTTTTCATAAAAAATGTGTTTTCGCAGGATCCTAACGCTCTCTCTCTCTCTCTCTCTATATATATATATATATATAGATATAGATATTAACAATAGCATCGGTAAAACATGTCCTCTAGACATTCTTTCTAACTTTCACCGGGATTATTCAACTAGATTACTAAACTAGATAGTTTTCCCGAAAACAAAGGGTGTAAACTGAAAAATAGGTTAAAGGCTTAGGGTAAAATGGTGTAATCAAATTAAAAGGGTAATAAGGCTCAACAGGGGTAAACTAAGGGTATTTTTGGCAATTGATAAAGAATAAAGATGAGAATAACTTGAAGGGTCAAAAAGAAAAAGGTTATCCTAGGGTTTGCCTCTATCATATTTGTGTTTGCCTTTATCATCTTTTCTTGTTTCGCAATGTGCAGTCTTATAATGTATACTAATGTCAAGTCCTAGAAGTAGATCACATGTGGCACACTCTAATATTATTCAAGAAATAAAACCTAAGCTCCCAGTGAATGGAAAGCTTATTTAGGCTAAAAGAACCTCATTATGGAAACGAAATGGAAAAAGAGCTTAAGTTTGGTTGATTATCTAGGATTCCTCTCTCTTACACACTGTTGGGTTATAACAGTGGTATACGGGTGCCCAGTGACGAATTTTTTTTTACATTTTATTTAATCATTACCGACCGAGCCTTTAGCAAATCAAAGTTTGAACGGATTAAACGAGTAATGCGTTTGAACGGAATAAAACGATTTAAACTAATTAAACGCCTAAACCCTAAAGTGTTGTAATTGTGTCAACAGGATCACGATCACCAAATCACACAAACACCGATAGCGTGTTAAAACAGAACGCGGTAATAATTACAACAATGTAATCGAAATTAAACGTTTAATGTAAAAGCAAGTTTTAGATATACCTGAGCGGTGATACAAACACATGTTTGAGACACCGAGGAGCAAAGAAATGTCGCTAGGGTTTCACGGAAACTCGATACGACCGTTCGGATCTAATTACTTCGTGAATCATAAAAGCGTCTTCAACCGATTCGTGGCGATTCACGACGATTCGATTCAGTGGCGTTGACTCGCTCGCGCCTAGAGATCGGAGATGACGATGACGGCTAGGGTTAGCCTCGGTTGTGATTTGACGATGACGGTACAGAGGCTCGCATTCACGGTAGTGGTGACGACGACGTAAGAGAGTGGTGATGGCGTCGCGGTGAAATAGGATAAACAAGGTCGCGAAGGTGACGACGGTTGCGGCTCTAAAAGGAGGTGGCGGTGGCGGAGGTGAAGTTGGATGGCGATAGTGATGATGACATCTTCGATCAACACACGAAAGTCTCCTTGTGATGTCTCAGAGGTTGCCGGGGGCTAGGGTTCCACGAGGGAGGGGTGGCGATGGTGGTGGTTGCGTGAGAGAGAGAGACGAGATGGAGAGGGAGGCGCGAGAGAGAGAGAGAGAGAGAGAGAGAGAGAGAGAGAGAGAGAGAGAGAGAGAGAGAGAGAGAGAGAGAGAGAGAGAGAGAGAGAGAGGTGCGCAAAATGGGATTAGGGTTTCCTAATCCCTTAGTCACTTGCTTAAGAATCCGACTAATTTTCTTTTTAGTCCCTCGTCAATTCTCTACACTCAAAATGAACCACCATAGTTTATGATTAGTTAATAAAGCTGGTTTATTAACATACAAGTCGTAAACATAAGAACCAATAACCTCAAATAACTATTTATTTGATTTATTAAATTTACTGCAAACGTTAATTGATTAATCGAAACGTTATTCTCCGTAGATTAACACAAGGATAAATTTCGTAATTCATTACATGTTTATTAATGAAGAATAAACAATAATTAAATATTGATTTTCGTGACTTACCGCTTAATCATTTAAGTGGATCTATATCTCGTTGCCCTCAGTGTAACTCTTACGGGTTGTAACCGGGTCGGGTTCTTTGTGTTGTCGGATCTGGATATATAATATCCAACAAACTCCCACTTGGACAGAATGCGACAATATTAGAAGAAACAATCAGAGGTGCTCTAGCTACACATGCTTGTCCCAACCAGTTATGACACTTCAAGTCAATCACCAAGGTATATCTATAAACTTGCGTTATAGATTAGACTTGTGGTAATTTAAAGTCAGCGGATCCTTTCTGTATAAGACATCAATTGAACAACAGACATGGATTTAATTCATTCTCTTTTATGTTCAATCATATTATTTCTCGTTCATCAGTTCGAAGTGATCCAAGCTAACACACAATAAGTTTAGGTAAGGCCTTACACTTAACACTTGGAACTAACGAGAGGGCCCATGACGTCTAGCTATCGCATGATTAGTGCAAGAGTACATAATACCATCTTGACTACATACAACTCACACTAAGCTTCAGAATCATTCCCAAAAGTAGTCATTATGACTGGGAGTACGCGACAGCATTAAGCTAAAATCAAAGAACAATCTTAGACAAACGGGAGGTACCATATGTATCTCAGGTCGACGGATACTATTAAGTATACCATTTAATCAAACATGTCTTATGATTAAATCCATGAAGACAAATTGATGCGAGTTACTTCGCAACGTCATTTCGTAATGAGGTCTGTGAGTCTGGATAGTCAGCCGTTTGAGTCCAGAGTCAGAATAGTCTTAATTCAGAGTCGTTCCCATAATTTTGATCGACTACGGACAGTTTAGAATATTTCAAGATATTCATGGATATTTAAAACGTATAAAATTCGAACACATTGTGCATATTTTGAGATCTTCATCTAACCGTTTAGATCAGGTCGAATGACCTGTGCAAACGTTAGAGTTCGACATCCAAACACTAAAGAATAACCTTATTTTAGTGTAAAATTCAGGTACTACGATGTAGTATTAACTTGTTGATTAGACTTGATCAAACAGAACTATAAATTCTATGTTATGTTCTTAGTCTGTGTTTTGGCATTTCCTGATTAAAGTGTTTCATTAGTTATAGTGTTTATCATGAACAGTAAAACTGCTTGAGTGAATTTGAAAGTGTGATAAAACTTGTGCCCTTGGTGTGCACATTGATTACTGTGTTATCACGCAAGCATGTTAATGAATTATTTGTAGAATCCAATCAACCTTCCTAAATGTACCGTTACATCCGTGATTCAAATTATAACTCAAGGTGGCATATCGTTCGGTGAGTACCGGATTGTACTCATCATGAACATTTTACATCGTCAAACAATGTAATGGCGTGTTTTTCCAGCTTATGTCATTGTGTAACATTTTACAGTGACTTCAATGCAATACCTATATATTGGATTACTCTCATTTCATATCTGGTATGATACGACTCGTTTCAAGAAATTGATCAAATCTGTGGATGGTCTTCCAGAGATGGATTCAATTATGGGTGTTATTGAAACTTGGAGATAAGTTTAGGTTTCATTTGAGTTTAATCCAGTAAACTTTAATGAACTCTGGATCAATACAAAATCATTATCTTGATAAGGATTAGTGGTGATGCTCCCACTTGCTTTATGTAGACCAGGCATTCCTATCATCATCTTTCTTTCAAACCATATGGATATTTATTTGCAAGGTGAATCCTTAAGCAAATACTTCTTGTTACCCAAACGAAATCATTTAGTTTCATAAAACAGTATGAATCTAATTGATTAATATCCAAATGCCATGTTAAATGCATGAGATGGTAAGATGAAATCAAACTGCTTGAGTTTGAAGGTATTCTTGATATGATCATCTTATCATTTGAAATGGATTGCGTACTTGACGCAATGATGATTATTATATCAGAATATATAGTCTGATTAATGATTGATGATTCAATCTAATGACTAACCGATGAAGGAAGATTTTAAAACAGTAAAATCCTCTTTTAGCCTTGATGGGAGTCGTTAGTCATTTGGAATGCCAGCATGCTTTCATTATAGCAACAATCATTTTTTGTGAAAGGATGTTTGTCTAATAAGTCTTGAATATTCTCAAGAGTTGATTCATACAGTCCAATAGTTCCTATTGAAACTAATCTTCTTTTGAAGCGTATCAGATATTTATTGATCTGATAATGGACGCGTATTACTCAAAATAGTATATTGCAAGATTTCATCTTGGAATCTAATTTTGAGTATGCAAGTGATCAGTGAAGAGGAGTCTCGTGGGTGTGAGGTGTGAATGGAGATTATCAGAAAGACATTAGTCATGTGATTACCGGTTTCTAATCTTTGAAGCCCAATCCTTAGGATATGAGTAACATGTGTCCAATGGGAATTTAACACATATGAGTACAAGCTAGTTGTAGTTTTCGAATTTTAAGGTGATGGACGTATATATCTATTTATGACCATGATGGTCATGTGCACAAGACTTAGTGAAATCATACTATAATCATTTAAGTGATTATATTGTGCATGCGCAGCTGGTAATATGAACTTTTCCAAACAAGCATTTGAACTTAACAAAGGTCCTATTATTTGAGTCGACGAAATCGAGAAGGCGATTTCATGAAAAGTTCAATTCGATCTAATAAACTTAATGAGCTATGTGATTTCAAACCTAGATGGTTTTACAATTCACAATAGATCATCATTCTTTACATAACAAGTACGATGAGAATGTAAGACGTCACAGCCTTAACGAGATTCGAGAAGACAGACGTTCTCCTATTCGCATTAAGGTAGTCTTACTTACATTAGATCAAGAGTACCAGGTATAATATCATGTTATATAAGTCTAAATCTAATCTAACAACCAAGTGAAAATATTTTCAAGCGTAGATAAAATCAAGCATATCAAGTAAGTTTAAACAAGAAACTTAGTGCGTGTATCCATCCTGGACCCTGCCAGGGACAACAAACAAGCAAGTTGTTTAATGATACCAACAAGAAATCAAAGTACGACATGAACATTATTCAAAGTTTGTAAACATGCAAAGGGGTCATGTCTTCTTGGTTTTGCTTCTAACGACTTCATGTTCCTACAAATGTAAAGTATGTCAAGCATATATTTTGAAGGAGCAAATGAAGTGGTCTATAACATGAGGTTATAGATATATACTTCCGGAAGTGCCAGCATCGGCCTTCTTCCCTTTCACCTTGGTAAGATAATCTTGGCAGTTTCATCTCCAGTGCCCCATCTTATTGCATTCAAAGCATTGGCGACGCTTTGGATTCCTTTGTCGAAGCTACTAGAGCCTCTGGCAGCATTCTTGCCTTTCTTCCTCTCCCCAGGTTTCCCCTTGTTTACCTCGAGCTTCTTGACACCAGCAGATCAGACTGCAAGCACATCAAGGGCTTTGGCCTTATTGTTGTTGTTGCTGAGCAAAATTAGTCTCAACAGTTTTCAACATGTCGTGAAGCTCGGTCACCGTCTTAACCAGAATGTTCATGTTAAAGTTAATCCTGATAGGAGTAAATGAACTGGAAAGAGAGTGTATGATCAAATCCGTCGCCATTTCTTGAGGAATGACGTAGTTGAGCTTCGCAAGACGATCGATGTACCCCTTCATCTTAAGGACATGGGCGATAACAGGAGAGCCTTCAGCCATTCGATAGGTGATCAAATTGACAACGGTCTCATAGCTTTCCTGTCGGGCCTAGGTTTCAAACATGCCCTTGAGTTCCCCGATCATCTGAAACATCGTCATGTCAACCATGCTCTTCTGAATTTCAGTAGACATGGTGGCCAACATGAGACACGTCGCTGAATTGGCATCCTTCTTCAGTGCCTTATGTGCAGCGCGAGCAGCCATGGTGTTATTCGCTGGTGCTTCGTGCATTTCTTGTTCCAACACGTTGAGCTTGTTGGCCATTTGCAAGACAGTTTTCAGATTTCGATGCTAGTCGAGGAAATTGGTGTCATCAAGTTTCTTTTTCTCAAGTAGAGACTTGAGCTGAAAAACCTCGTTATTTGCAGGAGGGTTAGCCATCTGAAACAACAGGCACTTAGCTTTAGTGTTTCGATGTAATATTCGTATTCAAAGATGACAAGAAAATCTTGAATAGGAAAGTGGGAACCCAATTAGTAGTCAACCAACAAAGGCAGCGTTAAGTGCAATCACCACTCAATTAATTATTAGATGGACAACGATTGTCTCTTATGAATACCGGTCACAACTCCCATTTATGAGGCCTTCGCCTAATTATTTGCGAAATACGTTTAGCCTCATCTGTGCCATTTTGTTTACTAGATGTACGTGTTGAAATACTCAGATACATAAAGTACTCGCAAAGAAAATGATAGATGTCCTCAGTGGTCAATGTGCATGCACGGTGTTGAAATACTCCAATGCACTCACCATGGAAGATACCCTGAACACCAAGTGCAGTGTTGAAATATTCCAACACTGATTCATCAGTAAATATGTTCCAAGTCAGACTTGACTAGGTTGGCATGATCTATCGGGTTTTACGGCTTACCAAATAGGATTATTAGGTCAAAATTTTAATTAATTAAACATTTCGACGAACTATATATGAACCCTCTCTCACTCGGGACAGTTAGTTAGATAACCTCATTATTAATGACTTATGTGTCGCGTGGTAATAACCAATTAATTAATAGTTCGATTTTAGCTATCGAAAAGTTCGAGATCATAGTCGAATAAAATTGGTTGAGCAATTTCGAGTTTTAAATCATTCTAGAACTCGATTTCAATTGATTGTAAAACAGTTTTAATCATTTAAACTTAGTTTAGAGTTTTAGTTGGTGTGTTAAACAGGTTAAGACAAGAAACCAAAACATATCATGCAAACAAACACATATTCGGCTTTAGGAGGTTTCGATATTGTCAGAGCCTTACGACAATATCGAAGAAGGTTCGGGACGAAAAATAAAATCAACCACAAGGATGGACAAAAGGCATCCGGCCGAGTTTAACACTCCCATTGGCTTCACGAGCTCCTACATCTTGATTGAAATCAGTCGGTCCATTGGTCGTGGAAACTTGCCATACTAGGAAATGTTCTTAGACAAGAACATTTGCCATGATGGGGGTAGTCGCATCAAAGCTTGTCACGTTCGTCCAGGGTGAAGGTAAGCATTTACAAGAAAATAGAATTAAAGCCTAATCTATTTTAGATACAACTTTTGAACCCAAAATATGTGTGCCAATCCAAAACCAAAATAACAAGTGGGCCAAAATTGGGCAAATACATGACACAATAATTAATCATAGCCAAAATATGGGTCGAGCCGAATATGCATGTTAAATAATCAATTAACTAATTGAATAATGCTTCGTGGAATTAAATCGACCAAACTCGTGTAAATGCAATTCATTTAACTTTCGCGACTTTCGGGTTTTACCCAAGTTCGCGAAATCCACTGGTTTAAAATCGACCGGTCAGGGCTTGCGTGTGATGATCAAGGCTCTGATACACTGTTGGGTTACGATAGTGGTATATGAGTGCCCGGTGACGATAATTTTTTTTTTTACATTTTATTAAATCATTACTGACCGCCGTTTAGCAAATAAGAGTTTGAACGGATTAAACGAGTAATCTGTTACGCAGCTGAATAAAACAATTTAAACTAATTAAACGCGTAAACCCTAAAGTGTCGTAATCATGTCAACAGGATCACGATCACCAAATCACACAAACACCAATAGCGCTTTAAAACGTAATGCAGTAATAATTACAACAATGTAATCGAAATTAAATGTTTAATCTAAAAGTGAGTTTTAGATATACCTGAGCGGTGATCCAATCAAACGTTTGGGACGCCGAGGAGCAATAAAATATCGCTAGGGCTTCACGGAAACTCGATCTGACCATTCGGATTTAATTGCTTCGTGAATCGCCAAAAGCGTCTCCAACCGATTCATGGCAATTCACGACGATTCGATTTAGTGGCAGTGACTCGCTTGCGCCAAGAGATCGGAGACGTAGACGACGGCTAGGGTTAGCCTCGGTTGGGATTTGACGATAACGGCGATCGAGGCTCGCACTCACGATGTCGTGACGAAGACGACGTAAGAGAGTGGTGATGGCGTTACGGTGAATTCGGAGAAACAAGGTCGCGACGGCATCGGTGGAGATGAAGTTGGTTGGCGATGGTGATGATGACGTCTTCGATCAACACATGAAAGTCACCTTGTGATGTCTCGGAAGTCGCCGACGACTAGGTTTCCACGAGGAAAGAGGGGCGACGATGGTGGTGGTTGCGTGAGAGAGAGACGAGATGGAGAGGGAGGTGCGCTAAAATGGGATTAGGGTTTTCTAATCCCTTAGTCGGTTGCTTAAGAAACCGACTAATTTTCGTTTTAGTCCCTCGTTAATTCTCTACACTCAAAATGAACCACCATAGTTTATGATTAGTTAATAAAGCTGGTTTATTAACATACAAGTCGTAAACACGAGAACCAATAATCTTAATTAAATACTGATTTTCATGACTTACCGGTTAATCATTTAAGCAGATTTATATCTTGTTGCCCTCATTGTAACTCTTACAGGTCGTAACTGGGTTGGGTTCTTTGTGTTGTCGGATGTGGACATATAATATATAACACACACACTAGAATTGTTCTCTAAGTTTTAAAAGTTTAGTCTACTCTAATCAACAATTTAGGACTTAGCCATGCATAGGGGTCTAAAATACATGCGTAGAGTTGTATTAGTGATAGATAGAAGGTGGAAAAGCTTTGATTTAGTCCGGCATACAGAGTTATGAAGCTACTCGAAATTTAATCAGTGAGTTGATAGCTTAAGTTTTAGCAGTGATATAAAGTTTAGCATGCAAAAAATTGAAAAAATTTAACCATTTTGACCAATAAAACATGCAAACTATAGGCGAGTCTCCCATCCCCCTCCCCCCCCCCCTCCCACTTAAAATCGTACAGTGTCCTCAATGTACAAGAGAACACCACAAAACATAAGATATAAGGAAAGAGAAAATACGAGCCTGACTGCGAGCGGAGCATAGATGCTGACTAATTTCTTCATTAACCCTATTGTTGACTTCCGCATTCATAAGAGTGACGGTTCTTTTGCCTTGTATTGCTTTCTATTTACAAGACTAAAAAAAACATCATACGAAAAATAAATATAAAAAGAATTACCCAAAATAAAAGTAAAAATAAAAATACTCCATTTATTCAATCATAGTTAATATCATGCCACATGTAGTAGATGTTCAAACAAAAAGTCCAAAATAACACACCACTTTAAGTCTAAACAAATAGATAGATAAATAATAATAGAGATAGATAAGCAAATAACATGAGCGAGAACATTAGGCATCTTCATTGTCTGATTCCTCTAATGAAGAGATTTCACCAAATGCAGCCTGCAAAGTATCCAACTCATGCTAATGTATCCTGTCTATCATCACCATTGCACCAATCTTGTCTATCTTTTGTTGAAGCTTGTGAGTAACACGAGTGAGGATCTTATCCTTTTTAGTATCCCACCCTCCATAAGTGTGAGACGACCACACAAAATGTTGAAGGTTGGCATGGCCTCTACTTGCTTTTGCTTGTGCGTAATCTTATCATGCTTCAGAGGCCTTGCTCGATTCATCCTAGAGGAACTAGCTTCGTTTTTATAGCTCTTCACATATGTGGATTCATCGATTGGATGTTTCTCAGACATCTGGTATACGGAAATCAGTGAACACATAAAACTACAGATCAAAATCTTAGGGACGTAACGCCTCATTACTGGCTAACGAGTCGTTCTATCACATTTTTTTTTGTAAAGGATGACTAACAAGCCGTTACGGGGTAACGAGCCATTAGGGCTGATTTGGCAAAAAAATAATTTTTCAGAAACTGACCAGTGACTTGCATGGTCAAGAAATTAGTTGTTGAAGCGTTAATTGGGGATGTGAACTTGTTGTCATCCCCACACTTAATCATTTACAACGATCATAAATAAGAACTGAAAATATTAAATGCGACGATTGAATTATCAATGGACAGGAGAGCATGAATGGGGTAAAGAGACATTCAGCCCTCAAAAAGAAAAGAAAAATTCATTGAGATAACAAGTGAATTGTACCTTTCTCTAATTTGTTGATGAATGATGAAAGAACTTCGAACTCTGCTCCTCAAGATGATCAAAATCTCCCCTGGACTCGAGGATTCGACTTAGGGTCCGTGGGTAGTCGTCTGAAGGGTTTCTATTTATAAGGAATAAATAGGTCGGTAACGAGCCGTTATGTGATAACGAGGCGTTGTATTTACCTAACGGGCCGTTACGTGGTAAAGAGCCATTACGATACCCGAAACTAATTCTTAACAAATGCTACTTTCGTTCAATTTTAAACAAATTCGATCATTCAAATTACAGAGGTGAGAAGAAAGGGTAATTTCAAATGATAAGAATCAATAGAAACGATGGAATTCGGAAGACACCTTAACAAACTTAAGCACACAAAAAAGAAAAATGAATATGAATGCAAAAATTAAAAAAAAAACATTGAGTTGCCTCCCAAGAAGGGCTAATTTTATAGTAGGGTCTTCAGCTAGACCCACCTCTACCTAAATTTTTTGCAGGTAGTGGTTGGAGTTCACCTCCTCATTAGGGGGCTCAAGTTTTGGATTCTTAACATCAAGGAATTGATTTATCGATTCAGGATCAAGCGAGAAATGGATTTGAGTTTCTCGCTCAAGAGTGATTCCTTTAGTTGTCAAAGTTAAACTTAAAGATGGGAACGATTCCTTAGGGATTTCAGATTGCATGAAGTACACAAGTTCCCTCTCGTCTTGAGTAGTCAACGACCTAAGATGTTTTTGGCTTGGCGTGACTATCACTTTTTCATCACCACTGCGAAGGGTGAGTTGTTTCTTGTCCATATCAATTAACACTCTGGAAGTTGCCAAGAACGGACGTCTTAAAATGAGCGGATGATCCTTGTGTTGGGTTTTACAGTGGATATCCGGGTTACCGATTTTAATTTTTATTAAAACCGATTTAATATAAAATTAATACTATATTAATTTAGCAGCGGAAACGATTTAATATAAATGCGCGGATACAACTGTAACAGGATCAATCACCGTACACGACAAACACAGAAAACATATTTATTCAAAATAAATAAATAAATTAAATTAAATATCTAAACGAGTTAGATATACCTTGGCGGGATCCGAGCAACCGCTCGAGACACCCGGATTCAACGGGCTCGCGCTAGGACGAACTGAGACGGCTGACTCGAACCTACGAGACAGATCATCAACGACGGCGGAGGCAGAGGGCGGCGGCGGTAGTGGTGGCGGCGGTAGTGGTGGCGGCGGTGGTAGAGAAACCACGGGCGGCGGTGACAAAACTCCTTCCGACGGGATCGCGACAGGGACCGATCCTACAATGATCTCGTCACCGGAAACCGGCGGTAACGAGGTGGCAGGTACCAGATGGTAAAGCGGTGTGGGCCACGAGGACGGAACGGGACATGGTGGTCTCTGTTACGCCGGCAACGCGAGAACCACCGGTCGGTGATCGGCCGGCGGTGCGCCGGGGGACATAGCGGCGGCGGCGATGGCCGCGGCCTTGGCTGTGGTGGCGGCTGCGGCTCGGCTCGCAGACTCGGCTCGGGCTGCGGCGACTTCACTATCAAGTCGGGCGCAAATACTGGCAAAACGTGGATCCATCGGAGATCACAAGGAAGCTCCGGTGGAGGTGGTGGCGGCGATCGGACAGCGGCGGCGGGGAGGCCGACTTCGGCTGGAATCGGCGCAGAGGGAGAGAGAGTGAGGGATTAGGGTTTGTTACTTCTGTTGCAATCTATCCTCTCTCTCTCTCTTTATTAATTAAAAATCGCGGACCGGGGCTCCTAACGGACTGGGCCCGGTCGCGATTCCCCTTTAGTCCACCAACCGATCAGTCTGTTAATCCGGTAACAACTGATCGGTCCGTCTATTAATTAGCGAGTAATTTTGAACCGATAAAGTTTGTCGTTTTAATTAAATAAATAATTAGTATTTATTTAATTCATCATTTAGTTCGATTACTACTAATTAACAATTAATTAGATTTAATAGTCCGTTGACCCGGGTGTTACTCTTACGGGTCAATATCGGTCGGGTTCGTTAATTCGTCGGGTCAGGACACCCTTGTTTCCAACAGTCTCCCACTTGGACTGTACGCGACAGTTTAACGAGCGCAATCAGAGGCACTCTAGGTATGCATGACTACACCAACTAATATTGACACTTTAAGTCGTCAGCCAAAGTATATCTGATTGACAATCAAGCAGACTCATGACTTGTGCATTCATTGTCATATGTTCCTTTCTGTGTAAGACATTGATGAATTATGAGACATTGACTCTCATATTTGTTCATCGATTATCATTCTCGATACAATTCGAAGTGATCCAACAAACACACAGTAAGTTTGGGTGAGGCCTCACACTTATCACTTGGAACCAACGAGGTCGCCTTTATGTCTAGCAGTTGCCGAAGAAAAAGTACAGAATCCCTTGTTGAGGCATACAACTCCCACTAAACCTCAGAGCCATTCCCAAAAATAACCGTTATGGCTGGCAGTTACGCGACAACGTTAGGCTACAATCAAAGAATGTTCTTTGGTATGCGGAAGTTCAAATATGCGTCTCAGGTCTAAGGAAAAATTAGAGCATGCATTAATCAGGCAAGCAAGACATCCATGTTTGCTTTGCATGATGCGAGTTACGTCCAACGTCATTCACCAATGAGGTCCGTGAGTTTTGAACGTTAAACATCTTTAAGGTTCAACTAGTCACAATAGTCTTAATTTAGTATAGCTCCCACTAACTAATCGACTACGGACATTTAGGACAAGAGCTTATTGTCCAAGGATTAAACGTACAAATATTGAACACAGTTATGTAATTCATTATTGCATAATCAGATGGAATAAGAATAAGATAGATAACTGTTAATGTTCATACATCCAAATACTGAATCAAAATATGTCTTTAGCTAATCTAAGCCCTATCGCTTCTCTGTGGCGTATATGAGTCTCCTGAGTCATAGGCTTAGTGAAGGGATCAGCTAAGTTTTGATCTGTGTGTACTTTGCTTATTTTAATTTCATTTCTTTCGACTACTTCTCTTATGTAGTGGAATTTCCTCAGAACATGCTTGGCCTTCTTGTGAGACCCTGGCTCTTTGGCTTGAGCTATAGCGCCTGTGTTATCGCACAACATCTCGATGGGTTGCCTTATGCTCGGCACGGCATCGAGATCGGATATGAACTTCTTCATCCAGACGGCTTCATTAGCAGCTTCTGAGTCGGCTATGTATTCGGATTCAGTAGTAGAATCTGCTACTACCGACTGTTTTGAGCTTCTCCAAGAAACAGCCCCTCCGTTAAGAGTGAATACGAATCCCGATTGTGAGCGAGAATCATCTCGGTCAGTCTGAAAACTAGCATCAGTGTAACATCTTACAGTGAGCTCTTCATCAACACCTCCGTATACGAGAAACATGTCAGTGGTGTTTCTCAAGTATTTTAATATGTTCTTTACAGCCGTCCGGTGAGCTAGTCCTGGCGTCTGTTGGTACCGACTTGTCATGCTCAATGCATACGAGACGTCTGGTCGTGTGCAGAGCATGGCATACATGATAGATCCAATAGCAGAGGCAAATGGGATCGATGCCATTTGGCTCATCTCGCGCTCCGTTTTAGGTGCTTGAGATTTGTCCAAGATTGTTCCCTTAGTCATGGGAACAGATCCTTTCTTGGAGTTGCTCATGTTCAACCGAGCTATGATCTTATCAATGTATGTGCTTTGACTGAGTCCTAAAAGGCGCTTGGATCGATCTCTGTGTATTTTAATTCCTAGAATGTAAGCGGCTTCTCCAAGGTCCTTCATAGCGAAACAAGATGAAAGCCATTTCTTAACATCGTTAAGCATGGGTATGTTGTTTCCTATGATCAGTATATCGTCCACGTACAGTACGAGGAACGATACAGCGCTCCCACTTGCCTTTCTGTAAACACAAGGTTCATCTTTATTTTGATCAAAACCAAACTCTTTGACCTTTTGATCAAAACGATGATTCCAGCTTCGAGATGCTTGCTTGAGTCCATAAATGGACTTGCTTAGTTTGCAAACCTTGTCTGGATTCTCTGGATCGACAAAACCATCAAGTTGAACCATGTATACATCTTCTTCGAGTTGTCCGTTCAGGAAGGCGGTTTTGACGTCCATTTGCCATATCTCATAATCAAGGTATGCGGCTATGGCAAGGAGAATCCTGATCGATTTGATCATGACAACGGGTGAAAAGGTTTCATCATAATCAATCCCTTGGGTTTGAGTGAAACCTTTTGCAACAAGCCGTGCCTTGTAGGTTTGCACATTTCCATGCATGTCATTTTTTCTTTTAAAGATCCACTTGCTCCCTACTGCCCGTGTGCCGTGGGGTAGCTCAATCAAGTCCCAGACGTGATTGTCACGCATGGATTGCATCTCTGCGTTCATGGCTTCAAGCCATTTATCAGATTCCGGATCTGATATAGCAGCTTTATAATTAATAGGCTCATCGTTAGAATCGGCTATTAACAGAACGTCGAAGGCCTCATGTTATCCAAGGTATCTATCAGGCTCATATCGTATTCTTTCGCTCCTACGAACGCTTGTGCTTGTGTTTGGATCTGACCGTGCGACAACCATTTGTCGGTCAGATGCAGCGACCGTCTCAGGGTTAGGTGTATCTCAAACTTCTTCAAGATCCACTGGATCACTATTCTTCCTCGAGTAAGAAATTCTTCCTCAAGGAATTTACCTTTCCTTTTGATGGAAACGGTGTTTGCATCTGGATGGTAAAAGTAATATCCGGTATTACTATAGTATCCAACGAAAATTACCTTTTCGCCTCGGGGATCGAGCTTATTATCAGATTCGCTGGTGGCCCTGAGGTATGATAATTTAGGAAGAGAACCGTGCCATATCTCATATGGGGTCTTCTCTACTTTCTTGGTCGGTGCCAGATTTATCAGGCGAGCAGCGGTTAAGATGGCATATCCCCAAAAGGAATGTGGCAAGGTAGTCCTGCACATCATCGAACGAACCATGTTAAGCAGAGTTCGATTCCTCCTTTCACTTATGCCATTTAACTGGGGTGTTCCAGGTGGAGTAGGTTGTGAAACTATTCCACATTCCTTTAGATGATTCAGGAATTCGGTGCTTAGGTATTCACCACCTCTATCAGATCGAAGTATTTTAATAGTTCGAATCAGCTGGATCTGTACTTCGTTTTGAAATTCTTTGAACTTTTCAAATGTTTCATGTTTGTGTTTCATCAAATAGACGTAGGCATATCTGCTGTAGTCATCGATGAAAGTCACGAAGTATCGTTCACGATTTCTCGTCTCGGTTCGAAAGGGTCCACACACATCGGTATGAATAATGCCTAACAATCCTTGGGCCCGTTCGCCTGTATGGGTGAAGGGTGACTTGGTTAGTTTACCAGATAAGCACGACTCGCACTCATCGAAGGAATCAACATTTTGGGATTCGAGAATGCCAGCAGTTTGCAACTTCTTGATGCGGGCCTTGTTTATGTGGCCAAGCCTATGGTGCCATAACGAGGATTCGTTACTATCAGCTTTGCTTCTTTTAGAAACATGATAGAGCTGATCATTTGTTTGAACATCTATCTCATATATACCATGACGAGGTTTAGCCTCGAAATAAAAGATATCATTAAGGTAAGCAGAAATCATATTTCCATTAAATTTATACCGAAATCCTTGTTCAAACAATGAAGAGACAGAAATAATGTTTCTGGATAAACCAGGTGAATATAAACAGTTAAACAGTTTAACTACAAGGCCAGTCTGGCAAGAAAAAGAATATGTGCCGGTAGCAAGTACTGGGACTCTTTTCCCGTCACCAACGATGAGGTCCATGACGCACTGTTCTGTCTTCTTCCACTTCTCAGGTTCCTGCAAAACATTAACAATGTGATAACCACATCTAGTATCAAATACCCATGAGTTGGAGGAAACAGTGAAAAGTTCAATAACATGTATTGACATACCTGATGAGCGACCCTTATTAGAGTTCTTGGTCATCTTCAGCTTTGCAAGATAAACGGGACAGTTGCGACGCCAGTGTCCCATTTTGTTGCACTCATAGCACAGGCGCTCCTCAGGAGGCTGCACCTGTGGTTTCTTGCCTTTGCCTTCTTTAACCTTCTTGGCTTTGGAGATCTTTGTATTGGCGACTCTAAGCACGTCCGGCGTGGTCCTGATCTTCACGTTGGGTATCAACGGAATAACCTCCTCGATCGACTGAGCCGAACAATTAATCGCAAGAATACGATAATGTTCAGGCAAAGATCTGAGTACTACATCAAGAGCCATCCCGTCAGAGATGGAGTAGCCAAGGTCGATCAGCCTGTCGCGATACGCTTTCATCAACATGACATGATCGTATGGAGAGGAGTCGTTAGCCATAGAGCAGTTCACAAATTGTGAAAGTGCATCGGCTCGCTCAGTCCTCTGGCTCAACTCAAATAAATCTTTGAGTTTACGAATGATGTCATAAGCAGACATCCCCATGAAATTGTACCGATAATCCTGAGTCATACTGGATAACACCAGGTCAGTGACGTCCTTATCATCGTCAGTGTGCTTTTGGAGCTCGGATCGCGAGTTCTCATTTAACAAGTAAGATGGAATACTCGCGATCGGTCGGTCAATGACATAGAGTTTCCCGAATAGCCTTAAAAGGTTTCTCAGGGTAGTCTGCCATGCGAGAAAGCCAGTCTCAGTGAAGGGGTCGAGTTGAACCATTGAACTTAATGGAGGTGAGTTTTCTTTAGCCTTCTGAAATATGAAAAGTAGATTTTAATCAGTATTTTCGATGTAACATTTTTCTTTAAAATAAGTTGGTAAAGTTTATTTTTAAGAAAAACGAGAATTCGCTTAGGCGACATTACTTGAGACCGCAAATGAGCCTCAGGAGCAAGGCCGTGTAAGCAAAATGACAACGATTGTCAATTGTGAGACTCAAGTCACAACTCTCGGTATGAGGCCGCTATATACAAACTATTGTATTTTGCGATACGTTTTGCCTCATCCGTGCCCAGTTTAGTAATATACATCCGTGGCGCGGTGTTGAAATACTCCAACACTACGAACATATATGCCTGAAGCGATAGTAATCCTAAATGGTCGAAGTGATGACACGGTGTTGAAATACTCCAATGTCCTCACCTTGGAAGGTACCCTCGGCACCAAGTGCGGTGTTGAAATACTCCAACACTGATGCTCCGGTAAATACGTTCCAAGTTCGACTTGAGATAGGATGGCACGAACTATCAGTTTTTAAGAATTACCATATAGGGATATTAATTTCTTTTAATATTTAATTATCGTCAGACACGAACGATAAAACCCTATCATCACTCTGGACAAGTAAATTAATATAACCTAATTAAAATACTAAGTTGTCGCGAATGGCATATTGTGTGTTGAACGGCATAAGGGCTTGATCTCGCTCGAGCCATCTAAGCGAGATCATTAGGGACAAATTTAAAACAAATTAAATTAAATAGACCGGTGAACGATCGAGATGGCAACTCTGTGCGATCTTGAATCCAGTTCAACTCCCACTTGCTTTGACATCCCTCTGGCGCGTGTCCAATCTTCGACTTACGGTTACATACAAATTTACAATTACTAAAACTACTTCTAGTAACCTAGCTCTAAATTTGTACAACTTTGAAACCCCAAAACCGGGTCCAATAACCAAAATTCGAAAAACAACCAATTGGGCCAACAACTTGGGCCAAACAAAGAAAAACAAAATTCACGCCAAAACCATATACACATGTATGCAAAATATAGAGGGGTCGGCCGTAACACACAATAATAAAATAAAATTGTATAGGATTAAAATAAATAAATTAATTAATCCTAATTCGTAATTTGGATTTAGATCGAAATTGCGAACTACCGGTTACGAAAAGACCGGTTCTGGTTTGCGCGCGGTGATAATGGCTCTGATACCACTGTTAGGTTTTACAGTGGATATCCGGGTTACCGATTTTAATTTTTATTAAAACCGATTTAATATAAAATTAATACTATATTAATTTAGCAACGGAAACGATGTAATATAAACGCGCGGATACAACTGTAACAGGATCAATCACCGTACACGACAAACACAGAAAAATATTTATTCAAAATAAATAAATAAATTAAATTAAATATCTAAACGAGTTAGATATACCTTGGCGGGATCCGAGCAACCGCTCGAGTCACCCGGATTCAACGGGCTCGCGCTAGGACGAACTGAGACGTCTGACTCGAACCTACGAACTGAGACGTCTGACTCGAACCTACGAGACATATCATCAACGACGGCGGCGGCAGAGGGCGGCGGCGGTAGTGGTGGCGGCGTTGGTAGATAAACCACGGGCGGCGGTGACAAAACTCCTTTCGACGGGATCGCGATAGGGACCGATCCTATAATGATCTCGTCACCGGAAACCGGCGGTGACGAGGTGGCGGGTACCGGATGGTAAAGCGGTGTGGGCCACGAGGACGGAACGGGACGCGGTGGTCTCGGTTGCGCCGGCAACGCGAGAACCACCGGGCGGCGATCGGCCGGCGGTGCGCCGGCGGACATAGCAGCGGCGGCGATGGCCGCGGCCTTGGCTGGGGCGGCGGCTGCGGCTTCGGCTCGGCTCGCAGACTCGACTCGGGCTGCGGCGGCTTCACTATCAAGTCGGGCGCAAATACTGGCAAAACGTGGATCCATCGGAGATCACAAGGAAGCTGCGGTGGAGGTGGTGGCGGCGATCGGACGACAGCGGCGGGGAGGCCGGCTTCGGCTGGAATCGGCGCAGAGGGAGAGAGAGTGAGGGATTAGGGTTTGTTACTTCTGTTGCAATCTATCATCTCTCTCTCTTTATTATTTAAAAATCGCGGACCGGGGCTCCTAACGGACTGGGCCCGGTCGCGATTCCCCTTTAGTCCACCAACCGATCAGTCTGTTAATCCAGTAACAACTGATCGGTCCGTCTATTAATTAGCGAGTAATTTTGAACCGATAAAGTTTGTCGTTTTAATTAAATAAATAATTAGTATTTATTTAATTCACCATTTAGTTCGATTAATACTAATTAACAATTAATTAGATTTAATAGTCCGTTGACCCGGGTGTAACTCTTACGGGTCAATATCGGTCGGGTTCGTTAATTCGTCGGGTCAGGACACCCTTGTTTCCAACACCTTGTTGGTTGGAACGTCAAGGACAAAGAAATCAGTCGGAAACTTGAGGGCGCGTTTAGTTATGGAAAATGTTTTCTAGTTTTCTATTTCTAATTTTTAGAAAATGGAAGGGGTTTTCCATCTTTAGAAAACACATGATATTCTTTTAATACGCGTTCAAACTTAAGAGATGGAATTTCCATTTTCTATATTAGAAAACTAGAAAACATGTTCAAATCTACTTGTGTTTTGAAAACCCGACCCCCGGTCAATTGGGTCGGGTCCGGGGGTCGCGTCCGGTTGGTCCGGTCCGGGATTGGGTCCGGGGTTCGGGTCTGGTCAGTCCGGTCCGGGGTTCGGGTCTGGTCGGTCTGGTCCGGGGGTTGGGTTTGGGTCCCGTCGGTCCGGCCTTGCGTCAGGACAGGTCGGGTCCGGTCCAGGGGTCGGGTCCGGTCGGTATATATATAGTGGACAACAATGTTTTCCATTTTCTTGGAAAACTTTTCTAAAAAATTGTAATTTATCACGTTTTTTGTTTTCAATGTTTTTTTGGAAATCATTTTTAGAAAACATGGGATGTTTTCCACAACTAAACGCGCCCTGAGCTTTCCGACCTCAACTAGCACATTTCTAATGATGCCCTTAGACGAGACTTAAGATTGAGCTGCTAGTTGGATATTGAGGTTCACTAGCTCTAGTTGATCAAGTTCAAGTTTCTTATAAACTGAGTATGGCATGATGCTAATACTCAAATCTAGATCTTCCAATGCATCTACGGATGGCGAACAACCAATTCCGCAGGGAATGATAAAACTGTCCGGATCTTCTTTTTGACCGATGGCTTGTTATTCTCAGAGATTGCCTTGCCCAGAGTGACCAAGGGAGCACGATTTGAAGGGAAGAATTTAAGATAGGCATTTATTATGATCAAGGCATCGAAAGGGTGCCCTAAATCTTCAGCTTCAGATTTAAGATTAAGAACCAGGTCAAGGAATTGCTCATATTATAGCTCATCTTCTGTGTCTTCCTTGTTTTCCTCATAGTGTTCTTTTAGATACTATTGCTGAAGTATGCGAGACCTATCACGAATTTGAATGCGACGTTTCTGGTACGAGTCTTCATTTTCTTCAAACGCAAAGACCATGTTGATGTTGGCATTAGGATTTAATTCGGTGTTGGTCGGCAGTTCTCCTTTATTTATTTCGGATAGGAGATTGGCAATTTATCTTTAGTGCCTTCCCATATTCTGGATACTAGTATGCTAATTTTTATGTCGGTGGCGCGCCTTCTATCAGCATTGACTAGATTCTAGACTAGCCTTTCCAGTTTATCCAGTTTAGATGACTCGCCTTGATTGAGATGAGGCGGTCAATATGGTTGATTAGAAATGTAGTTCAAGTTTCACCAAGAACCACCAGATTGATTCCTATTGTCCGAATTATAAGGTTGACGATTGAGTTGATCAGACGGAAGACTATAGAAATTTTGGGCAGAATCAAACTGCTTAGTAAAAGTAGCGGCGAAAACGGGACATCTTTCTAAGGTATGTGTGCCACTACAGGCACCACAAGCATTAGACTTAGTAGAGAGACGATTCACTTGGTTTGTAAGAGCCTTAATTTTTGCTTGCATAGCAGTGACATTGTCGATGGCGTAGACACCAGGTTGCATAGAGTTAGATGCTAGGCGGCCTCTCGGGGGTTGCCAGTCATACCTGGTGGCAGCTAGACATTGTATTAGAGCATTGACATCTGCATGAGTTTTATTTAGAAGTGATCCTCCCGCTGAGGAATCAATATGCATACGGGTGACATTTCTCAACTCATTGTAGAAATACTGTACTTGGAGCCACTCATCCATATTGTGATGAGTACATTGGCGAAGAAGCCCCTTGTACCTTTCCCATGCCTCGTGTAGGTCTTCCCCCTCGTCCTGAGAAAATGTAGTGATGTTGTTACGAAGGCGAATGGTTTTAGATAAGGGAAAGAATTTGACTAAGAATTTCGCAGCCAACTGGTCCAAAGTGGTAATAGAACCTACTGGTAGAGTCTTTAGCTAAGTCTTGGCACTACCAGCCAATGTGAACGGGAAAATACAGAGTAGGACAACCTCGAAGCTGAGCCCATCAAGTTTGAAGGTATCGCACTATCACACCCCAACCGACGAAGGAATTTTTCGGGGCATGATGATTGTCCAAATGCTCATGACAACTAATTAATTTGCAACATACTTAAACATGCCCTTTTTATTTATTCATTCAAGAACATCATACAAACACAATTATACATGATACAACATCTTAAAACTTATCTAAGTCTTTAACTAGGTCCAACATCTTAGTATGATCATAGAAAGGCTCAAGCATTGTTCCTTGCAACATGTATAAGATAAAGTGTCAACTACAAAAGTAGTTGGTGAGTAAACATAGGTTTTGTGTATATCATTAATTATGAAACATGCGATCTATGTGTTTAGTGAACATTCATCGAGTATGATTAACCAGTATAGAAAATAGAGTAAATAAGATGAGCGTATCAAACCCTTGACAATTAGGTTTCCAATCACCCATTAAAAATACGTTTCAATTTACCGGGTGGGTTGTCATACCAATAGATCTATTATTGTTACCCCGGATCGGTATGTTAATGAGTACGCTTCGAGTTTGAGTTTGAGCACAACAACATCAATAGTCTAAACAAGTTCAACACACTTAGAACACACATAACGAGCATAGAGTTCACATATATTTTTAGAGAAATATATATAGAGTTTGAGTTTGAGATAGAGATACATGTTACACCCCAAAATATTAAAAAAGAAGGGGCTATGAATGCTCACTACTCAAATTATCATTTGAAGGAATTACCCTCCTAGTAATAACAAGAGTTTATATCGCATCATATCCCATAATAATAAAAAGAAGGGGTATGATTACTCACTTGATAAGGAGATCAAAAAACGAGAGATAACACTGAATTGCGAAAGATTATTAACTCTGAGATTATCCTAATGAATCAAATAAGCGTTATGAATACGAGAAATCAAAATGCTCACTCTAGGATCGCCCAGTGATGTATGCCAGGTCCCAGTTGGGATTTATGCGACACCCCCGCTTTGCCAGAAACCCCAGTGTACATGTGCCTACTCTTACGTTCCGCACGGACTTCTAAATATCCGAATAACTTGGTATTTTAATATTTTATTATTTTCACTTTTGATCTTATATATATTTATTATATACCTTAACATGTTTTGGTTTAAGAAAATTATATTACAATTCCTTCGAAATTGATATTGAATTTATTACTTTTTGAAACCCTAATTTGACGTATTTCTCAAATAATTATCAGATCTTGTTATTACATAAAATAAACTTAGGGGTTTTGTTTATAACATGATTTTATGATATACTTTAGAAGATGAGACCCCAATTCAATTCCAATTTCCTAATTTTGATAAATTAATGTTAGGAAAACCCTAATTATGACTCGTTTCTCAAATCAATACCAAACCTTTGCAAATCATAAAACTAGTTTAGGGCTTTCTTAAAGTATGTTAATTCATGGTGATGTACAAAATTTCAGGATCCAATTCACTACAGATTCTTCAAATTAAGCATAAACATATCTAAGAACCCTAATTTTAGGTTAATTCTAGAACTCTAATCAAACGATCATATGAACAGAAATTGATTGAGGGGTTTTGATCTACATACCTAATAACGAAGGACTGTAGAAGATGTGGTCTTGAAAGCTCTCGAGTTGATCGAATTTGAGCAAAGAAGTTCCTAGTGTTTTTTAGGGTTTTCTAGGACTTGTTTTGTGAAATCAGTAGCCAAAAAACGATGTAAGGAACCAATATTTATAGGGGTAAGGGTCGCAGTGATATAAGGACACGTCCCATGGTGAGTAATCGAGGGAAATCAACACCTAGGAGGTTGAATTCGATGCTCAAAACGATAACTATCGTTTACTGCTGATCTGGGTCTGGGGCATACCGCCCAGCCGCCATATTTGATAGAATTTTGATATTTATAGTTTTGGTCCTTGCAGTTCAGTTTTGGGCACAATAACCCCCTAAACTTTCATAATTTACCATTTTGAATCCTAGAACTTGATAAGATACATTATTAATTGATTTTAAATCTTCGGATGCTAAAATAATTTTGTTAAATCATGAGACTCTCGGTTCATACCGAATTATACGAAAAATCATAGTTTCATTATTTTTGTTTTAAACCTTGAACTTTCACAAAACCTCACTTCTATTTACTCGATCTGTGCTTGACTAGTATTACCCACAAGCATCATACATGTTTGAAATACTCAAGTTTTATGGTTTTACATAAATAATGAAAATGATCGAGTTAAAGATTCGATTTGCGATAAATTGTGTAACACCCGTATACAATTTGATGCCAAACAATACCAATTACTTCATTAAAAATAGGTCACAGAAATTTTATTTATTTATTTATTTATTACAAAACACATGATTTTATGATCATGAAATGCCACTTTAGTGGTTCAGATGTACAAAACATAACATAATTGAGCTTGACATTCTAAGTGTTTATCAACTTATACTAATAACACTATTCCATCAAAATACGAAATGGGTTACGTCTCCTTGTCGTGATCGGTTCTTCTAAGACTTGATGAGCTCATGCTAAGCTTTCCCCTTACCTGCAATTCACTCACTTTCAATAGTGTGTTTCTATTGCTTAAACATGTGTAACCAACATTAACAATGAGAAATAACAAACAAAATCAGATGATGGTTTCTAGGCGTATCGCCTAGAACTTATATCTTTCCAAGCGATACGCCTGGAAGTGTAGGCGTATCGCCTAAAAATTATCATGCTCCAAGCGATACGCTTGCAGCCAAATTTCCAGGGATTTGGCCAATTTCGGCCAAATCTATACTTAGCCACATTTTGGCCTTCTTACCCAGTTTTGCCCGGATTTTCCAAACCAGTTTTCCTACTTCTTATTTCAAGTGTTTCAACACATACAAATTATTTCTAAAACATATTTTTAGGCTCATAAGCGTACCTATTTCGAATTTAAATCATGAATTGCCTTGACGGGTTTCAACCGACCCGTTTGACCCAGCAAGGGCTTTCCTTGTGGCAACCCCCAGGGTTATGATCTAGAAATGATCCACCACATGTAACTACAACTATATTCATATATGCAAACTATTGACATGGTGATATATGTATGCACACATCTAGTCTTTCACTTCTATTGTGTGTATTGCTTCTTACATATCATTTCACATGAGGTTTTAGATACATGTTATAAAATTATACACCCATTTAACTACTTGTCATTGGACTTCATATTTATTGGAGTTTACATCTAATTGACCCATTTTCTCCATTTGACCCGTTAAGACGGGTCCTTGCCTTTGGTTTACTCCAATGCCTAATTTGACCACATATAAGCCTTAGGATCTATGGTTCTATAACCATTTGTGCTTCCGCTTCTCGTGTTACATGGCATAGGCTCTATAAGCCCAATTCCGCCCATTGTAACTTATCATTTGTTTTATGATTCCTCTGAATCTTTCCTATGGTCAAGTTTGGTCATTGGAGGACCTTTTGGCAATTGGGCTTCACGGTTCCTAGAAGCATTCGCCGCCCATTCATATAATTTATAGTTTATTCCATTTGTATGTTATTACGCATTTACATATCTACTACTTATAACATAGACAATGTTACCTTTAGAGCTTGATCCTCCACTTCCACCAACACCCTGGTTACTTCCTTAATCACCTTGATTGTCTAATGGGTCACCAACAATGTTAGGACCTTAGTCATAGTAGCTTTTTTACCACATTTTAATAACATGATTTCTATGCTACACATACATATTTACACATAGATGGCATTCAAGCATTCTAACAAGTTTTGCATTAAGTTTCATGATTTTTTAGCCACCAAAATATAAATTGAGGCATACATTTACCATGTTAACCAATGATCCTACTTTCATCAAGATGGATCAATTTGAGCAGAAAGCTTCCTAAGAGCATTCAAGCATCAATTCTAGCAAATTTGTTGCAATAGCCACATTTTGTTTCATTTAGGAATTTAATCGAACACCTTGTGTGCATACATGTATGCACACATATAACCCCCATCCCATGAACCTTCAATTAACCATTTAACATGGAGTTGGTGGAATTCACTTCCAACCCATCATCAATTAACCAATTTCATCAATTAACAACATATTTATGCAAGAATTCCATCAATGGAACTTATTTCATGACTACCTTAAGTAGTCATCTACTATGGATGTTCAAGTGTAAGAAATTGGTGACTACTTCACCAATTGTTTACCAAACTGGCAAGTTATGCAACAATTAAAGTTCCTAATACCATAGGATTCATATAACAACAACAAATTGCAGATTTTTAGCCCCTAATTTTCGAGACCTAGCAAGCAAGGAGTTGCGGTTTGGCTTACTTGATGAAAGGATGGATTTAGGGGAAGAATAACACTTTAATTCCAAATCTCTAGCCAAAATAGCACCCCTAACCCCTTGATTGGCATAATTTCAAGAAGGAGGAGAGGGCCGGGGTTCGATGTGCAGGTCGTATCTACGACCTCCCCTCCCTTTCTCCTTCTTTTGTTTGTTCTAGTTTTAGTGAATTACACTTCTGGCCCCTAAAGATTCGTTCTTGTTTTAATTTTAACCAAAATACATATTTATCCAATTAACCCCCTAATTCACATGATATAAATTTTTACTAACATAAGGGGTTATTTTATCTACGGAAATTTAACTTAACTGGACGTTGACGTAAAATTTGTATATTAAAATTTTGGGATGTTACAAATTGTGATATCGAAAGTTACGAATATTGTGATTAAATAATTTAATCATATAGTAAGTGAAATAATAATATCAAATGAGAATAATTATTTATTGATTATCAACCATGATTGAAAACGGGTCGGGTATTTACAAACGGATTGGCATAAGTGTCACACACACATATTTATGAATGTGTCGATATGCGAGTGAGGACACTCGTCCGCTAGACCATGCAAGTGGGAAGCGTTCTGAAACATTTGAGTGATGCCAAGCTTGATTTCGCATTGACCTGCTACGGCAGGTCGAGTGATGCTCGATTGGCCTCCATTCAGCGTCGGCTTCGCATAGCCTACGATTGTCTTTGCTGCTTGATCTCCCATCCCCCTTGCTTGGTGAATGACGCACTCGAGCTCTTGAAGAGGTTGGATTATAATGGATTTACTAGCACGAGTAGAAATAGAAGAAGATTTTTTTTGGAAAAGAAAGAAAGAAAAGAAAAATCCTAAGTAAACTAACTACTAGGAAAGGAATAACGACTTGCTTCCGCGGAAACGGCGCCAACAAACCTTTGATGCATGCGAGATATATATTATTTCCTGCAAGAATGACCTTTAAATTTATAACCTAACTCATCTTTTCTACACATGCACATAGGAAAGTGGACCTATTATATGACAGTGTTAAAGAATGAGTCAGGGTCAACCTAAGGAACCAACGGTGTAATCAAAACTAACCTAGTAAACATCATTAAGACTCTGTAACCATTGTTAATGACTAGTAGTAAATGTAATTGTAGAATGGAAATGGAAATATAATTCGGATATGAGAAAATAGATATCATCTAAGACTGATCACAATCTAGCATTACCTAAACCTGACATTGACTTATCGCAAATTAACTGTTTTATGGATACAGAATCGCTAGATACGGCATCTACAAATAAAACCAGAGCCACAACAAAGTATCCATGAATTAATGACTTAGCTATAAGACATCAAACACATGACCTAAGACCTAGGATCATAAACCAATCTTATTCTGAATAATCATGATAGACTAACAACTTATGACCAAACCACATACCATCACATATGCATAATACCTAGTCACTTCACTAATCATTTTAAACCAAGACATGGAAGCTAAGGTTCATAACTAACTATAGAGACATAATTCAATCGAAATGGATTATTGAATCTGCATTATCACCAATTCCTATCTAGGCTCGCTAGAATTCCTAAACACATACTGAAATCGCCAGATAACAACTAAGAAATAGCATCAATTTGACAAGCAGAATACATCAATACTACCAATCAAACCAAATACCTTTAGGAATAGATCAAACACAATAAACAATAACAAACTTCTGATATGCAATAGGAATCATAACTATTATACTAAAATCATTGTGTCATACGATAAACCAAAGTCAAATCATAGGTAATAAGTGAAATAGATCACCCTGTCTTAGACGATATCAAGAGGATTAGCCTCCCATCGATACTAACTAACTATTACAGCAGAAATATAGAAACATGACACTGTAAATGCAAACCGAGGAGGAAACATGGTGAAATCTTCGATGAGAACACCATCTTGAATCGATTAGCACCTTGAATCACCTTCTTTGGCTTCAATACCTAGATTGGGAACCAAAAATACGTCCGGAAATAAGTCTGGAGTCGTACACTGACGTTAGAGCTTCAAACGAATGAGAATGAGATGTATTTATAGTCTTCACTAGGGTTTCAAAAACGAATCGTAACGAGCCGTTACGAGCGTATAGGGTCATTAGCGCCACCATAAATCTACGAATTAAGGTGTCTGGTAAACATCATGTAATGGCTCATTCTCATGAAACGAGTCGTGACGTGCAGAATAAGTCAGAGTTTCGGATCTTTGTCATATTCTGTGACAACTGCCGAATTCCCAGTTAACACCGTTAACTATTTCCGTTAGTTCTGTTAGCAAACCAGTAGCCCGTTATTTTAATGTCTATATAAAAATATATTACTAATTAATTTAGTAATTTAATTCATGACTTTATGTGTTTCTTGAAAAATTACATTTTGTAAGAAAACGGGTTTCGTACGCGATTTAAGTTTTATGTGCGTACACGGTAACGAGACATTTCCCGACTAAATATTTCATGTCAAATAAGTTATAAACGCTTGAAAACATTCCTAGTATTTTAAAGTTCAAGTTTTGGGTTTACACCCCACTTATTACTTGTTTTAGAGCATTTACACATGAGTTGGGACTTGAGGGACTAAAGGTGTAATTTAGCTAAAGTCATAAAGCAGCCCTAAACCCACCTCCCACCCCTCATTCACGTTCATTTTCCCTTCCCCTCTCAAAACTCACGGTTCCACCTTCTCTACACATACACACCTTCAAATTTGGTGAAATTTCCTTCAATCAAGCAAAAATCAAGGGTTTTATGCTTCCTCAAGCATCAAGAAGTTTAGAGAAGGCTTTGGTTTCACTTCGTCTTCTAAAAATCTATCATCTTCACTTCACCTAGTAAGCCCTAGAAGTTTTTATGTTGAAATTTCTTGATTACATGTGTTTATCTTGTGTTTACGTGCAAATTGGTGTGTATTCATGCTCTTGAATCATGTTTTATGATGGGTTAAGTTAAATTATGATTTTGGACAGATTTTCTAGTGTGTTATGGCTGTGATTTTCATGTGGTTAGGTGGTTAGAAGAGTTCTTGAAGAATTTGGGTATATGAGGACTTGAAAGTGAGGAATATGTGCTTATATGCAAGTGACATGCTTGATTTTTGCTATGATTGTTGTATGATCGTTATGACAACTAGAAATGCATGATAATATGATATCTAGGTTGTTACAAGTATTTACATGAAGTTTGATGAATCAGAAGATTGGCCAAAACCGTCAAAATGAAATTTATGCATTTTGACCCATTAGGACAGATTCTGTCTAAGTTAATGGGTCGACTTGCGCAGGTCATAACTTGCTCATTTCTTATCTAAATCAGTTTATTCTTTTTCCGTGGTAAAGTTCCATGTCTTAGCTTTAACTGGGCTACTCGCACGCTTTCTAAATCCTCCGTTTGGTCACTCAAAAGGCTGTTGCAAGTTAGGTGCGCAGAGCTGTAATTTTTAGCAAAAAGTAAACATTGCATTTTGGTTGGACATGATTATTGTGTTTTAATGAAGGGATTATTGAATGAAAATGTTTTTTATATATTAAAACTAAGATCTGGAAGTTTTAGTAACCAAACTCCATGTTTTGATCAAGTTATGAATTTATTTGGTTCAATTTCACTACTTTGACTTTCTGCAACAAAGCTGATTTTTGGTCAAATTTAGGCGCACGTAACTTTCTCAATACTTATCTGATTGACTCGATTCTTTTTGCAACATTCCCTAAATGTTGATTAGTTAGTGCCTGCAAAATTTTAGGAGTTAACTCCAAGAAATGGGCAATTTAGCTATGTCACCAAATACGTGCTCTAAGTTTGACTTTTTGGTATGCATTTTGACTCGTAAAGAAAATCTATCTTTTCCTCCTAAATTTGGACATGTGTGTATGTGTAATGGCTTGAAGGATTGTATGAAACTTGTTTGGTTGATTATATGCTATATGCGTCATAGCGACAACCTCTAATTTGGTTAGATCGTCTTCACCTAAATAGGTCATTCACAACCAACCTTTAAGGTCAAGTTCCGTGTACCAGTGCACCATAAGGTTAGTTTCACTACTATATTTAGTTATATCCTATTGAGGATGATAACACACAACTAGTTGCATCCGGTAAGGGATGGCAATGCAATGACAAATGTATTTTGTCTGTTTAAGTAGTTATCCAACACATATCACATGATTCACTGAATTGCTTTATAATTACAAAAAGTCCTTACTTTCTCGGACCGTTAATAATGAATAGCGAGGTAATGTTGAGTAGTACTACTGGGGATTGACACCCCCGCTCAGCGGTGCACGTGATGCACCCTCCTGACTTGCGGTCGGACTGAGAACAATATTAGCCTAAAACTACCATGATCGGGAAAGACACGGGGAAGGAAAATCGCACAGGCTTAAACCTGTGACACATAGTTAGCTTCGGTTGCGAACATTCAGGTGAACATAAGCATAGGCTAGCTACCTAATGATATGGATAATATTTGTAACTTACGAATTGGTCTTTCATTATTCGTATGCATTTTGGTCTACACGGTAAAGTGTAGACTGCTTTTGTGAACTCACCAGCTTTTGCTGACACTTGATTGTTGAATGCTTTTCAGGTCACTAGGAGGATCTTGGAGGCACGGGCGTTGGCAATACTCCTTTTTGTAAAATATTTTGGGAAATGTATTTCAAACACATCAGTACTCACTTTTGTAAAACTACAACTTTGTAAACTTTGTAAATGCTTCCGCTGAATAGTTATTTAAACTCCGTTTCGTAATAACTCATTATATGACTATTTTACCCTTCATTGTGGCTTGGTTGTAACTAAAGACTTGGATCCTGGTCTGGATCACACCCCACACGGTTATACTCCGTTGGTGGAAATTGGGGGTGTGACAGATTGGTATCAGAGCCTCTGGTTACAGCGAACCAGAACATTTCAAAAGTGTTTTCTGAACTGTAACTGTTTTTCAAAACTTTAGTTGCAACTTTCTCTAAGGGTATTGCTACATGTGCCGAAGACGATCCTCACTTAATTCATTTGTTTTATTTCTGAGTAGGAGTACGCATACGTGATGTAAACCTTAGATCCACAGTTTTGTGGATGAATGGATCCATTCATATTCTTCTTTCATGTTTTCACACTTGGTTATTGGAAATCATTCTTGGAGATCTCGTTTTGTTCTTGGAGATTTCGTTTTGTTCTTGGAGATCTCGCGGTGTTCTTGGAGATCTGGAATTTGTTCTTGGCGACCTCACCAACCTTGGCGACCTCACTAACCTTGGCGACCTCACCAACCTTAGCGACCTCACTAACCTTGGCAACCTCACCAACCTTGGCGACCTCACCAAGGTCTGGAGTTTGTTCTTGGCGACTTCGCCATGTTTTTGGTGGTTTGGGTGATACACTTAGCGATTAAGTGGGTCGGTCATTATGGTCACTAACTTAATAGATATTTGCTTGAATGTTTGTTCACCTAAATGTATATTTCATGTAAGTTGTGTCCGTATGTGAATTGTGCCTGTGTGGGACATTTCATAGGAATATCTTGGATGTTCCAATACTTGGCATACCTATAACATATCTCAACGTACTTTAGTCGTTCTTAATGGACATCAACAAGCACACGGAGGAATTTCCTGATTTTTGATATAACGATTGTTTGTACCATGTGTTTTAAATGCAAATGCTCCCTGTATAGTGTATATAGGGCCTTTGAAAACTCTATTTGGGGCAAGTCTCACCCAAAACACAATCATTGAGAGGGTTCTCCCTTTCTACTGGATTTCTCCAACAAAACTTGAATGAATGATCATAAGTACTTGTAGTTTTGCACTAGCTTCATAAATAGGGTAAGATCCATTGTTTAGGATCCTGACATCTTTATGGACTTGTTCTACCCTCAACGACGTTGGTTGTTCTTAAGTGCCTTGCTCACACCTGACGGCCTTCTTTAACGGCCTTGGTATGTTTACCCCTTACGGTCTAGTTTATTGCAATCTAGACTCCAAGGCAATGACCTAGAGTATCTTAAGTTGAATTGTTCATACTCCTTTTTAGCATAAATAGGAATGGTTATAAACCCTATTTGAGTAAGTCACCCATTAACACAATCCAAGAATAACCTTATCGAAATGCATTATTGAAAATGTTGTTTAGCCTTGTTAGGGGCAGCACTGTATAGAACCAGATGGTTACTCATGGGACGCTTGTAGTTGCTTTTGTTAACCCTAATTGTTGACACCCTTTCCTTGGTCATTTTGACCTTGCATGTTAAGTACATAGTTGTTGTGTGATAATTTAACGTGGATGCGACTTTTATAACCCAAATGGAATCGAGCATGTAATGACTAGGACTACTATGTTAATCCCTCCGCATAATATATATATATATATATATATATATATATATATATATATATATATATAATGATTCGTGATTGATTCGAAGTGGGCGATAACCATTCTACGTCTCGGAGCTAAACTGGGGGCAGTATGGCATGCCCTACCCAAACTCCTGTTGAGCCACATGCTTACTAAATTGTACTAAGTGGTAAATTCTACCCTGAATGAGTATTTTATTCTCAACCCATCTCTCTAGTGAATTTCGGTCAGTTAACTTTGGGTCTAATGACCACATTCTTGATACTCACCCCATGAAAACCACATACGTATTCATAAAACCTGGTAGCTAAAGTAAGAGGAACCAGCGTGACCATACAAGGTAAATTACCGTTACGGGTGCACACGTAAATGTAATTTGCAATGTATGGAAACCCTAGGGAATTCTACTCGGCAAACTACTGGTTGTAAGAGATACGACCCTCCAATTCAAAAACCTCATGACACTGACTGACGAGTATGTGGGACCCAACCGTATGGTTAAGGTCGCCTATCAATGTTCGTTACGTCATCACACCTGATCTCATTTCTTCTGGATATGGCTTCCAACCTATCAGAACTCCTTTAAAAAAAGCTTTTGCAAATGGTAAACCCGGTCCATTCTTCGAGCTCTCAAAACTGTGTAGCAACTCAGTAAACGCTAACCTGATGAAAACACAGATGTCCTGAATGGAAAATTACACCTCAATCACTAGAACTAACCTTTCAACAGGAAAATATTTTGAATTTTATACTTTCTTGACTTGAAACCCCCTTGGTACGTCTGTACGAGTCAAAATTTGTTGCCAACAGTCTCGGCATGATTTCACCAACCTTATACCTCATTACGATTACAATTTCACCTAACGAAGCAATGTAGGTGGAACGACTTTCTGAACCCGTACGATATGTTTTATCTTCAACACACGATTCGTCTGTGAACTTAACTACTAGTAAACACATTATTTTATTATCTTTCGTGACTGGATTGTCTTCAAGCCTTGAGCCCTTGCGGCTAGTAAACCTCGTTGATGACACTATCTTGTACCCTACCGCCGTGTGCTCCTGCACGACAAACATCGACAATGAACAATAGGCATCGGTATGCTTGGAAAAGTTTCCACCACTTCAATTGCAAAACGATAGATAAACTGCAACAACATGGATACCCATTGTCTTCATTCTCTTTCCCAGGAAATTTTCATTGCTAACCCCTGCTTCATAACCAATGGTGACTGATCGAATGATCGACTCAAACTTTTGAAAACATATGTAAGGAAGTAGTTTGACTTCCGATTAAACGAAAACACAATCGAATCAATCGTGTATGTGATAAGCTACCCGAGGACCACTAAAAGTGAACCAAATACCCGATATTTTTGTATCTTATACACAACGTGACCTATCGGTCAACAGTAGGCTTCGCGAAACCGTTGCTAGAGTTCTTATTTACACTCATGTGAAGCCATGTGCTATTTTGAATTCGTTAACGCTTGGTCCTTCGGAAACCCACTCTCATTTCACATTTGCACCTTTACTTACTTTTGAGAACCGATACAACCTGATGTTCCTACATGATATTTACTCTACCAGACGATACAACCGTTGACTCATCCGCATTGATATTGCTGGATGATTGTCATATGCTTGCTACCACACACTTCACGTGGAATTTGTTATCCCCATACCTGATGTTTTTCATGCTTCTGTAAGGCAACCTTCGATCATTGGAACATCACCCTTATTTTGAATCTTTACCGAGGGTTAATATGCATGACGATATATCCTAGGATGGCGAACCCTAGCTTAAACTTAAACATCATAGACTACTTTAGCTCTTGACTCCACTCCGAAAACTCAAGTCGTATTGATGTTCGCATTGCGCATGCCAAACTCTCGACAATCCTCACCGTGGGTGAAAACCCCACCGACTGAAACACACAGAAAGGTCTCTTTGTCATAAAATTCAAATTTTGCACACGTTGCATTGTGATTAATAAGCTCTCACCTCTATTCAACTCAAAAGTATTGGGGAAAACATAAGATACCCTATTTTCAAGTATATTATGTAAAAAGATTTTTCAAATAGCTAGGAATGGCAAGGTAACTGGTACACCCTCAACGTGCTGGTGGTTTGGTGGGTTAGCTGCGGTACACCCTATACATAAGCACTATCGACATGTGGAAGGTGGGATCAGTGCTGAACCGCAGATTTACCTTGAAATCATAGACAAAAACCTTATTTTGAGAAACTTCATCTAATGGGACAGTGCCCACAATAAAGCAAAATTTATGTTACTTCCATTGTAATTTCATATGTCCCTCATGCATATTTTCACTAGGAGGGACATACACAGTTTAATCAAATAAAACTTATTGTTTTCCAACTCTCTATATTGAGAGGAAACATCCTGATATAAATTTCCTACTAAGGGTCAAATATAGGTTATGACCCAGATGAAAAGCAACATTTTAACAACTCCAGTTTTGTAACATAAATGACAAACCACATGTTCTCCCTGGATGCCCATGTTATTTCTTTCGAGACTCCTATGGACGTTGTCGTCTTGGTTCACAGTAGAAACTGGTGAGATATTTCATTTGGTCTTTCAGTTATTACATTTCTGACCTTTCGTTACTTATTGACATCACGTATGTCTAAATTTAAAACTAGTCATCGGCTTGGTGGAGCCGAGTGAATCTTTATGAGGTTACTACATTTACTCTCCATGCCATTGGTACTATGGTGCCTCGTAGGGTCATCTGCATATACCCTTTTTACGAACTGTATGAATCTCCGATCTTAACTAAAGTTCAAGGGTGCATACCCACCCTCCAGCTACGTCAACATTCAAACTTTATGCAGCACATCATGCCTCTACCGTGTCATTTGACACAACATTTTTTTTGTTGTCTTTGGTTCACCCAGGTTATTGGTGAACGTGCGAAATAAAACCTCGGCCATAGTATCGGATTTTATAACTGAAGGTTACTTAGACGTATGGCCACTTTTTTGCATTAAATATTTTGATTTCGGACACTTGTGTCATCGTTATACTTGTTATACCTAACCGCGCGACACGATTCGACCCACTCATGGAAACGCTTATGATAGAAAAATCACCCTCTATACGCTTATGCGAAATGTTCTTTTGATGCTTTTAAACATATACCATCCATCACTCCCCGTGGAACAAAGAACTTGGATTCTCTCATAATGATACTGTTAGGGCCAAACCTTGTATCTGTTAACGCTAAAGCAAATTTCGGGACAAAATATCCTTTCAACTTGGGGATGATGTGACAACCGAAAATTATCTTATATTTCTCCTTCATCCCATCCAACTGGTAAGCGCACCTCGAGTACTAGGCAATTTTCGTTTTCGGGAAGAAAATTCTTTCAACTTGGGGATGCTATGACAACTGCCGAATTCCCAGTTAACACCGTTAACTATTTCCGTTAGTTCTGTTAGCAAACCCGTAGCCCGTTATTTTAATGTTTATATAAAAATATATTACTAATTAATTTAGTAATTTAATTCATGACTTTATGTGTTTCTTGAAAAATTACATTTTGTAAAAAAACGGGTTTCGTACGCGATTTAGGTTTTATGTGCGTACACGGTAACGAGACTTTTCCGACTAAATATTTCATGTTAAATAAGTTATAAACGCTTGGAAACATTCCTAGTATTATAAAGTTCAAGATTTGGGTTTACACCCCACTTATTACTTGTTTTAGAGCATTTACACATGAGTTAGGACTTGAGGGACTAAATGTGTAATTTAGCTAAATTCATAAAGCAGCCCTAAACCCACCTCCCACCCCTCATTCACGCTCATTTTCCTTTCCCCTCTCAAAGCTCATGGTTCCACCTTCTCTACACATACACACCTTCAAATTTGGTGAAATTCCCTTCAATCAAGCAAAAATCAAGGGTATTATGCTTCCTCAAGCATCAAGAAGTTTAGAGAAGGATTTGGTTTCACTTCGTCTTCTAAAAATCTATCATCTTGACTTCACCTAGTAAGCCCTAGAAGTTTTTATGTTGAAATTTCTTGATTACATGTGTTTATCTTGTGTTTACGTGCAAATTGGTGTGTATTCATGCTCTTGAATCATGTTTTATGATGGCTTAAGTTAAATTATGATTTTGGACAGATTTTCTAGTGTGTTATGGCTGTGATTTTCATGTGGTTAGGTGGTTAGAAGAGTTCTTGAAGAATTTGGGTATATGAGGACTTGAAAGTGAGGAATATGTGCTTATATGCAAGTGACATGCTTGATTTTTGCTATGATTGTTGTATGATCGTTATGACAACTAGAAATTCGTGATAATATGATATCTAGGTTGTTACAAGTATTTACATGAAGTTTGATGATCAAAAGATTGGCCAAAACCGTCAAAATGAAATTTATGCATTTTGACCCATTAGGACAGATTCTGTCTAAGTTAATGGGTCGACTTGCGCAGGTCATAACTTGCTCATTTCTTATCTAAATCAGTTTATTCTTTTTCCGTGGTAAAGTTCCATGTCTTAGCTTACTGGGCTACTTGCACGCTTTCTAAAACCTCCGTTTGGTCACTCAAAAGGCTGCTGCAAGTTAGGTACGCAGAGCTGTAATTTTCAGCAAAAAGTAAACTTTGCATTTTGGTTGGACATGATTATTGTGTTTTCATGAAGGGATTATTGAATGAAAATGTTTTTTATATATTTAAACTAAGATCTGGAAGTTTTAGTAACCAAACTCCATGTTTTGATCAAGTTAAGAATTTATTTGGTTCAATTTCACTACTTTGACTTTCTACAACAAAGCTGATTTTTGGTCAACTTTAGGCGCGCGTAACTTTCTCAATACTTATCCGATTGACTCGATTTATTTTGCAACATTCCCTAAATGTTGAGTAGTTAGTGCCTGCAAAATTTTAGGAGTTAACTCCAAGAAATGGGTAATTTAGCTATGTCACCAAATACGTGCTCTAAGTTTGACTTTTTGGTATGCATTTTGACTCGTAAAGTAAATCTATGTGTTCCTCCTAACTTTGGACATGTGTGTATGTGTAATGGCTTGAAGGATTGTATGAAACTTGTTTGGTTGATTATATGCTATAGTCGTCCTAGCGACAACCTCTAATTTGGTTAGATCGTATTCACCTAAATAGGTCATTCACAACCAACCTTTAAGGTCAAGTGTCGTGTACCAGTGCACCCTAAGGTGAGTTTCACTACTCTATTTAGTTATATCCTGTTGAGGATGATAACACACAACTAGTTGCATCCGGTAAGGGATGGCAATGCAATGACAAAGGTATTTTGTCTGTTTAAGTAGTTATCCAACACATATCACATGATGCACTGAATTTCTTTATAATTACAAAAAGTCCTTACTTTCTCGGACCGTTAATAATGAATAGCGAGGTAATGTTGAGTAGTACTACTGGGGATTGACACCCCCGCTCAGCGGTGCACGTGATGCACCCTCTCGACTGGCGGTCAGACTAAGAACAATATTAGCCTAAAACTACCGTGATCGGGAAAGACACGGGGAAGGAAAATCACACAGGCTAAAACCTGTGACGCATAGTCAGCTTCAGTTGCGAACATTCAGGTGAACATAAGAATAGGCTAGCTACCTAACGATATGGATAATACTTGTAACTTACCAATTGGTCTTTAATTATTCGTATGCATTTTGGTTTACACGGTAAAGTGTAGACTGCTTTTGTGAACTCATCAGCTTTTGCTGGCACTTGATTGTTGAATGTTTTTCAGGTCACTAGGAGGATCTTGGAGGCACGGGCATTGGCAATACTCATTTTTGTAAAACATTTTGGGAAATGTATTTCAAACACATCAGTACTCACTTTTGCAAAACAACAACTTTGTAAACTTTGTAAATACTTCCGGTGAATAGTTATTTAAACTCCGTTTCGTAATAACTCATTATATGACTATTTTACCCTTCATTGTGGCTTGGTTGTAACTAAAGACTTGGATCCTTGTCTGGATCACACCCCACACGGTTATACTCAGTTAGTGGAAATTGGGGGTGTGACATTTTCACCCCAAAAGCTTCGCATATCCACATCTATCACTTTGGCCCCCCTCTATTTACCTGTTTAAGATATTAGATAGCACACATAAGTAAAACTGACCAAAATAATGCATAAACTATCAACAAATGAGGGTGTTTAACTAATAAATATATGTGTACTTTGGAGCACATCATCTATGAATAAAAGTCATCGACTTGTGTTTGGCCATAATAATTTTCATGTAACCAAACCTTTACAATTACTTTACTCTGATGTGTGGGGTCCTATTAAAACATCCACTGATGGCTTTGCTTATTATGTGGATTTTGCCGAATTTTTCCAAGTATATTTTGCTCTATCCAATGAAACGAAAATCTGACATCTCCACCTTGTTTCCACAATTCAAAACACTCATTGAAAAATACCTTCAACATCCGCTCATTGCCCTGTTCTCCGACAATGGCGGTGAGTACGTTGGGCTTGCCTCGTATATCCAAACTGATGACATTTTCACACTTTACTACTCCGCCTCATACTTCGGAGCAGAATGGTGTAGCGGAACATCGACACCGTCATATTGTTGAGACCCGGTCGACTTGGTGCATCTTCCTCAGCTACTCTTCCTCAAAAGCTACTTACATATTAAATGATCCAGTTCCCCTCGCATCTCTGTAAACTTCAGAAGTTGTTGTATGATCTTAAACAGGCCTCCCGAGCGAGGTATATTGAGCTTACTAACTTTCTGCTCAGTTTTGGTTTCACAAAGTCTATGGCTTACTCATCACTTTTCATCTATCATCGCGAGATGGTATATGTTGCGATCTTATGGTTTATGTTCATGATATTGTTGTTACAGGCAGTGACACCACCGTCATTGATTACTTCGTTACTACAATCGGTCAACATTTTTCTGTAGAGGATCCCGGTTCCCTTCATTATGCTACACATACATATTTACACATAGATGGAATTCAAGCATTCTAACAAGTTTTGCATTAAGTTCATGATTTCTTAGCCACCACAATATAAATTGAGGCATACATTTACCATGTTAACCAACGATCCTACTTTCATCAAGATGGATCAATTTGAGCATAAAGCTTCCTAAGAGCATTCAAGCATCAATTTTAGCAAATTTGTTGCAATGGCCACATTTTGTTTCATTTAGGAATTTAATAGAACACCTTGTGTGCATACATGTATGCACACATATAACCCCCATCCCATGAACCTTCAATTAACCACTTAACATGGAGTTGGTGGAATTCACTTCCAACCCGTCATCAATTAACCAATTTCATCAATTAACAACATATTTATGCAAGAATTCCATCAATAGAACTTATTTCATGATTACCTTAAGTAGTCATCTACCATGGATGTTCAAGTGTAAGAAATTGGTGACTACTTCGCCAATTGTTTACCAAACTGGCAAGTTATGCAGCAATTAAAGTTCCTAACACCATAGGATTCACATAACAACAACAAATTGAAAATTTTTAGCCCCTAATTTTTGAAACCTAGCATGCAAGGAGTTAGGGTTTTGCTTACTTGATGAAAGGATGGATTTAGGGGAAGAATAACACTTCCAATTCCAATCTCTAGCCAAAATCGCAGCCCTAACCCATTGATTGGCAGATTTTCAAGAAGGAGGAGAGGGTTGGGGTTCAATGTGTAGGTCGTATCTACGACCTCCCCTCCCTTTCTCCTTTTTTTGTTTGTTCTAGTTTTAGTGAATTACACTTCTGGCCCCTAAAAATTCTTTCTTGTTTTAATTTTAACTAAAATACATATTTACCCAATTAACCCCCTAATTCACATGATATAAATTTTTACTAACATAAGGGGTTATTTTATCTATGAAAATTTAACTTAATTGGACATTGACGTGAAATTTGATTATTAAAATTTTGGGATGTTACACCTCCACCCCCCTTAAAGGGGGTTCGTCCCTGAAACGATTTACGTACCGAATAAACATGGGTAGTAGTGTTTCATTTCATCCTCAACTTCCCACGTCAGGTCGGAGCCTTTTTCTATGCTCCCATTGAACCAATACTTGGTTTAAGTCTTTGTTTCGTAGCTTCTTTACCTTGCGGTCTAAAATCGCAATAGGCCGTTCCATATAGTTGAGCTTTTTTTCCCACCACTAAATCATCTAGTGGCACGTAGGCACTTTCATCTGCCAAACACTTTCGTAGGTGAGACACGTGGAATGTATTGTGGATTCCGCTCAACTCTTCCAGTAATTCCAACTGGTAATCATTATCACCCACTCGGGCCAAGATTTTGAAAGGTCCTATAAACCTAGGACTTAGTTTACCCCGTTTTCGAAAATGAATCACACCCTTCCACGAGGATACCTTTAACAAAACCATGTCCCCCTTTTTGAATTCAATAGGCCTTCATCTTTTATCCTCGTAGGACTTTTGTCTATCTTGGGCCGCCTTCAAATGATCCCTAATCATGTCGAGCTTTTCAGATGCTAGTTTAACCACTTTCTTACTAGCTAGCTCGTGTTGACCCACATCACCCCAACACAGGGGTGTTCAGCATTTCCTACCATATAGCATTTCGTAGGGTGACATCCCATTGCTCGAATGGTAGCTATTGTTGTAAGAAAATTCGACGAGAGGAAGGTAATGATCCCAACTCCCAATAAAAGTCAATAGCACATGCCCGTAACATGTCTTCTAGTGTTTGGATGGTTCTTTCACTTTGTCCATCCGTCTGAGGGTGGTAGGCGGTACTAAGTAGAAGTTTTGTACCCAACCACTCCTTAAATTCCTTCCAAAACTAGGAGGTGAACCGGGTATCCCGGTCGGACACAATTGATACGGGAACACCATGGTGTGATATTATCTCGTTGATATACACATCCGCCATCCTTTCTGAGGAGTAGGTTTCCCTGATTGGTATAAAATGAGCACTTTTGGTCAATCTATCAACCACCACCCATATAGCATCAAAACCTTTAGGTGTTTCGGCAGTTTAGTTAATAGATCCATTGTTATGTGCTCCCACTTCCACATAGGAATTTCCAACGGTTGGAGCTTGCCAGAAGGCTTCTGGTGCTCCGCCTTGACTTGTGAACAAGTCAAACACTTCCCCACGTACTTGACTATGTCCCACTTCATACCGGGCCACCAATAGTCGCGTTTCACTTCGTGGTACATTTTTTTCGCCCCCGGATGAATCGAGTATCGCGACTTATGGGCTTCATCAAGTAACAATTCTTTACTTCACAAGTGTTTGGAACCCAAGTTCTTCTAAATTGGGTTTTAAGCCCACTTTTTTCTTCCACCAAGTTTTTCACTTGGCCAACAATTCGTTCTTTATTTTGATTTTCCGCCCTTATAGCTTCCGCTTGAGCTTCTTTTATCTTGGTGATTAGATCGGACGTTACCACCAACTTCATTGACCACACCTTTATAGGAGCGTAATCCCCCTTTCAACTAAGGGTGTCCGCTACCACATTGGCTTTGCCCGGGTGGTAGTAGATTTCACAATCGTAATCCTTTATGGTTTCGATCCATGTTCGTTGTCTCATGTTTAATTCTTTTTGCTCGAAGAAGTATTTGAGACTTTTATGGTCGGTGAATATAGTGCATTTCACCCCATAAAGATAGTGTCCCCATATTTTAAAGGCGAACACCACTACCTTCAACTCCAAATCATGAGTTGGGTAGTTTTGCTCATGAACTTTCAATTGCCTTGAAGCATAGGCAAGTACCTTGCCCCGTTGCATTAAAACAAAACCAAGGCCCATTTTAGACGCATCTAAATATACCACCATATCTTCTGTTCCCTCCGAGAGGGTTAAAACCGGTGCTTGTGTTAATTTCTGTTTAAGGTTTCGAAAAGCCTCTTCCTGCTCGGGACCCCACCAAAGTTAGTTTCTTTCCGAGTTAATTTAGTTATGGGTAGGGCTATCTTCGAGAATTCTTGTATAAATCTCCGATAATAGCCCTACTAACCCTAGAAAACTCCGCACCTCCGTCAGATTCTTTGGGGGTTCCCATTTAGTGACGGCTTCAATCTTTGCCGGATCCACCATAATACCTTCTGCCCCGATTACATGGCCCAGGAATTGCACCTCCTTTAGCCAAAAAGCACACTTAGAGAATTTTGGCATATAGCCTCTCCTCCCGTAGTTTCTCTAGTACCTCCCGTAAGTGTTTAGAGTGCTCCACTTCATCCCGGGAGGATACCAGAATGTCATCGATGAACACGATCATGGATTTGTCTAACATGGGTTTACACACCCGATTCATGACATCCATGAAAGCCGAGGGTGGATTAGTGAGTCCAAAGGACATCACTAAGAATTCATAGTGCCCGTATCTTATTCTGAAGACCGTTTTTTGGAACATCTTCCTCCTTCACCTTCAGTTGATGGTAGCCCAAACGTAGGTCTTTCTTCGAGAACCATCTTGCCCCTTGAAGCTGGTCGAATAAGTCATAAATTCTGGGCAACGGGTACCTATTTTTCACTGTGAGTTTATTCAACTCCCGGTAGTCTATGCACATCAGCATGCTACCTACCTTCTTAACGAATAACACCGGTGCTCCCCACGGAGAGACACTCGGTCGTATGAACCATTTATCCAACAACTCCTGGATTTGAGTCATCAATTCTTATAATTCCGTTGGTACCAACCTATATGGAGCTTTGGTCACCAGCTTAGCATTTCGCACTAAGTCAATTTTGAATTCCACCTCTCTATCGGGTAGTAACCCCGGTATGTCATCCAGAAATACATCTTTAAGTTCTTGCACCACGGGCAAGTCATCTATTGCGGGACTTTGCATTCTAGTGTCCGCCACCATAGCCAAGTAGCCTGGCACCCGTGCATCATGAGCTTATTAGCCTCCATCATCGTGCATAAAGTTGGAGCATTTTGCTTTTCACCATAAATGGTGACCTTGCTCCCACTTGGCAGAGATATCTCTATCACCTTCCGGTCACAAATGACCTTTGCGTGGTTGCGGGATAGCCAATCCATTCCCACCACAACTTTGAATTCTCTCATCGCCATTGGAATGAGATCTATCAAGTATTCCTCGTTATTGATGGAGATTTTGCATCCCCGACATACATCAAAAAGAAGAATGCTTTTATCATTAGCTATTTCTACCTCTAAGGGCACATGCAATTTTTCAATTATAAACGAAGGATGCTTAATAAAATCATATGAAACAAATGATCTATTAGCTCCTGTATCAAATAATACATGAGCAGATATCGAATTAACAAGAAATGTACCTACCACCAAGTTGGGGTCTGATTTGGCTTCTTCGGCCGTAAGTTGGAATGCCTGAGCCATAGCCTTCGGCACTTCCACCATTCCCCCACTTCTTACCCCCTCCTTCTTGAGTTTTGGGCATTCGGATTTACTGTGCCCCATTTGGTAACAGTTGAAGCATCGTGGTGCTTCAGACGGGCAGTTGGAGATAACATGCTCGTTCTTACAACAATTTAGACAAGGGCGATCTTTGAATATGCACTCTCCCGAGTGCCCTTTTCCGTAAACCTTGCATTTGGAACCACCCCCTTTAGCGTCCTTTTTCTTGAACGACTCACCCACCTTTTGCTTTTTGGGGGCATTCGGATTTCCCCTGGTAGGTTTTCTTGCCTCCTGGGCTTCTTCCCGGTTGATATCATTCTCTCGCGCCCGAGCGACGTTAATCATTTGTTCCACCAAAGTGAACCGGTCTAGGGGCATAATATTTTTTTATCTTAGCCTTCAACATGTTCCGGTAAAAGAACATTCGTGCCCCTTCAGTGGGTAGCACATCATAACAAAATTTCATCCTATCAAGGTAAATATCGGTGATCTCATCAACGGTTTGAGTCTCCCCTTGCTCCAGCTTGTTAGAATGGTAGTGGTGTTCAAGGAATAATTCTTTAATTCCGCCCAAGTTAGGGCGTTTGCCACCGCCTGGGCTTTTTCTAGGACTTTTGCGTCCCACTAATCTTTTGCCCGATCTACTAGTAGACCCGTGGCAAAGATAACTTGATCAACCACCTCACAATGGCTGCTTTTAATTACCCCTCCACATTAGTCACCCATCGGTGACTGGCTATCGGGTCAGGATCGCCCTTATATTACGAGGGTTTGCACGCCATAAAGTCTTTGAATGAGCTCCCTTTCTTCTTTGGTGTACTTGCCTCCCCTTTGTTCAGAAGGGCATTCTTTAATTCCTCGAACTTTTTGTTCAAGGTGCTCAGTAGATCTTCCTGGATCTTATGCACATACTCGGGAATAGCCGCATGAATGACACTTCCCATTTCTTCAGAGATTTGGGCACTCAAGCCCTGCCTTCTCTGTTCCTCTGTGAGATCATCGCCATCATGGTCCGTCATTGATCTATAGAATTAAAGTTTTCATTAGCTTAACAGCTTTCATTTACCTTTGCCCGTAGCAAGGTTTTTATACATTATATTGGTCGTGGCCAAAATCCTCCCACAGGTTTATACGAGGTTTCTAGCCTTAGCATTACCACGTTTCTACCTGGGACACTTCACTCACGCACTTCCCGGTTCAGGTGTGAAAACACCTCCCCGTGCGTTTCCCCGAGTGATAGTCAATAACTCTGCCTTTACCGGCATATAGGAACTATTATTCCTATTAAACACAAACAATAACAATCAATTTACGATTAAGTACCTTACCCGGATGCTTCATCAAGCTTGAACTGATCACTTTTACCCAATTCCCTGAGCTCAAGGTTTGAGTTCAAGTACTCCCCAGAGTACTTAATTCCCTCAAACCATGGCTCTGATACCAAATTGAAACACCCGTATACAATTTGATGCCAAACAATACCAATTACTTCATTAAAAATAGCTCCCAGAAATATTATTTATTTTTTTTTTTTACAAAACACATGATTTTATGATCATGAAATGCCACTTTAGTGGTTCAGATATACAAAACATAACATAAGTGAGTTTGACATTCTAAGTGTTTATCAACTTATACTAACATTGTTCCATCAAAATACGAAATGGGTTACGCCTCCTTGTTGTGATCGATTCTTCTAAGACTTGATGAGCTCCTGCTAAGCTTTCCCCTTACCTGTAATTCACTCACTTTCATTAGTGAGATTCTATTGCTTAAACATGTGTAACCAACATTAACAATGAGAAATAACAAACAAAATCATAGGATGGTTTCTAGGCGTATCGCCTAGAACTTATATCTTTCCAAGCGATATGCCTGGAAGTGTAGTTGTATCGCCTACAAATATTCATGCTCCAAGCGATACGCTTGGAGCCAACTTTCCAGGGATTTGGCCAATTTCGACCAAATCTATACTTAGCCAAAATTTGGCCTTCTTACCCAGTTTTGCCCAGATTTTTTAAACCTGTTTCCCTACCTTATTTCAAGTGTTTCAACACTTATAAATTATTTCTAAAACATGTTTTTAGGCTCATAAGCATACCTCTTTTGAATTTAAATCATGAATTGCCTTGACGGGATTCAACCGACCCATTTGACCCATTAAGGGCTTTCCTTGTGGCAACCCCAAGGGTTATTATCCAGAAATGATCCACCACATGTAACTACAACTATGTTCACATATGCAAATTATTGACATGGTTATATATGCATGCACACATCTAGACTAGTCTTTCTTTTCTATTGTGTGTATAGCTTCTTACATATCATTTCACATGAGTTTTTAGATACATGTTACAAAATTATACAGCCGTTTAACTACTTGTCATTGGACTTCATATTTATTGAAGTTAACATCCAATTGACCCATTTTCTCCATTTGACCCGTTAAGGCGGGTCCTTGCCTTTGATTTACTTCAATGCCTAATTTGACCACATATAAGCCTTAGGATCTATGGTACTATAACCATTTATGATTCCTCTTCTCGTGTTACATGTGTAACTTATCATTCGTTTTACGATTCCTCTGAATCTTTCCTGTGGTCAAGTTTGGTCATTGGAGGACCTTTTGGCAATTGGGCATCACGGTTCCTAGAACCATTCGTCGTCCATTCATATAATTCATAGTTTATTCCATTTGTATGTTATTACGCATTTACATATCTACTACTTGTAACATAAACAATGTTCCCTTTGAGCTTGATCCTCCACTTCCACCAACACCATGGTTACTTCCTTGATCACTTTGATTGCCTAATGGGTCACCAACAATGCTAGGACCTTAGTCATAGTAGCATTTTTATCACATTTCAATAACATGATTTCTATGCTACACATACATATTTACACATAGATGGCATTCAAGCATTCTAACAAGTTTTGCATTAAGTTTCATGAATTCTTAGCCACCACAATATAAATTGAGGCATACATTTACCATGTTAACCAACGATCCTAATTTCATCAAGATGGATCAATTTGAGCATAAAGCTTCCTAAGAGCATTCAAGCATCAATTCTAGCAAATTTGTTGCAATGACCACATTTTGTTTCATCTAGGAATTTAAACAAACACATTGTGTGCATACATGTATGCACACATATAAATCCATCCTATGAACCTTCAATTAACCATTTAACATGGAGTTGGTGGAATTCACTTCCAACCCATCATCAATTAAAAACATATTTGTGCAAGAATTCCATAAATAGAACTTATTTCATGACTACCTTAAGTAGTCATCTACCATGGATGTTCAAGTGTAAGAAATTGGTGACTACTTCACCAATTGTTTACCAAACTAGCAAGGTATGCAACAATTAAAGTTCCTAACACCATAGGATTCACATAACAACAACAAATTGCAGATTTTTAGCCCCTAATTTTCGAGATCTAGCATGCAAGGAGTTAAGGTTTTGCTTACATGATGAAAGGATGGATTTAGGGGAAGAATAACACTTCCAATTCCAAATATCTTGCCAAAATCGCAGCCCTAACCCCTTGATTGGCAGAATTTCAAGAAGGAGGAGAGCACTGAGGTTCGATGTGCAAGTCGTATCTACGACCTCCCTCCCTTTCTCCTTCTTTTGTTTGTTCTAGTTTTAGTGAATTACACTTCCTAAGTCTGGAGTCGTACACTAACGTTAGAGCTTAAAACGAATGAGAATAAGGTGTATTTATAGTCTTCACTAGGGTTTCGAAAATGAGTCGTAACGAGCCATAACGAGCATATCAGTTCGTTAGCACCGCCAGAAATCTACGAATTAGGGTGTCTGGTAAACATCATGTAATGGCTCATTCTCATGAAACGAGACGTGACGTGCAGAATAAGTCAGAATTCCGGATCTTTGTCATTTTCACCCTAAAATCTTCTCAAATCCACATTTATCACTTTGGCCCCCCTCTATTTACCTGTTTAAGATATTAGATAGCAAACATAAGTAAAACTGACCAAAATAATGCATAAACTATCAACAAATGAGGGTGTTTAACTAATAAATATATGTGTACTTTGGAGCACATCATCTATGAATAAAAGTCATCGACTTATGTTTGGCCGTAATAATTTTCATGTAACCAAACCTTTACAATTACTTTACTCTGATGTGTGGGGTCCTATTAAAACATCCACTGATGGCTTTGCTTATTATGTGGATTTTGCCGAATTTTTCCAAGTATATTTGGCTCTATCCAATGAAACGAAAATCTGACATCTCCACCTTGTTTCCACAATTCAAAACACTCATTGAAAAATACCTTCAACATCCGCTCATTGCCCTGTTCTCCGACAATGGCGGTGAGTACGTTGGGCTTGCCTCGTATCTCCAAACTGATGGCATTTCACACTTTACTACTCCGTCTCATACTTCGGAGCAGAATGGTGTCGCGGAATGTCGACACCGTCATATTGTTGAGACCGGTCTCTTGCTCCATCATTCGCACCTTCCGTTGCAATTCTGGTCACTTGCCTTTCAGACGGCGTTTTACCTCATCAACAGCGTTCCTACCCCTATCCTCAACTCCAAATCCCCATTTGAGGTGCTTCACAACCGTGCACCCTCCTATGACAAGCTGAAAGCCTTTGGCTGCTTGTGCTACCCGTGGCTTCGCCCATACGCAAGCTCCAAATTGCAACCCTGGTCGACCTGGTGCATCTTCCTCAGCTACTCTTCCTCAAAAGTTGCTTACAAATTTTATGATCCAGTTCCCCTCGCATCTCTGTAAACTTCGGAATTTGTTGTATGATCTTAAACATGCCTCCCGAGCGTGGTATATTGAGCTTACTAACTTTCTCCTCAGTTTTGGTTTCACAAAGTCTATGGCTTACTCATCACTTTTTCATCTATCATCGCGAGATGGTATATGTTGCTATCTTATGGTTTATGTTCATGATATTGTTGTTACAGGCAGTGAGACCACCTTCATTGATTACTTTGTTACTACGATCGGTCAATGTTTTTTTGTAAAGGATCCCGATTCTCTTCATCACTTTCTAGGGATAGAGGTCATTCCCACACCCTCTGGCCTGATTTTGTTTAACGTCGTCACATCCAGGATGTTCTCAACTCCTTTCATATGGATGGTGCGAAAGAGGTTGTGACCCCTCTCAGTTCTTCAGATCCATTATCGCCAAACAATGACTCTCATCCCGTTGTTGCCACTCCATATCGTCGTTTGGTTGGTTGTCTCCAATATCTTACGTTTATTTGTCCTGATATCTCCTTTGCCATCAACAAACTCTCCTAGTTCATGCATTCCCCGAAACAGTCTCACTAGCAATCCCTCAAATGTGTACTCCGTAACCTAAAAGGTACCATTCATCATGGTCTCTTCCTCAAACACCATGCCAAGCATAATCTCTCAGCTTTTTCGGATTCAGACTTGGGTGGGGTTTCTGATTCGGTTTTCTCTACTACTGCTTATTTGATTTATCTTGGGCTTGAGATTATTTCGTGTAAATCTGCTAGGCAGAAGTTGATTTCCCGATCCTCTACGGAGGCTGAGTATAATGCACTTGCTAATGCTTCGGCTAAAATTCGATGGGTACAAAATTTGTTCACTGAGCTTCAGGTTCCTATGTTGGATACTCCCACCTTTTTTTGTGATAACACGGGTGCTACTTATGTTTGCGCTAATCATGTTTATCATTCTCGTATGAAGCACATTACGCCTGACTATCACTTTGTTAGGGAACAGGTTTATGCCGGTAAACTCAAGGTTCTACATACACATTAATTCTCAAGATCAACTGGCCGATTTGCTCACAAAGGCGCTACCTCGTACGTTGTTTCTTCGGTTTCGTTTCAAGATTGGAGTCTCTGATGGAGCTTCCATCTTGCGGGGGCGTATAAAGGATTAATATTCTCCTTCAATATTAGATTATTCTCGTTTTAATTATTTAAAATGTACTTAGGAAAGGTTGTTGTAAAGGTGATTTCATTCCACATTTATCTTGTAGATAAATTGTATATTTATACTCCTATGCATAATGATAATTGTAAGCTTTTCCAAATCACTATAGTTCTTTTGTATGTTGATGACATTATTATTGTAATAAGTTCCTCCACATTTGTGACTATAACGATTAGAGATTCAAATACTTGGTTTTCTTTCAAGGACCTAGGGATACTTGGTTATTTTTTTGGGTATTCATGCCAAATTTACAAATGATGTTCATATAATGAAGTCTCAATCTTTTTTATGGTCTTCACTTGAAGGTAGCAGGCAGGTGAGCGTATAGGATTCATCTATACTCCATGAGCTCCACTAGTCCACCCTACCAAATACCTTGAGTTTGATTTGTATTTCATGCTTGTCTACTTAGTCTCTTCAATATATATTTGTGTACGGTATTATTCCCTTTTTTGTAATCTATCATGCTTGTTTACCATAAGCATATGAGAACCAAATGTCTAAATGTCAGGTGAGAGCTTTGCAAATAAAATTTGTACCGATGTCATTTGTTATATAGTATATTATATTGTTCAATAGGAATAAAAGTAGTCAACTTATACAAATATATTTTTTTAACGAGATGTTTACCACCCCACGCGTTGCTGCGGGATTGAATTTGAATATTGAACGAAAGTCAAAAAGTTAAGTGGTATAAAACGTAAAATTTAAAAGTCTCGTGGTGAAAATCTTAATCCTAATAAAGCAATAAAATTGTTGCAACATGTCTTCATTTTAGAAGGTCCACATCACCAACGCCACATGTCAAACTCACAATCAATTACAAATTTAGTAAATCATCAATTAAAACTAATTACTATTTTAATTCAAATTAAATTTTTACTTCAATAAATGACAATTTAATGTAAGTTTGATAAATTTACTCAATAATTTGAGTCTTTTTAAAAAATTAATCAACAATTTTCAATTATAATAAAATTTTAATTTATTAAATTATCATTTAATGTTTTATAAGGATTTTACATCAATCATAATTTTAAATCTCATTTGTTTTGCTTTTTTGTATTTATTTAATTATTATAAACCTAAATTCAGCCCGTGTATTACACGGGTTACTAACCTAGTATAAAAACTATAGAAGTATACTAAAAGCGAAAGTAGAAAAGTTAAAAGTTTAGTGGCAAAAGTATAAGATAAAAAAACTTAAAACAAAAATAAAATCTTTAAAAGTTAGAGGGTTAAAAAGTTAAGGAGTATAAAACGTAAAAGTCTAAAAGTCTCGGGGTGAAAGTATAAAATTATAAAAATATAATAAGTTAAGGGGTATAAAAGTCTCGTGTGAAAGTATAAAACTATAAAAATATACTAAAAACGAAAGTAGAATAGTTAAAAGTTTCGTGGTCAAAGTTGAAGACAACAAAACTTAAAAAAAAAACTTTAAAAGTTAGAGGGTTAAAAAGTTAAGGGGTATAAAACGTATAAGTCTAAAAGTCTTGTAGTGAAAGTATAAAACTATTAAAATATACTAAAAACGGAAGTGGAAAAGTTAAAAGTTTCGTGGCCAAAATAAAAGACAACAAAACTTAAAACAAAAAAAAAACCTTAAAAGTTAAAAAGTACAAAACGTAAGAGTATGAAACATATATGACTAAACTATAAAAACCAAAAGTTTACTATTTCATTTAAAACATGTTTAAAAGTTTAAGAGGTAGAAACTGTCAAAATCTTAAAGTTTTGTGGTTAAACTATAAAAAAACTAAAAACCTACTATTCATCAAACAAATTTGATTGTTATATATATTAATGAGTGCTCTTAATTATATAATATTCAAATAACGGTTTCTGGTTACAACTCAACCCAAAGTACAAGGGAGGCTGGCAACAAGCTGCACCACCAGCCTCTTTTGAATAGCAAAGCCAAGTCGAGCGAAAACCACATTCACCCCCTGGGAGTCGCCACATTTTCATGCATGAATTTTTGGATGCGACTCAATGTGTCCACAGCTTCCGAAGCAAGGTAGCCGAATGTATCGAACGCAAAAGGAACAAACACGTGTTGATTTTCAAGGCACGATTTCTCGTGTTTATGCACCTTCCCTGCTGCAGCCTTTGTTGCAGCCTAGCCCGCCCGAAAAAAGAGCCCCTGAGCCCAACGAAAGGGGAAACCCCTATAAGATCGACACAAGCATGTTTCCCGTTCTTCCATCCAAAAAAAAGAATGTCCGCCTGACGAAGAGAGGACTGCCCGTCCGATGGGTCCGACAGATAATTAACTGGGGCTTGTTTCTTCGCAGAGATCCCAGCTCTCTAGTAAATGTCAAATAAAACATCCCGGACCAGATCGTGTTGGTATTTGAAACCAGGGAGCTCTTTGCAATGGACCGCGTGTTCCCCATAAGCATCCAAACATGTCTTGCTACACACAGGACATTTCTCATCACTAGGGTACAGGGGGATCATGAGCCGATATTTAAGGATTGCCTGGTACTCGACTGGTGACATTTACTGCCCCAGCCCATCAATAGGGAGGGCGAGGAGGAAATCGTGGGCATGTGGTTGGCGAAGGCATTCCCAAACTGCCTTTTGCCTGGCTATCATCCCGAAAGCAGCTTCCATCTCTTGCATTGTTTTACTAAAAAGGGCATTCGCCAAAACATGTTGGGCTTTGGGTGGGGCGGTGTCCTTGTTAACTAAATATATTCGACAAGGCTGGTTTGGGAGTGTATAAGATGGACAACCATAAATGGCTAACGTTATAGAGGGGTCCAAAGGAATTTCTCTTGTCTAAATATCGTAGGTCATATATATATATATATATATATATATATATATATATATATATATATATGAGGAAAGCTTAATACCTTGAATATATATATATATATTTTTTAACGGCTAACAAAAAATTATAGACACACCAAAAACGCCTCCAAGAAGGGGGCAAACACTGAGTCAAAAGACACTCGAAAGGAAACACAACATAAAGAGCAAACAAAGAGGACACCAAACCAAAGACAAAAAGAAATTAAACTACCCTTCAAAGTGAAAAGTGCCTCATTGGTCCCAAGAGAAAGGCAGCTTCGCACCCAAAGGAATCCGAGGGCCTTGATATCTTCAATAATCTTGATTCAGGAAACTGGGGAACTCCTGAAAACCTTATCATTGCGATGACTCCAAAGAACCCATAAAGCGGTGAGGATGATGGACTGGAAAGTCTTCTTACAAGCAACAGAGTGATTAATAAATCGATGCAACTCAAGCAGATCTTTGATGCTAAACATATAGACAAGTTGACAGTGACACTAGAGCGTGATGAAGTCCCAAATAGATTATGCCAATCACAAGAGATGAAAAGATGTTCTGCGGACTCCTGAAAGTTGCCGCAGAACGGGCAAGCTGATGAAGTGACCTGCACTCTGCAAAGCTCGAGGTTGTCAAAAGTGGACAGCCGGTTCAAATAGAGTCTCCAGGCCAAGAAGCCAACTTTCTTCGGGACCCAGTTATTCCACCTGAAGTAGTGATCTGGGCTGAGAGAGTAAGAGAATGCAACCTCTGATTTATGCTGCGAACCGTGAACACTCCACAAGCATCCAAATTCCAACGTCGTCGATCATGTGAAACCTCTGATCAAGCAACAAACAAAGGTTAGTAAGCTCTCCCACCTCCTCCGGCGAGAACGGGTCCCTGATCCAATCTGCGTGAAAAGTCCATCGACCATTCACCCCCATAAACCGGTCCAAAACGAGGCAAGCTTTAGAGGAATCCAAACCGAAAAGCAAGGGGAATTTACACCTAGGAGGTTCGTCCCCAATCCATATATCAGTCCAAAATAAAGTACCAGACCCATCCCTCACCATGCTTGAAAAATGGACACTAAGATCAATCTCGGCAACAACAAGATAAGAATAGTTTTCTATAAATTAGCTTCCACCTTGAATATCTGACTATTAGGCATATAACCTATGCGAAACCAATAATCATTTTAAATAAAACTAACTAAAAATCAATTTAAACTGTTTTTATGGTCTAACTAGATTTTGTTGTTCGTGGGTTGCCATGTGGATAACATGAGTGTACAAAACAATCACATTGCTAAAACGTAATGTAAAAAAACACAAATAGAAAAAAGATTGTGCAATGACGATGACGTTAAACAAAAAAAATAGAAAAATGAAAACAAAAAAATTGATATGTATACGAAAACAGTATGAAACTAAAATCAAGAAAACCTATAAGAAAAAAGGAAAAAACAAAAAATATATATACTACCGAAAAAAATAGAAATCAAACGCTTTAAAGACAAAACTTACAACTTAAAGGTTATGTTATATAGCTCTACCTACGATATCAGCTAACTTTATTGTTAATTGTGTCATGTTTAAACAATTTTTTTATCTACGTAAGAAACATATTTAAAAAATATATAATTATTCAGAAACTATCACATAACATGACATCTATTCAATAGAGCACGTAGTCCAATCAAACTCATCTAACATTCATCTAAAGTTGATAATATATATAATATAATTATTTTCCGTTTAAGTCCATAAGTTGATCTTTATATTACATCAATATACAAAACCATTTTAACAAAGGGTCTGGCTATAGACACCCCTTCCTTTACTAAAAAAACTCAATCCTCACGATCGTTTCAACAATAACGATCGTTTTGAGATCGTTTCTTCCAAAACGGTCGTTCAAAAAAGGGGAACCCCCTGAATTTTAAGGTTTCGTCATCGCGACACGTCATCCTGTTTAGATCGTTTTGAGATCGTTTCATTTAAAACGGCCGTTTCAAATGAAACGACCTTAAAAGGTGGGTGTTTTTAGCAAAATATGATGGTTTAAAATCCAAAGATTTTGCTTTATTTACAGATAAAAATTTAACATTCACACTTTAACTATGAAAAAATTATCAGTTTGGTTTAAAATTTTAAACATGACAGAGTAAAGTGTATGAGAAGAAATAATTTGCCAAAATAAAGTATTTAGAGAAAAATATTTAGAACAGGAAAATGCTTGATAAGAAGGTAGAGAAATTGATGGAGATCATATACCTAAAGAAAAGAGATTTAAATTGACTTTTCATTAACTTAAAAAATGTGGTTTTGATTATTTTCATTTATATGTTATATACTAGTTTTTTTATCCTCGTGTATTACACAACTGAATTTTTTTTCTTTTAACTATAAATACAATCATAAGTACGACAATTATATATTATTATAAATTTTATGGTGATGAGTGATGACAAGTGTCATTTTTTACTAATTAAAGTAGGACAAAACTTTTTGTTTATTATATAGTATAGATTTTTATCAACTCAATATTCACATTATATATTATATATATATATATATATATATATATATATATATAGAGAGAGAGAGAGAGAGAGTAGGGGTGAGCAAAAAACCGAATAACCCGAACCAAAACCGAAAAAACCGTAAAACCGAATCAGAAAAACCGAAACCGAACTAGAAACCGGAAAAAACCGAACCGAACCGATTCAATATATAATATAAAAAATATTCGTTTACTAACCTACAAGAGAATTATGATTGCAGATTTCAACAAAAACTTCCATAGTGCAGTTGGTATATTCTGTTTCTTGATACGTAGTTATCGTGAGTTCGATTCTTCTCCCTCTCAAAAACAATTTTTCACTTCTCCTTCAATAGAATTCTTTCTTTTATTATTACATTTAGCCTTATCCCATATTACTCCCTAAACAAATTCTGAAACTCCTCACCCCCTATAAAAAGCAATGTTTTAAAAACCGGATTGAACCCGGTAACCGGTGGACGTACACGGTTCGATTGAATGCGGTTTTTAGTAGTTTCGGATAAAAAAATAAATCGGCGGGTTTTCCGGTTGAACCACCGGGTTTTACGGTTGAACCGGCCCGGTTCAACCAGGTGAACCATTTTTTTCTGAATTAAGTTAAAAAACATTTTTAAAACAATGAAAAAAGGTAGGGCCGTAAGGTTTTTCACTATTTTTTTAATTGAAGTTAACTGATTGGGCGAAAACAAATCATCACTTTGTCACTTGTCGCTAGAGATTCTAAAACGAACCATCCATCGAAGATAACTAAAAGTCTGATATATTTTTGATAAATATAATTTGATTAGAACTTATATTGATGTTATTTTGGATAATTGTAACTTGTTTTAAACTTTATTAAAGTTTCTTAACGACATATGTCACGGTTAAAAGTTTATAAAATGTATATTGTAATTTACATGTTTAAATAGTCAATCCGGTTCGACCGTCCGGGTCAACCTGTTAAATCGTTTTTTACATAAGGCTGGTCCGGTTTAAAAATCCGGTTTTAAAACATTGATAAAAAGAAGAAGTCAATATGAGATCTACTAAATTTACATTGGCTTGATCCATATAGATCGAGAAAGTATTCTTCCTTTCATCAATCAATTTACCTTTATCCCATTTGGTCTCGAAACACTCTATATAAAGAGAAAGTCAGGACATCCCCTAAATTTCACCTTCTTCTATGATATATGAAATACACGATTCTCTTTCCATACATACTATAGTTGAAGCTTTCTTTTATAATATATATAATCATTTAAAATTATGAACTTAATAAAACCTTCAGGTCCCTATATGCAAGGTCATTATAATACTATTATAACTATAAAGTTAAACAAAAGCTCCCTTAGTAGAGTTGGTTATTTCCTTGGCTTGTTACCGAAAGGTAACCAGTTCCAGACCCTCTTCACACAATATTATTATTTAACATATAAAGTCTCAGTTTGCTCTAATCATGCAATCCCACATCGCCTTAACCAAATCTCAAGTTCCACCCCCCCCCCCCCCCTTAACAATCAGATTGCTCTAATCCTACAATCCCACATCGACCCATTGAACAAATTTCAAGCTCAGTCCTCTCTATATAAAGAAATGCAATATATCAAAACTTCCAACTTGGCCCATTGGCCACGAGTCAAATTGTATGGTTCGATTTGAGTACATCTGACCTCTGCTTGGATTGATGTGGTTAGATCCGGGAGGTTTCGGTTAAAAATGGTCGGTTTTCCAATCATGCAATCCCACATCGCCTTAACCAAATCTCAAGTTCCACCCTCCCTTAATAATGAGATTGCTCTAATCCTACAATCCCACATCGACCCATTGAACAAATTTCAAGCCCAGCCCTCTCTATATAAAGAAATGCAATATTTCAAAACTTCCAACTTGGCCCATTGGGCATGAGTCGAACTGTATGGTTGGATTTGAGTACATCTGAGCTCTGCATGGATTGATGTGGTTGAATCCGGGAGGTTTCGGTTAAAAATGGTTGGTTTCGGTTAAAAACTGAAAACTGAACCGTATCAATAACAGAAACCGAAGATTGGATTTGAGTACATCTTAGCTCTGCATGGATTGATGTGGTTGAATCCGGGAGGTTTCGGTTAAAATGGTTGGTTTCGGTTAAAAACCGAAAACTGAACCGTATTAATAACAGAAACCGAAGAACCGAACCGATAAAAAACCGAACCGATCGGTTTCAATAAACTCAAATAACCGAACCGATAAAAAACCGAACCGATCGGTTTCTAGAAACTCAAAAACCGAAATTTCAGTTTCGGTTTAAGCTAAAAACAGAACCCAACCGAACCGTGCACACCCCTAAGAGATAGAGAGTTAGGTTCATTTGAAAACTTTTTGATTTGAAAACTTTTTGTTTTGAAAACTTTTTGTTTTGAAAACTTTTGAGAATAAAATCTCAACCACAAATTTCAGAGGGGGCCACTATAATTCATGGAGGGGGTATATACATAAATAAAACTACTGGCTTAGAATGGTTCTCAAAAGTTCTCAAAACCATTTGGTTCTCAAATGATCCTCTCCCAATATATATATATATATATATATATATATATATATATATAGGGAGAGGATCATTTGAGAACCAAATGGTTTTGAGAACTTTTGAGAACCATTCTGAGCTACTAGTTATATAAAAGGAAATCACCCCATGAATTTGAGTGCCCCCCCACTTCCTCCTGAAAATTAGTGGCCCATAATGGTTCTTAGAATTTCTCAAAACCAATTGGTTCTCATTTTAACCTAACCCTATATATATATATAACGCCCCAAACCCTCTTACATAATTTTTTTTAATAAAAATGTCTTGTGTATGGGGCGGGTCGGGTTTGTGTGGTTAGTGAACGCACCCCGACGGGTTTAGTAAAATACTAATGTAGCTATTAAGATGTGTTACGTGACTAGATAAGTTTTTACTAAAAGTTTGAGGTTAAATGGGTAAATATAAAGATTAGACATGAATTAAATGATGTAGTAAAGTAGGGGGACTAATTGTGTAATATTGGAATTAAAGATCAAACAAAAGAAAAGTCTGGGGTTTTACCCCAGATGTGGTTCGCAACCAGAGAGAAGAGAGGGAGGAGACTAGGGCTCCAACTCAAATCCACCTTAAATTTGTGAGTGTAAGTGAAATTCTGAAAATTGGGGGCTGGAATTCGACTAAGGAAGGGGTCTAAGCTGCGATTCTACCACCTATATCTGATTTCTTGCATCAAGTAAGTATGTTTGATGTTAGGTGATTTTATGAAAGATCAAGAATATGTCAAATTGATGTAAAGGGATGTCATGCAGGAACTTGTATGCCTAATTGATGCTTAATTTTGCCCCTGCATGTTTATGATTATATGGTTGTTAGTAAGATTGAAATGGGTTTAGAAACCCACCTCATGTGGGTCGAAATTTCTATTGATGGGAGGAGTGGGTTGGATTTCTAAACCATAACAATATGATTTGTATGAAATATTTGTTATTTCTCATGTTGCATGATGAAAATTTGTATGCATGATCAAGGATGGTTTGATTTGATAAGCTAAGAACTACATATTCGTAGGAATGTTAAATGTGCACACCAAGTGTTTGATAAAATGCCAAGGTGACCTATAATAGGAGATTGATGTGTATTCTTGTGCCTAATTGTTGAGCCATGAGATGTGAATACGATTGTATGTTTCAATATGGTAAATGTCATGAATTGCTAGGCTATGGATGTCCATCATATAAACTTGTTAAATGCTAGGTAGATGATAGAAAGCTAAGTGTGATAGCGTTTGGCATTAGCTTGAATGTGCTTGGCATTAATTTGAATGGGATGATGATATGTGAGTCATGTAAATACTCATGAGTTACTAATAATCATGGTAACATAGGTGAATCCGGTGGAAGCTCAAGCCACCAACGTGAAGGAAAAGCTAAACATTAAACGCTCAAAGTAACGTAAGATTGTTAGTTTATGCATACTTATATTGAAGTGATTTATGCATGAATATGTGATGTTATGCTCATTATTGGAAATTGGGACTTACAAGTCCTAGAGGGTGGAACTTGGCCCGTTTGGGTAAGATAGAAGTCGACCCGTTTGGGTAAGTTAGAATTGACCCGTTTGAGTAAAATAGAATTGACCCGTTTGGGTAAGATAGAATTGACCCGCCTGGGTAAGATGGAAACTTTATTTGTTAAGAATCAAGATAGATACTCTAGATGTGAATACAACAATGTGTTGAGCATGTGTATTCAAAGAGGTACGTATGATAGATGCCATGGGTTAACCGGGATAGGGGTGTTAAAGATTTGATTCCCAACATTTACTCATGATCATTTTCATATCTATAGAGGATAGTAGGAATGGTTATTTAGCCAATGTAGAGAAAATTTGACACTTATGTGCAAGGTGGAGGCAATAGTCAAAATCTGGGAAAACAACCAAGAAATTGGCTAAGTATAGAAACAAGGGAAATTTCCTCAAATCCCTGGAAATGTCTCTCCAAGCGTATCGCTTGGAGAGGGGGTTCCAGTAAGCGATACGTGTGGCTAGGAGGCGTATCGCCTATAAGACTTCACATTCCAAGCGATACGCCTAGTGAAGCAGATTCGGAGATTTTGTTGTTTTAGTCATTTTATGTTATGATGAGTATTGTATTTACCACGGTTTACCCTTTACTAGTACGTTACAGGTAAATGGTGACAGGTAGAAGGGGTAAAGTGGGAAGCGGGTTCAGATTGAGCATTTTGGAAGGAGAACTGAACACATGAAGGAGGGTGGTTCCTTATGGGTGTTAATATCATCTTATTTTGTTAATCAAACTGCGTACTCTGATGTGATGTATTTAAGTTAATGAACTATGATTTGTAAGAATGATTAATGGTTCAAGTGGTCAAGTATGGAAACGACTTAAAAAAATTATGGGACTTATTAAAAGAAGTAATGGGGTGCCACCAGTTGGTATCAGAGCCACGGTTTGAGGGATTCAAGTGTTGTGGGACACTTGAACTCAAACCAAGTGCTCGGGGGATTGATACAGTTTTCGTTTCAAAGCTCAATCGGGTGACCCAGTAAGTATTAGTGTTGTTTAAATTTTAAATACCGTTGACATTGTGTGAACAAGTATGAACTTGAATGTAAGTAATGTGTACAATTCAAGTAAGAAAGTTAAAGATGGGATAAAACTAAGCATCTGGGAGTGATGAATGAAATCTCATACCCAGATGCGTAAGATGAATAAGAGGGCTGGGATTGGCCTAACAGGGTGAATAAGATGTAAGAATGATGAGATGAGCCTGATTGTGATATTCACCATGCGGGTAAGATTGAAATACATAAGAGTGGTGATGAATGATCTGCTTGCAATAACAAGTTGATGGTTATGTTGAACTGTGTTTCAACCAAACGTGTATAGATTTGTTAACAATATACTAACCTATTGTAAACTTTCAGTTTGCAATGGTGAATGAGGATGATCAAAGTGGAGCATTGACGGAAGCCATGCTGGCGGAAGTCAAAAAGATCGTGACAGATGAAGTTGAAACCTCCATGAATGCTAGTGTACGGCTCCACGTGGGTAAGATGGAAGAAACTCTAATGGAGTTATTGGATAAGAGGTTTGAAGCTCTGAAGAATGAATTGAGGGGTGAAGAAAGCGCAACTAAAGACAAGGGGAAGTGCACGTATAAAGATTTTATGGCGTGTAAGCCCCCACTTTACACTAGTGATGCCAATCCGATAGCTTGCCATAGGTGGCTAACGGATATGGAAGATGTGTTTGACAGAAGCAAATGTGATCCAAAGGATCAGGTGATGTTCGCTACCGGTCAATTACGGACGCGAGCAAAGGATTGGTGGGATATGATGAAGATTGAAAAAGGAAGGGAAGTGGCTAATGCCATGGATTGGGGGAAATTTAAAGAGCTGTTCGAAACTCACCATAGCCCTCAATCGGAGGTGGAAAAGTTGCAAGAAGAGCTCTCTCTATTATGACAAAAGAAAGGGCAACCAATTATGGAAGTGATAGGCTTCTTCCTTGACAGGGTGAAGTTTTGTAAAGATGAGTTGCGAACCGAAAGACAGAAAATTCATCGGTTCAATGGTATGCTACAGATGGACTTTATAGAGTTTATAAATGCCTCTAAATGCCAAACGCTTGAAGATTTGATAAATGCGGCCCGTGAAAGAGAGATGGAAATTAAGAGACAAGTTGAAAGGGGTGAAAAGAGGGGGATTGAGAGTAACACTGCGCCTAGTAAGAAACCAAAGGTGACGGAGACTCTAAAGAAGAGCGAGGGTAAAAGTGGTGGGACCTCGGGATGCCCACACTGTGGCCGAATGCATAAAGGTGAATGCTACTTGAAAACAAAGCCGTGTTATAATTGCGGGAAGACGGGACATGGGTATGCTCAGTGCCCTAGTCCTACAAAGTTGTGTTACAATTATGGCCAATCAGGCCACAAGAAGAGTGAATGTCCGGGATTGAATCCGGGTGGGAGTTCGAGTGGAGTAAAAGTAGAGATTCCTAAAGCTAGAGGGAGATCATACCAAATGACTGTGGAAGAAGGAAAGATAGATCCAGGGGTGGTGACAGGTATATTCCTTGTTAATTCCATTCCTGTTCATGTATTGTTCGATACGGGTGCGAGTAGGTCGTTTGTTTCACTCGACCTTATTCGTCATCCATATTTTGTTACTGATAAGTTATATGTACCCTTAGAAGTAGGGATAGCTGATAACAAGAGTGTGTTAGTATTTGATGTATTTCGTAATTGCAATATTTCTATTGAAGAAGAGGACTACCCGATTGACCTCATACCCATGTTAATAGGGGAGTTCAAGGTAATAGTGGGGATGGATTGGTTATCGAAACACCAAGCTAACGTAGATTGCCGTCGCAAGGCGATACAACTAACATCGCCAAGCGGGAAGAATGTTCAAATTTAGGGAGAAAGAGAAGACAAGATGATGTTATGCTCGGCTATGAAGGCTAGAAAGTACATCCAACATGGGTGTAAATCCTTCCTTGCTTATGTGAAGGATACTACCGTAGAAAACAAGAAGATGGAAGAGGTACTGATAGTTTGGGAGTACACCGATGTGTTCCCAGAAGATTTGCCCGGTATTCCACCGGATAGAGAGGTGGAATTCCGCATCGAATTAATACCCGGTGCCAAGCCGGATGCTAAGGCTCCGTATCGTTTGGCTCCTTCAGAGATGCAAGAGTTAATGGGCCAGTTGCAAGAGCTACTCGACAAGGGGTTTATCCGACCAAGTGTCTCTCCTTGGGGAGCACCGGTCCTTTTTGTTAAAAAGAAGGATGGTAGTCTAAGGATGTGCATAGACTACAGAGAACTAAACAAACTAACCGTGAAGAACCGATACCCGTTGCCTCGAATTGATGATCTATTTGACCAGTTACAAGGTGCGAGCTGGTTTTCTAAGATTGATTTAAGATCGGGCTACCATCAACTGAAGGTAAAGGAAGAGGATATACCGAAGACGGCGTTTCAAAATCGTTATGGGCATTACGAGTTTCTGGTAATGTCTTTCGGGTTAACAAATGTACCCGCGACTTTCATGGATCTTATGAACCGCGTGTGCAGACCTATGTTAGATCGATCGGTTATCGTATTTATTGACAATATACTCGTGTATTCTAAGAGTAAGGAGGAGCATGCCCAACATCTACGCGAGGTGTTGGGAATTCTGAGAAAAGAAAAGTTGTATGCAAAATTTTACAAATTGCTTGTTTTGGCTAAGAGAGGTACAATTTTTGGGGCACGTGATTAGCTCTGAAGGTGTTCTGGTGGATCCTTATAAGATTGAAGCAATAACAAGATGGGGTACACCTAAAAGCCCAACGGAAATTCATAGTTTCTTGGGTTTGGCGGGTTATTATAGGAGGTTTATACAAGATTTCTCCAAGATAGCCTCGCCTTTAACCAAGTTAACTCGGAAAGATGTGAAATTTGAATGGGGAAGAGAGCAAGAAGAGTCCTTTAGAATCTTAAAGGAAAAGTTAACGCACGCTCCGGTATTGACTTTACCGGAGGGCACGGAAGATATGGTGGTATATTCGGATGCTTCTTACCTTGGCCTCGGGTGTATACTTATGCAACGAGGAAGGGTAATTGCTTATGCCTCTAGACAGCTGAAGACTAATGAGGCCAAGTTTCCTACTCATGATCTTGAGTTAGCCGCAATGGTTTTTGCTTTAAAGATTTGGCGACACTACCTTTATGGGGTTAAGTGCACCATTTATACTGACCACAAGAGCCTGAAATACTTCTTCGATCAAAAGGAGTTGAATATGAGACAGAGGAGATGGCTAGAGCTTATCAAGGATTATGACTGTGAAATACATTAGCATCCTGGAAAAGCTAATGTGGTGGCGGATGCCCTAAGTAGAAAGGGGGATTTGGCTCCTATAAAGGTGAAATCCATGAGGTTGGTTGTGACCTCGAGCATTCTGGATACTATCGGGAATGCACAAGTGGAAGCTATAGAAAAGGATAATTGGAAGAAAGATAGAATTAAAGGGGCGGTGAAGGACCCAGTTGTGACGTCCACTCCCAGACTTGGCTCCAGGAGGGGT
>JBCNJP010000003.1:79637420-79668207 GCA_039602395.1 Deinandra increscens subsp. villosa
ATATTGGGATGTTACACTAGTTGACGGCGACGACGCTTGAAATACCGGTTTGGTCGACTATGGGTTCCGAACATGTGTGGGGTGAAAGAGATGTTGTTAAACGAGGCTCATATGTGAATAAATGAATTGTCAAATATGTGAATAAATGCATGACTTGCTTGCAAGTGAAGGCGGAGCACCAAAGACCATATAGGAAATTGCAATCGCTTGAAATACCCGTTTAGAAATGGGAGCACATCACTATGGATTTGCTCACAAGTTTACCCAAAACAGCAAGGAATACGAATGCTATATGGGTAATTGTGGATAGATTAACCAAAAGTGCCCACTTTGTGCCCATTAACGAATCTAGTGAATCAGAAAACTTGGCGAGGATTTTCATAGATTAGATTGTATCGATGCACGGTGTTCCCGTTTCGATAATTTCCGATAGGGATACGCGTTTTACCTCGCGATTCTGGCAGGAGTTTCAGAGGATTATGGGTACTCGATTGCATTTCAGTACTGCATACCATCCTCAAACTGACGGGCAGAGTGAGCGGACGATTCAAACTCTCGAGGATATGTTACAAGCTTGTGTTCTTGATTTTGGGGGGAGTTGGGATAAATATTTGCACTTGGTGGAATTTGCTTATAATAACAGTTACCACTCAAGCATTGGTATGGCTCCATACGAGATGTTGTATGGTAGAAGGTGTCGAACCCCACTGTGCTGGGGAGAAGTGGGTCAAAGAGAACTTGCTCACAATGAGATTGTAGAAATAACTGCTGAAAAGATTGATATAGCTCGACCACGATTGAAAGCCGCTCAAGACAGACAAAGATCTTATGCTGATAAAAGGCGAATGCCTATTGAGTTTCAAGAAGGAGACCATGTTTTGTTAAAAGTATCCCCGTGGAAGGGGGTAATCAGATTTAGAAAGAGGGGTAAATTAAGCCCACGGTTTATTGGACCCTTCAAGATCGCTAAGAAAGTGGGCAAGGTTGCTTATAAATTAGAACTCCCTGAGGAACTTGGTGGCATTCATGACACATTTCATGTGTCTAACTTGAGGAAATGCCTAGCAGCTGAAACGGCTTAGGTACCGCTAGACGACATAGTGGTGGATGATAAGCTAAATTTTGTAGAGAGACCCGTTGAAATTCTGGACCGAAAGGTCAAGCGTCTCAGAAATAAAGAGATAAAAGAAGTGAAGGTAAGATGGGAACATCGGAAAGGATCGGACGCCACGTGGGAATCCGAGGAAGAGATGAGAAGATATTATCCGCATCTCTTTGGGTACGTACTTTAGTTTCGGGGACGAAACTTCCTTTAAGGGAGGTGGAGTTGTAACGCCCCAAACCCTCTTACATAATTTTTTTTAATAAAAATGTCTTGTGTATGGGGTGGGTCGGGTTTGTGTGGTTAGTGAACGCACCCCGACGGGTTTAGTAAAATACTAACGTAGCTATTAAGATGTGTTATGTGACTAGATAAGTTTTTACAAAAAGTTTGAGGTTAAATGGGTAAATATAAAGATTAGACATGAATTAAATGATGTAGTAAAGTAGGGGGACTGATTGTGTAATATTTGAATTAAAGATCAAACAAAAGAAAAGTCTGGGGTTTTACCCCAGATGTGGTTCCCGACCAGAGAGAAGAGAGGGGGGAGACTAGGGCTCCAACTCAAATCCACCTTAAATTTGTGAGTGTAAGTGAAATTCTGAAAGGGGGGGGGGGGGGGCTGGAATTCGATTAAGGAATGGGTCTAAGCTGCGATTCTACCACCTATTTCTGATTTCTTGCATCAAGTAAGTTTGTTTGATGTTAGGTGATTTTATGAAAGATCAAGAATATGTCAAAATGATGTAAAGGGATGTCATGTAGGAACTTATATGCCTAATTGATGCATAATTTTGCCCCTGCATGTTTATGATTATATGGTTGTTAGTAAGATTGAAATGGGTTTAGAAACCCACCTCATGTGGGTCGAAATATCTATAGATGGGAGGAGTGGTTTGGATTTCTAAACCATAACAATATGATTTGTATGAAAGATTTGTTATTTCTCATGTTGCATCATGAAAATATGTATGCATGATCAAGGATGGTTTGATTTGATAAGCTAAGAACTACATATTCGTAGGAATGTTAAATGTGCACACCAAGTGTTTGATAAAATGCCAAGGTGACCTATAATAGGAGATTGATGTGTATTCTTGTGCCTAATTGTTGAGCCATGAGATGTGAATACGATTGTATGTTTGAATATGGTAAATGTCATGAATTGCTAGTTTATGGATGTCCATCATATGAACTTGTTAAATGCTAGGTAGAAGATAGAAAGCTAAGTGTGATAGCATTTGGCATTAGCTTGAATGTGTTTGGCATTAATTTGAATGGGATGATGAAATGTGAGTCGTGTAAATACTCATGAGTTACTAATAATCATGGTAACATAGGTGAATCCGGTGGAAGCTCAAGCCACCAACGTGAAGGAATAGCTAAAGGTTAAACGCTCAAGGTAACGTAAGATTGTTAGTTTATGCATACTTATATTGAAGTGATTTATGCATGAATATGTGATGTTATGCTCATTATTGGAAATTGGGACTTACAAGTCCTAGAGGGTGGAACTTGGCCCGTTTGGGTAAGATAGAAGTCGACCCGTTTGGGTAAGTTAGAATTGACCCGTTTGGGTAAAATAGAATTAACCCGTTTGGGTAAGATAGAATTGACCCGCCTGGGTAAGATGGAAACTTTATTTGTTATGAATCAAGATAGATACTCTAGATGTGAATAGAACAATGTGTTGAGCATGTGTATTCAAAGAGGTACGTATGATAGATGTCATGGGTTAACCGGGATAGGGGTGTTAAATATTTGATTCCCAACATTTACTCATGATCATTTTCATATCTGTAGAGGATAGTAGGAATGGTTATTTAGCAATGTAGAGAAAATTTGACACTTATGTGCAGGGTGGAGGCAATAGTCAAAATCTGGAAAAACAACCAAGAAATTGGCTAAGTATAGAAATAGAGGAAACTTCCTCAGATCCCTAGAAATGTCTCTCCAAGCGTATCGCTTGGAGAGGGGGTTCCAGTAAGCGATACGCGTGGCTAGGAGGCGTATCTCCTAGAAGACTTCATATTCTAAGTGATACGCCTAGTGAAGCAGATTCGGAGATTTTGTTGTTTTAGTCATTTTATGTTATGATGAGTATTGTATTTACCACGGTTTACCCTTTACTAATACGTTACAGGTAAATGGTGACAGGTAGAAGGGGGTAAAATGGGAAACGGGTACGGATTGAGCATTTTGGAAGGAGAACCGAACACATGAAGGAGGGTGGTTCCTTATGGGTGTTAATATCATCTTATTTTGTTAATCAAACTGCGTACTCTGATGTGATGTATTTAAGTTAACGAACTATGATTTGTAAGAATGATTAATGGTTCTAGTGGTAAGTATGGACCCGACTTAAAAAAAATATGGGACTTATTAAAAGAAGTAGTGGGGTGCCACAATATTATATATATATATATATATATATATATATATATATATATATATAATATAGGGTAAGGATCATGCGAAAACACTTTATATTGCAAAAACGCGAAAACCACATTAAAACCTACATAACTTCTTCATACGTTAATGTTTTTTCATAAAATTCGCACCAAAAGTCTTAGAATTACGCTATCCCTGGACAAAAACAAATTATCATGCGAAAAAACACTCATTATGTTAAAAACATATTAAAAAATCTAAAAAAAATTATGTTACTAATGATAATGAAACATAGTGCACATGTGCAACATATAATTAAAAAGTTATGAAAAGCCGTCGGCGGTGCTTTCATTCTGTTCAATCCTTCTACTATTTTCAATCCTTCTCATTAGAAATCGACACTTACCGATCATGTTATTAGCACTCAATCGCGGATTTGATACGAGTGTGTTAGCATTAGTGTTTGATCGAATTTTCTATCATTCACGGTGTATAACATCCTGTCATTGGATTCGTTCGATTTCGGTGTTTTTACGAGTATCGTTAGCGGTTGACAACTTTAGTCTAGGGTTTTCTCTCTCGTTTTCCGGTAACCCTATCTCGTTGATTCTACTGTTTAACAATCTGTTTCGTCTCAAGATAACTTTAAGTTGCATCTAAATAGATCCTTTATTCAATCTTTGAGGTGAAACGAATTTGTTAGCATCCTGTAATCCTCAGATCAGGGTTCGACGGCTTGTTCTTTTCTACGTTTACATGATGCAGCAGGGTTCTCGTGTGGTCTCGGTTCAAGGAAGACCAATTGATGGAGAAGATGATCAACACTCTTGGACTTATGTCATTCATAGGGGACATAAGAATATTGATATCCAGATTCGTGGTATTGCGAGGAACCATAACTATTTTGATCAGCGATGGCTGAAAACAGATGAGTGGTCGGCGTCCATTTATGTTACAAATTTCCCCCCTACTGTTACCGTGCAAGGCCTTAAAGATACATGCTCAAAGGTGGGATTAGAAGGGTAAAAGATTTGCTTTTATCCGCTTTAAAAAATGACTTGTTGCCAATGAATCAATCAAGGGGATTAGATCGCTATGGATTGGTAATTACAAACTGTTTGCGGATGAAACACTTTTCAAAATAGAGGGTAAGAGGATTACTGTGAATGATAAGCCTACTGTTAAAAAGGTTTATGTGGAAAAGGAAGTGGTGAGGCAACAACCTCCTGGACCCTCTTTTTCTCTGGTTTTAAGAGGGAAAGATGCTACGTCTGGTGGAGGAGAATTTCTTGAAATGGTTCGCGAGATTTATGATGATGCTTTGGCTAAGGTGGAGGATTTTCCTTCGTCTTTATTGGTAAAAGTACGGGATTTTGAGATCATTCCTAAAGTCTATATTCATGCGCATAACGAAGGATTTCCCGATGTTTCCTTTCGATATACAGGCGGTTTATGGTTACGTGTGGATTGCCCGTCATCTGGAAGTTGTTCGAAATTTGCTGAATGTGATGCGTTGAAATCGATTTTTAGTGAGGTTAAAAGAATAGACGAGAATTTCTGTGTTAATGAAAATGTGATTTGGGTTAAAATCATGGGTCTTCCGTTGATTGCATGGATGAATGCGGTGCTTAGACAGATTGCGTGGAGATGGGGTAAAACTCTCACTGTGGATAATGATAGGGAGGAGCCGTTGGCTTTTGGTAAAGTTTGTATACTCTCCAATCATGTAGACAAAATCCGGGAAACTGTCATGTACAAGATCAAAGGTAAGTCTTTCAAATTGGAGGTGTCTGAAGTATATGCATGATCTCCTACATTTGAAATGGTAGATGATGAAGACAGTGAATCGGATAACGAAGAGCTGAGGGATTCAGAGGATCGTGTGTGGAGAAACCGAGATCGGGGAAAGAGAAGGTTGATAACAAGGCTGGTACGTCGGTTTGTTTTATGGAAAAGGTAAACTTCCAATCTTGTGTTTTGTTCCTCGAAGAGTTTGGAAAATACAATGAACGGGGAAATACCTTTGGTATTGATATGAAAGTGTCAAAAGTGGATCTTAATAATCTTATTAGTAGGATGAGTGACTCGGTGGGTTATCAATGAATATCATGTCTCTTAATTCTTGTGGGGTCGGGGCGCCGAGTAAGGTGAAAACCATTGCTTCTCTATGTACTAAATACTATGTAAATTTTTTGGCCATTCAAGAAACTCATTTGGAACATATGGAGATCGGGACTGTTAGGAATTTATGGGGCAATGTCAATTTTGAGTGGAATTATGTTAAAGCTAGAGGTCGGTCGGGTGGAATTGTGGGTATTTGGGATCCGTTATCTTTCAAGAGGTTGGAGGTGTTTACGTTTGACTATATTTTGATAGTTCGGGGCGTTTGGCTTAAAGTTAACGTTGAATGTTATATGGCGGTGGTCTACGCTCCACAATCTCGTTCATTAAAACGGGATTGGTCCTTCCTATCGATTTTCATGAGGAATCATCCCGGAGATTATATCATCTTCGGTGACTTTAATGATACTAGGTTCGAATCAGATACATTGGGTGTTATGTTTAAGACGAATGAAGCGGAAGAATTTAATGATTTTATAGATGGTTCCGTCTTAGAGGATGTCAAAATGAGTGGTTTCATATTCACTCGGGTTAGCTCAAATGGTCTCCAACATAGCAAGATTGATCGATTTCTTGTCTCTTCTGGCCTTCTAAATCGGTTAGAGAGTTTGGAGGTTGTGGCTATTGGCAAGACGGTGGCGGATCATAGACCTATCCTTCTACGAATTCCCGTTAGAGATTTTGGTCCGTTCCCTTTTAAATTCTTTAACTATTGGTTGAACTTGGATGGGTATGAGAAGATTTTCGAATCCACTTGGGATGATCCGCAATTTGGTAACATAAAAGATGATTGTATTCGATTTAAAGAAAAATTAAAAGCTCTAAAACAAAATCTGAGAGCTTGGAACACCAACAGAAGGATAACCGAGGAAAAAAATGTCAATGACCTTACTGAATCATTAGGGGCTATTGAAAAAGAGATGGAGAATGGTGGTAACTTGGTTAGTCTCAACGAACAAAAGTCGTCCATTCTTTATGATCTAGCGAAAATCGAACATAATAAGAATATGGAATTGTCTCAAAAAATTAAGCATAAGTGGTGTCTTGAGGGGGATGAAAACTCCAAATTATTTCATGCTTACCTCAGAAAAAAAAAAGACTCCTTAACATCAATAGTGTTAAGATTAATGGGACTTGGTTAGAAAACCCGGACGATATCAAAACAAGCGTTTTTTTATTACCACCGAAAACTTTTTCCTAAGGAGGAGTTGGCGCATATGGATTTGTCCTCGTGGAGGCTCCCTCGGCTAGATCATCTCTCAAGATCAGTTCTTGAAGCAGACGTGTCGATTGCTGAACTTCGTAATGCTATTTGGAGTTGTGGTAGCTCGAAAGCGCCCGGGGCCTGATGGTTTTTCTTTTGGTTTTGTCAAACATCATTGGCCAAAGCTGCAAGGTGACCTTCTTGATTACGTTCGGTATTTTTTAAGTACAAACGTTTTCCTAGGGGTTGCAATACTTCATTTATCACTTTGATTCCGAAAATTGAGAGTCCGCTTCTGATATCTGACTACGGGCCCGTTAGTCACATCAACGTTCAATACAAAATCATTGCAAAACTTCTAGCGCATAGACTGACATTGGTTATTGATAGTGTGGTGGATCCGGTGCAATCAGCGTTTATTGGTGGACGTCAAATTCTTGATGGCCCATTAATGTTGAATGAATTGGTTCGGTGGCACAAAAAGAAAAAGAAAAGTATGTTGATCTTTAAAGTTTATTTTGCTAAAGCATACGATTCTCTTAATTGGGAAATTCTTTTGAAGATTCTAAAAGAGATGGGTTTTGGTGATTCATGGGTGGAAATGATCAAGGCTTGTCTCACGTCATCTACCTCATCGGTTCTTATTAATGGTTGTCCAACAAAAGAGTTTGTGGTGGAGAAGGGTCTTCGACATGGAGATCCACTATCTCCTTTTTTATTTATTTTAGCGATGGAAGGTCTTAATGAAATTATCAAAAAATGAGGTTCAAGCGGGGGGTTTTAAGCCTGTGGTTATAGGACGTAATAAAGTGGGTATATCCCATCTTTCTTACGCCGATGATGTAATCATGGTTGGCGAATGGTCTAAAGCTAACTTTAAAGCATGTATAAGGATTTTGGATACTTTTGCAGGTATGTCGGGTCTCAAAATCAATATATCTATATCAAACCTTATTGGTGTTGGAGTTGAGGGGGAGGATGTTGGTAATTTGGCTCGTTCTAAAGGTTGTATCGCGGGTGATCTTCCGTTATGATATCTTGGTGTTCCGGTTGGCGATAAAATGTCTTCCAGTAACGCTTGACAACCCGTCATAGATAAATTCAAATCTCGGTTGTCCCGGTGGAAAGCTAATCTTTTATCTTTTGGAGGAAGGAAGACTATTATTTCGTCGGTTCTCAGCTCTCTTCCTATTTATTATTTATCCATATTTAGGCCTCCCAAGAAGATCATTGATATTCTTGAGAGCTTAAGGGCCAAATTCTTTTTTTTTTTGGTGGGGGGGGGGGGGGGAGACCCGGTTAGGAAATTGCATTGGATTAAATGGGACTATATCCTTGTGGATAAAGATAAAGGGGGTTTGGAAATTGGTAGTATGAGTGCGTTAAATCACACTCTTCCTTTGAAGTGGAAATGGAGATTCTTGAACGAATGATCTAGCTTATGGGTTCGTGTTATCGAATCTATTCACGGGGGTGGGTTGCGGAATTCGATTTCCAATCATAAGGGGGAGGGAGTTTGGAATAATATTTGCAAATCGGTACAAGATCTCCATTCTCGTGACATCATTCCGGTTAGCTCTTTCAAGAAGGACGTGGGTTTAGGCAACGAGACTAGATTCTGGGTCGACAATTGGTTGGGGAGGAACCATTACACACTATGTTTCCTCGATTATATGCTCTTGAAAATAACAAAAACTGTTTCGTTTGCCATCAGATGTCGGGTGTGGACTGGATGTGGGAATGGCGAAGACCCAATTAGAAGTGGTGTGGAGGAAGCTCAATTCCGCAAGTTGAATGCTCTTTTAAACTCTTCGGTGCGTAACAACAACATTGGAGATTCGTGGAAATGGAACCTGGATGGTAAATCTGAGTTTGAGATGAAGGCTATTCGTAAGAAGATTGAAGAGGTGGATCTTAAAGGTAACTTTCCTCCTACTAGATGGAATAAATTTGTTTCGATTAAAATTAATATTTTTGTTTAGAGATTGTTGATCGATCGTCTTCCGATGCGTAGCAAGATGTGTGAGAGAGGCCTTAATATTCGCCATATTAATTGTGTGATGTGCGATGTCCCCCTTGAGACTAATAGGCACTTATTTGGTGATTGCACTATTGTTCATCGTCTTTGGAGACGGGTTGGGTCTTGGCTTGATGTTGACTTACCTCATTGTTACACCCCAAACGAGATTTTGGCTTGGATCGATGGTAGTAGTTTTACGAAAAAATCAAGTCGGTGATAGAAGGTATTATTTTTTGCATGTGGTGGGTGGTTTGGAAATTTCAAAATGATATCGTCCACAACAACAATGATTTATCTTCGACCTCTTTATTTGAGTCGGTGGTGAGGGCCTCGTTTCATTGGATGTCGGCGAGAGATAAGCACTGTAATATGTCGTGTGTTAAGTGGATGAAAAATCCTATTTTATTATTGTAACTGTTCATGGATGGTTAGGATTTTCTGACCATCTTTTTTAATAATATTCTCTTTTCCGTTAAAAAAAAGTTATAAAATGTATTTTTTTCTAGATCTAAAGATAAGACAACCATAAGATTTAGGGTGCAATTTCTTTTTAAAAATTAAAATGTATACCATATATGTAAGGTTTTTTGGTGTGATGCACATGTGCATCATTAAAAAAAGCAGAAAAAAAATGACGAAAATATAACAAATATGGTGCGACTTAGAAAAAAATATATACTAACTCGTACTAAAAGTATGAGTTTTTTTGTGATGCACATGTGCATCACAAAAAAAAAGAAAAAAAAAAGAAAAGCGTAAATTCTTTTAGTTTTTTGGTGTGATGCACATGTGCATCATTCAAAAAAACAGAAAAAAATGACGAAAATATAACACATATGGTGCAACTTAGAAAAAATATATATTAACTCGTGCTAAAAGTATGACTTTTTTTTTGTGATGCACATGTGCATCACAAAAAAAAATGTTAATTTTTTTTTAGTTTGTATAGAATTAAAGATAACATAATTATAAGAGTTTTGGTGCAATTTGTTTTTAAATATTAACGTATGAAAAAAGTTATGTAGGTTTTAAGATGGTTTTCGCGTTTTCGCAAAATAAATGTATTTTCGCATGATCCTTCCCCTATATATATATATATATATATATATATATATATATATATATATATATATATATATATATATATAAATATATATAGTGAAAAGTTCATTGTAGACACCCCCATAAATGTAGACATATAGACATATTTTTCATCATTAGATCTCTTGACTAATGGTTGTGATTAATTTCTTTTTCCTTTTATTTCTTTTTTCTCATTATTCAGGAAATTTCACATGTGAACACATGTAAAAAAAGAATTATTTCACATGCGAAAGTGTCTACAATGAACCTAACGAATTATATATATATATGGTTAGGATCCTGCAAAAACACATATTAAAACTCACATAACTTTTTCATACGTTAACGATTTTTCATAAAATTTGCGCCAAAAGTCTTAGAATTACGTTATCTTTGAATCTGAAGCAAAATATTAAAAAAACAAAAACTGAACGTTTTTTTTCCCGTGTGATGCACATGTGCATCATATAATTAAAAAAAGTTATAAAATGCTATTTTTTTTCTTTAAATCTAAAGATAACACAACTATAAGATTTAGGGTGCAATTTCTTTTTAAACTATTAATGTATATCACATGTATGAGCGTTTTTTTTGGTATGATGCACATGTGCATCATTCAATAAAAACGCAAAAAAGTGATGAAAATAGATGACATATGGTGCGACTAAGAAAAAAAATATTAACTCATACTAAAAGTATGAGTTTTTTTTGTGATGCACATGTGCACCACACAAAAAAATATTTTTAAAAAAATAAAAAAAGCGCTAAGTTTTTTAAAACTTTTATAGGATTAAAGATAATATAATTTTAAGACTTTTGGTGCAAATTTAAAAAAAAAATATTAACGTATGAAAAAGTTATGTAAGTTTTAAGATTTGTTTACGCAGTTCTCACAAAAAAAGGGTGTTTTCGCAGGATCCTTCCCCTATATATATATATATATATATATATATATATATATATATATATATATAGTGAAAAGTTCATTGTAGACACCCCCATAAGTGTAGACAGGTAGACAACATTTTTCACCATTAGATCTCTTGATCTAATGGTTGTGATTAATTTTCTTTTTTCTTTTTTTCTTTTTTCTCATTAATTAGAAACTTTCACATGTGAAAAAAAAGTTATTTCACATGCGAAAGTGTCTACAATGAACCTCACCATATATATATATATATAGAAAAAGGATCATTGGAAAACCTCCTAAGTATTGGAAAACCCGGAAAACCTGGGTATTTTAGTAAAATACCTATATAATATTTTTTGGTTGTCCAACTTTGATTTAAATTTCATTATATATCTTTTCATTCCATATCTCTTTTACGTATAACACCAAAAAACCTAGTTATTATTGTTATACATATGTAACTATAGCAATGATAGTTACACCTATGTAACAAAAATGACTATGTTACACCTGGTGTAATATGTTTAACTAAGGTTCAACTTCTTGTTTAGAACTAGTGTGTAACAAAAATGACTATGTTACACCTAGTGTAACATGTTTATATAAGGTGCAATTTCATGTTTAGAACTAATGTTACAGTGGTGTAACTGGTTTTCCAGGTTTTCCAAAAAGGTGAGGTTTTCCATTGAACCTCACCCTATATATATATATATATATATATATATATATATATATATATATATATATAGGGTTATGTTCAATTGAGAACCAATTGGTTTTGAAAATTTTAAAAAATATTCTGGGTCGCTATATATATAGGTGAAAGATCATGTATAAATGGGTTTTTTTGTGTGAAGCGTGCGAAGGGAGGAGAGGCCGACACGTCGCTTCTTTTTCTGGACGCGGATGGGTGGTTTCATCATTTTACACGTTTTAATTGATACATTTGCGTCATTGTTTGAACGGTTGTCGCTTGATATTTTGTTTTTTTTTTTGTAAATTAATAGTAACGTATTACGGGAATTACAGGCTTTTGTTACTGCGTAAGTCAGTAACAATTCATGCTTGAAATTTGTCAAAAGTCAAATTTTAGCAACGAACATTACTTAACGTTTTTTTGTTCATATTTGCTGCGTGATAACGGAATATTACATGCGTGAAAACATAAAATCACATATTTGTTGTTATCTTTTCCTTGTTCATATGTGTTGCGTGATAACGGACGATAACATGCGTGAAAATAGAAAATCATATTTTAAAGCATGAAAGACTGATAATTTGAAGTCCAATGTTGTCAGTCATGAAATTTCAAGAGTTATCCCATTGTACTTTTTACTCTTTCTTTGATTACTCCTATTGTACCCTTTTTTGTATCATATTCATCTATGTCTGCTCTGAAATTTCTCCGGAATCTCTTTGATTTCAGAACAACGTTTGTTTTTTGGAGATTAGTCTCGGAGAGAATTATATTTGCAACATATTTGTTCCTCAGCTCAATAAAAAAATTCTATAGCTGCTGCTTATTTGACTCCATACCAAGGTCACAATCCCATTTTATGTCACCCATGAAGGTTTCCATATGCCGTATAGCGAAGATGCCACAATCAACAAAGTTTTTTAGTGTTCTCTAAGGCATCTTAACTCTTTCTATATCTTCATGCTTGTACCTTTTATATTGAGGGTGTTTTGTTTTCTCCAGGTAGTCGTGGAAGCATTTAAGTTGTAATTCATTGTACTATTTAATTAGGCAAAATTTACATTTTTCGTGATAATAAGTAAAGAGTGCGTGATTTTTTATTTTACCAGCCTGTGAGGTGTCATCTCGTATCTTTTATGGAATTTACCAGCTTTTGCCATGTTGTCTAACAAGTTTACCACTCCAGTCATGAGGTCGAAACAAACTACGTAGAAATGTTGCTTCATTAATAGTGGCACAAAGTAGGGATCGACTTGACGCAAGGAAACAATTCTCAATCGTCCCAAATGAGTTTGTAAGTTGTCAGTAAAGATCAGCAGCCAATCATCATCACTAAAAGCGTCAGTGTAGTGGTTATCAGGCTGCATTGAGAAATGAATTTAGTCATTAAGTACATATTTGCGTGATTTACATATAGGTTTTACATACCCGCATTATGGATGTGCAAAACAATCTCATTGGTTTGTTTTTGTCTCTGCTTTGTTCTTCATCGTTCAGAATTTCAATATATGCGTCTAGTGCATTTGTGTGTACATATACTCCAGGATGAAAGCTTTCTAAGGCAGCTTTATACATATGTGTATTGTAGAGTGATTCGTACATAATCAATCTGCGTAAGTTTAAAAAAAAAATATGTGATGAAATCATTATATCATCATTTTTTAAACTTTTATGGTGGATAGATTCTTACAGCGGATCTTCTACTGGTGCAAACATCCAATCTGCTATCATCTTTTCTACACCTTGCACCTTATTTATTATCTCAACTTTTCTTTTGCAGTATGACGATCTTAGAGCTAAAGCCTTTTATCTTTTTCTTTTTGTTCTTGGAGAATATTGTGGGCATTCATCTTCATTTGTAGGATCTATTTCTTTTTCTAGTGTCTTCTTATCATTTTTCTATTCCTCAAGGCCTGTAACTTTTATTTCTTCTATGTTTTCTTTAAGCTCATCTGTCACTTTTTCTTCAGCAACAACTTTGTTTTCTTCTATTTTTTTCTCAAAGAGAGTTAGGGAAATGCGTGATTTTTGAAGTTATCATGAATATATTTTTTAATTACCTTCTTCATTGTGTTCTTTCTACTCAGGCCTTATAACATCTGTGTTCTCGATGTTTTCTTTAAGCTCACCTGTGACCTTTTATGGGGAAGATGGTTGCAAGAATGTCATTGTTTTTATTAAAGCTTCAACATCATGTGATTTTTTCTTCGTCACTTTCCTTACCAGCATCTGTTATTGTTTTTTAAACAATAGCAATAGTGTTATTTTTAAGAATATTTTTGTCTTATTACTTAAACAATGAAGTTGTTTTGTATTTACCTTATTTTGGTGATATTGGTTGTTGGTTTCTCTCTTCGACGATGTTATCATTGATATCCTCAATGGAAGCTTTGTTGTCTTCTCCGTGTTTTTAAAAGTGAAATTATAATGGAATTTTGAAATATGAATAATTGAAATGTTATTACCTTTGATTGTTTCATTTGTTTGTCTATGTTCTTCTACACTGATAACATGTAGTGTCTCCATGACTTCGAATGTTTCCTTTTGAGCATCATCTGTCTTTGCTCCTGTATTTTCAATGAAAAGAAAGTCTTTTACATTATTGCTTGAGTTATTTTTTAAGTAAATCTTTAATACCTTCATATTGATCTTCAACATTATCTTTATTTTCTTCAGGTCCATTGATGTTAAGATCTGTTGGTGTATAAAAATATGGTATTTTTAAACCCTCGCGTTATTATTATTAAAAATTGTGTTATTATTCAAACTTTGTTTATATCTTCATCTTCAACGTGAACATTATCTTCATGTTCAACGTCAACATTATCTTCATATTGTTCATTTTGTTGAACAATATTGAAATCATATTTTTGGACATTTTCATATCCTGATCCCATGTATTCTTGTTCTAACAATGTTTTCTTCTTCTGCTATGGATACTTATATTATCTGCAGATCTTCATGTTGAGTTGTACATTCTTCTGGCAATGTTATATTTTTTTTATTTATTCTTCCACTCTGCACACTTTTCGATGTGTGCATAACTATCACCGTGTTTCATCTTCCCTTCTTCAACCAAGGTTGCAATGTCAGCAACAACCTTGCCAAACAGGTCCATGTGTTGATCCATGGATCTCATCCAGTCTTTGAAACATATTAAGGATAACCTTTTATCAGCACTTCATGCGTGAGTTTCGTACATGACTTGCGTGATTTTCGTACATGACTTGCGTGATTTTATTTATAGGTTGCGTGAAAACTTACAGTTTCTTCAGCTTATGTATCTTTTTCCTTAGGTGTAATGTAGTAGTCAATGATTTGCTGCGTGGATGTTCCCACTGGCATTTTGATGTTTAATGATGAAGAGGGGCTGTATTCATTTAATTCATCATCATTTTGAAGCTCATATCCCTCTGATATATCATTGTGTAGTGCTTCAGTATTCTCATCTTCATTTATTATTGTTATCTTCATTGACATTAATTGTGTTTCTTCTTATTAGGGGTGTTCATGGTCCGGTTGGTCCGGGTTTTGGGATTTTTTTGGACCAAACCGTAACAAACGGTTTCGTTTTTTTTCAAACCAAACCGAACGGTTTGGGCCGGGTAGACTGGATCGGCCAAACCGGGTTAACGGGTTTGGTTTAGGTTTTACCGGTTTGAACCGGTTCACTTTTACAAACTCTTTTTTTATTTAGCCTGTTTAAAAAATCAAAAAATCATAATAAAAAACAGAACTGTGCAGAATCATTACGCACATAAGCCATGGAGATAAAGTGAAACTTAAAACAACCATGGAGAGTCCGATACATGCATTGTTAAACTATATATAAGCTTTCAAACAACTATGGAGGCAGACATCACACGACATACATACCCATCGTCATCGATGTTGAACATAATCACATATATTTTTTACAAACCCTAAAACTTAAAATATCCATGGAGATCAGACATACCTGGAAGAAAACTTGAATATGCTCTACTCTTGGGAGATATTGTAGATGACGATGATGAGATGAATGCTGCACAGGGAGATAGTCAGACAGGATCGAGTGAAACTAACACTACTACAAAAACAGCTTTCCTTGACACGCGAACGATGACACTCGATAATTCTTGACGTGCAAAAACTGAAGTGTCAAAATAAAATGTCATTTATAGGTAATTCATAAGAATTCATGACGCGCATTTTTGAGTGTCAAGAATTTCTGTCATATTCCAAAAAAAAAAACACGGAGGACACTTATAATGTGAGTGTCAAGAAGCTGGTGTCGTTTTTTAATTATATTCCGGCTAAAATTTTCAGAAAAATCCCCAAATTCTTGAGCGCGCCCTAATTCCACCTCCTCCATACGAAATCCCCAAATTCTTGAGCGCGCACTCTCCATACGATCGAAATCCCCACCCTCCTCCTAATCCCGGCCACCTGCTCCTCCGTCAAGATCGAAATCCCGGACACCTGAATTCCGCCGCCGCCGCAACCTTGACTCCCGACGAAATCCCGACCCCGAATTCCGTTGACGAAACCCTAATTGCTTCCACCACCACTACCGGCGGACGTTGCTTCCACCACCACTACCGGCGGACGTTGCTTCCGGCAGACGTTTTTCAAACCCTAGTCAATCTTCAAGCAAGTTAGAAGGTTAGTGCATTCTATCCCTTTTCAAGCAAGTAAGGTTCGGTTTGTTGATTCCCGCAGACGTTTGTTCCAGCGGACGTTGCTTCCACCACCACTAACGGTGTCCTGAGTGACAGTAACGGTTGTAGTTTGTTAGTAAGTTCTTACAGAAATTCAAACTACATAAGCATTCATCCGCACCTAGGGTTAGATACTGAATCGATGTGTTACATCTCTGTCTTCATTGTTCATTACCATATTCTAGAATTTGATAGACATTATTTTTCATTTTTTTAACATAAAATAGTTTCTGACTAAGTGGTTTCACTGTAACCATCTTCATATGTATTGAATGAATTTGTGTTTTTGAGTCAGGTGGAATTATATGAATAGAGAAATCTATGTTATAAAGATTTCACCAGATTATGAACTCGCATGATGCACAATTTTCATATTTTAGTTAATTATCCCCTCCTGATTGACATTTAGATATGCATACCACTTCAAATCAGCAACTAAGGCAAAACACTCATTTAGAATTTAAATGTTTGTGAATTCAGATTGAAACTGAAACCTAGGTTAGTAGGTTGGAATTTGTGATGCTAAATCTAATATTGCATTTAGAAACATGTAATTCAGTAAGTATCGGGAGTAAGGAGTTAGAGTTGATGCTTATATGTTTAAATAACAGAATTTGCTTCTACTTGAAATGCAAACCATGGAATTGAATCCATCTTAATAACCTGAGTTAGTTGGGAGTTGAGACCAAAGATTTGCATTTTTCCTGAAATTGTATTTGTTTCAAAAGGGGTTGGGGTGATTTTGGTTTACCAAGCTGTTTTGAACCGCAAACCCTTGTGAAGTGAATTTTTTCAAACTGTACATGGGAATCAGCCAATTTTGCTTGGTTTGGGTGGTTCAGTACCACTAGTTATAGTGCCTTGACCAACATATTTGATTATATGAGGGAAAAACGTGTTGTATATATTGTTGTATGTGATCTGTATTCTTTCAATTAGAAGTGGCAAAATAACTAGTTGGGTTAATCTATTATTATGATTCAGTTAATGTTGGATTGACCTGAAAGCACTTTGTTGTCTCTCTTTTCTTAAAAACAAATAACAGTTGTGTTAAACTTGATTACATAGGCTGCATATATCATGAGTTTATGCCACTATTGTATTCTTTTATTAAAGCAAGGTAGGAGATTGTATAGTGTATCTATTAGTAAGGTTCGGTTTGAGTTGGATTGACCTACAACCACTATTGAGATTCTCCATCCATTTGATCCATCAATACTATCCCTCTTTGACCCATCAGAGACCAAATTTAATCCATGCATGGATAAATGTGTTTCCACATCTTCTTTTAATAAACACTAAAAGGGCATGTGGAAATGATACATATAGACAAACATTGCAAAAAGCACTATTTGCATACTCTAATTTTCAACCTAGAATGATCATGGTTGTCTTAATTTTTTGGTTTAATTTTGTTTTTCATGCTCAGATGTTCTGTTAATACAATCTCTTAGAGGCCAGGTCTATTGTTCCTTTTTTACATGTTGAGTTTTGTATTTGCAGATGAATTACAGCTGCCATTGAGATTAGTTTTCACTCACAATCGGAGAATCTGTATTTGCAGTTGGTTTCGATGGTTTTTTAAGATCCCGGCGGTGCTCCCAACAAGCTCTCCAAAATGTAACTTCTGTTGTTTACCAAGATCTGTTTTTATTTTATACACACTTTGAATTTGAGATTGTTTTGTAGAACCTATAATCTGATTAACTGTTTGAATATTGTTAATTTCCAAACATACTTTCTGCAATACTGATGCACCTTTATTCGAAATAGTAAGCTAGTGTACAGATTATTACACAATAGTATGTATTGATGCTTTATGTTCAACAAAGATGTAATGAAAAGCTGTTAGTTGTACACTTTTACTACCACTATACAGTGTTCACCAGGCTTTGATTGTATGGCAGATAGACAGCATCTATTAATTTATTAACTTTAAACTGTTGATTAATTACAAAATGTGTAACATTTATTGCTCATTTGCAGTCTTATGTAATAAAAAATCTGAAATAATCAGTGGTGATTACATCTTTTTGCAGACTGTACCAGCGTGTCAGAATCTCTACAAAAACTCATTTACTTATCATTGCCTTCCCGATAGCCCAACTCTAGCATTCGATAATGCCGTTGATTATCTAGGTATGTATGTTACACTTCTACAAGATTATTATTGTTAATTCATTTTACCGCTTTCAAGAGACCTTAATGTAATATACATCAACACAAGAATCTTCAGTTAATTATATGATAATATTCCTAGAGATTATTCACGGTAATCTTCAGATTAAGAAAAAAGTTTTAACAGATTTATACTGTGAAGGTAGATACATAAGTTTTTAGGGATTTGCGGACTGTACTTTTTAGAGCAGAATGCAATCAGAAAATTTCGATCTCATATTCTCATGTACTGAAGGAAGTTTTTTGAAATTTTTGGATCCAAATCAGAACTGGACCTCAGTTGTCGACCCAGACCCAACAGTTTCTACCTCATTCCCATGATTTAGGAAAAACTGCTAGCAGTGGAGCAGTTAAGCAGTTTTCAATTAGTAGTATTTAACCTATTATCTAGCTAGGAGTTTTTTATTTGTGTTTTTTGGAAATCAGATTTCGTATGTACCTGGAAAGTTTTTTAGTTTACTACTTATAAAATATCGTAGTTTACTATATTAGAATTCTGAAATCCAAACTGGATCCTAAACTGTTGGGTAGACACCCTATTATTTCTGGGCTTGTTTTTTTTATGTTGCATTCTTTTTCCCAATCCGAATAAACCGGATTCCGAATATCCCAATCCGAATAAACCGGATTCCGAATATAATCAATTTTCCTAAACATGTTAAATAGGTTACTGTAGTAAAAAGAATATAAAAGTGATTAATGAGTTTTTTAGTTTACTACTTATAAAATATCGTAGTTTACTAACAAAATATTTTTAATGTTTTTTGTAAATCGTTAGAAATCACACTATTCCTTTTGTGAAAATATAAGTGTTTTAAACCTTAATAATTAATTGTGTGCAAGTGCGAAACAGGCTAAGAAAAGGGGAAACGGTATATTAGAATTCATGTGTGTTTCTTTTTAGGGTTTAAAAAATGCTAAATACAGTATGTTTGCACCAAGTTTGTTAGGGTAAGGTGTCAATAATAATTGAGATTGTATTCTCTAATTTTCATGATCATGCTTAATTTGTTAATGTCATATATATATATAGCTAGCTGTTGCCTGTTGTTGTTGATGATATTCAAATGAAACGAAAAATACCATCAGATCAAGATTTGTTAATGTCATATATATATTTAAAGTAATTACTTGTTATTTAATGTCATATATATATTTAAAGTAGTTACTTGATCTAAGGCAATTGGTAATCTTAACAGGAGCATTTTCTTGGTTTTCGTGACCTTTTAAGAAACCTTAACTAAAAGGCATTAGAATCATAGAAGAGGAGTCGGACCCAAGTTTGTCTATAATTTGATTATTGTTAACTTTTCTAAAATTCAACTTTTTAATTGATTATTGTTAACTTTTCTAAAATTCAACTTTTGTAATTTGTCTTGTAGGATCTTTTATTATCGTTTGTTGTTTGTGTTTCAGAATTCAAATTGGCTTCATCTTCGGGTTCAAAAACTTCTATCATTTTCTAGGCCAATCAACATGGAGCCGAGCTAGCAGAAAGGGTTGGAGAGCCAGACTGCGTGGTAAGTTTATTTATATGCATTTCTGCTGCCATGTTCTTAATATGATTTGTTAGTGTTTTAAATCTGTAATTTGCTGCTGCCCTGCTGCTGTTCACATCTGCTGTTCACATAGTCTCTATTTAGGATGCTATTGCTGTTCATATTGTCTCTATTTTGGATGATATTGATGTTCATATAGTGTCTTAATTTGTTGTTGTTCTTAATGTCTGAATGCTGATTTCTGTTGCTGTTTATAATTATATCAAGAAAGTAAGAATTTAGGCTGCTGTTGATGAGGAGATGAATGAAATTTATGAAATTTAGTGTCCACTCCAGCTAGGAATCACAGAGTGTGGCTATTATGTGTTGAAATTTATGAAGGAGGTGGTTCGGCAAGGACTTGTAGTCCTTGAACAAAACAAAGTAAGCTTTCTCATATTTTAATTAATTAACTTTATCTTTGATGATCATTTTTTCTCGTAATTTATCTTTTACACAGATTGGTGGAGATAGTAATGTTTACACAGATGCTGATTTTGATGAGATTCGTGAAGAATGGTTGACCTACGCTTGCCACTTCATTTACACGGACGAGAAGTAGTAGTAGTGATCCAATATATATGCATGTAAACTTTGAACATTTTACTTTTGTCATTGTGATCGAATTGCATGTATGATGAACATGAAATCGAATTATTTTTAATTGCTATTTGTATGAAATGCAGTGTTTTGGTACAACAGCTATTCTGTATTTTGGTTTTGTGAAATATGATTTATTAACAGGGAAATCAGTAATTTTAGAAAAAAATAATAAAAAAAAAACACTTACAAGGATGACACGCAAGAATGAGTGTCATAAACAGACGACACAAAAAAATATTATAAATAAAAATATATTATTCACAGACGACACCCTTTCTTGACGCGCAAAATGGGTGTCAAGAATGGAGTGTCAAGGATAGCGTGTCATTGTTCGCGCGTCAAGAGCTTCTTGACACGCATTTTGCGCGTCAAGAAGCTTCTTGACCCCCGCATCCTTGACGCGCATTTGCGTGTCAAGAAGGCACCTTCTTGACGCGCAATGCACGTCAAGAATGCCAGTTTTTGTAGTAGTGTAAAAGGACGCCATGAGAATTGAGTACTAAGAACTGGGAAGTGGGAACGTGAATGCGTGAATTCTTGAATCGTGATTGCGTATATCTCGATAAAAACTGAAAGGACGCTATCACGCTAACAAGTAGGGTTTTTAAATATATAAAAGATTAAAGAATATATGCATTATTTAAATTAACGGTTCGGTCCGGGTTCAACCCGTTGATCAGAACCCTAAACCGTAACCCGGACCACTTGTACCGGGTTTTTTTTTTAAACCCATGAACCGGACCAGTCCACATATTATGAGCCCAAACCGAAATTTTGGTTCGGTTTAACCGGTTTGGTTCGGTTTTTACGGTTTCTGAACAGCCCTACTTCTTATGTTCCAACATTTTCATCCTCTTTCATGATTTCCAAGGCTTTGGCTGCATCTTCTTCCTTGCTGTTATCTTCATTGACATTATTATCAGACTCTTCCTAATCTACCACATCTGTTATTGGGCCATTGTCATACAAGTATTCTTACATCCTGGTTAAAGTGTCATTTGTAATGTAGAGGATTGCTCGTGTTTGTACTGGATCAATTAAGGCCTTGTGTTTTTTTTTTTGTTTTTACCACTCATGTGTATAAAGTACATGATTAAGGTAAGCTTAAAAACATTAGTGGATAGCAATGGTATTCGTGATAAACAATTTTTTTATTTTGAATTAAAAAAAAAATTAACGTTTCCTTTTTTTATTACTACACATGTGCACTATTAAAAAAATTTAATAGCACACATGTGCAGTAATAATAAAAACTTCATACGTGACGTATACATTAATATTTTAAAAATGCATCACAAATCTTATAATGGTGTTATATTTAACCCTGAAAAAAGATTTAACGTTTTATAAATTTTTTAATTCAATACTACACATGTGCACTATAACTATTAGTTATAGTGCGTATGTAACATTACCATGAGTACCATAAAGGCTTTAGTGTTTTTTAAATATTTTTAACATAAGGAGCATTTTTTTCTAATGATAATTCCCTTTTGTGCAATAATAATGAATATGTTGCACATGTACAGTATAATTAATACTTATAATGCACATGTGCATTATTAAAACAAATCACTAAAACCATTATGGTACTAACGATAATGTTACATATGCACTATAACTAATAGTTATAGTATACATGGGTAGCATTGAATAAAAATATATATATAACGTTAAATCTTTTTTCAGAGTTAAATATAACACAATTATAAAATTTATGGTGCAATCTCTTTTTTTAAATATTAATGTATACGACACGTATGCAGTTTTTTTTATAGTTGCACATTTGCACTATTATGTTTTATTAATAGTGCACATGTGCAGTAATAAAAGACATGAAACTTTAATTTTTTTATTTTTTTCAGAATTAAAGATAACATAATTCTATGGTTTTTGGTGTAACTTTTATAAAAAATATTAATGTATGAAGAAATTATAAAGGTTTTAGTATTGGTTTTTAGGTTTTCAGAAAAAAAAATGTGTTTTTACATGATCCTTCCTCTCTCTCTCTCTCTCTCTCTCTCTCTCTATATATATATATATATATATATATATATATATATATAGTGAAAAGTTCATTGTAGACACCCCCATAAGTGTAGACAGGTAGACACCCTTTTTCACCATTAGATCTCTTGATCTAATGGTTGTGATTAATTTTCTTTTTTCTTTTTTTCTTTTTTCTCCTTAATTAGAAACTTTCACATGTGAAAAAAAGCTATTTATGTGAAAGTGTCTACAATGAACCTCACCCTATATATATATATATAGGGTAAGGATCCTGCGAAAACTCTTTTTTTTTGCGAAAACCTAAAAACTAACACTAAAACCTTCATAACTTTTACATACGTTAACATTTTTCTATAAAACTTTCACCAGAACTCTTAAAATTCCATTGTCTTTCATTCTGGAAAAGAAAATGATATTTTGAAAAAAATATTATTGGTGCACATGTGTTAAAAAGAAATTTATTAGTGCACATGTGTACCATTTTCATTAGTACTACACAAAAGAGAATTGTCATGCGAAAAAATATTGTTTAAGTTAAAAATATTTAAAAAACACTAAAATGTTTATAGAACTGATGGTAATTCTATATATGCACTATAACTATTTGTTATAGTGCACATGTGTAGCATAAAATTTAAAAAACTTTAAAACGTTAATTCTATTTTCATAGTTAAAGATAACACAATTATAAGATTTATAATGCAATTTCTTTTTTAAAATATTAATATATACAACACGTATAAAGTGTTTTTTTATTGGTGCACATGTGCACTAATAAAAAACCAGGAAAAGCTAACAAAATTATAATGTATTTGGTGCGATTTTTCTAAAAAAATTATTGATACGTACTATATGTATGAGTTTTATTATTAGTGCACTTGTGCACTAATAAAAAAACGACAAGACGTTAAAGTTTTTTAAATTTTTTTTTCCAGAATTAAAGAACTCACAATTCTAAGAATTTTGGTGCAAATTTTTTTTTTAAAAAAATATGAACGTATGAAAAAGTTATAAGTGTTTTAGTACTAGATTTTAGGTTTTCGCAAAAAGATGTGGTTTTAACATGATCCTTACCCTATATATATATATATATATATATATATATATATGGTTAGGTTCAAATGAGAACTTTTGAAAACTAAATCTCAACCACTAATTTCAGGTGGCGACCACTATAGTTCGGGGGGGGGGGGGGGGTTTCCATATATATAAACTAGTGGCTTAGATAGATTCTTATAAGTTCTCAAAACATATTGGTTCTCAAATGATCCTCTGTCATTTTTTGTATTTTTATGGTTGATGCACGTGTGCATCACACCAAAAAAAAACCTCATACGTGTGGTATACATTAAATTTTTTAAACATAAATTGCATCATAAATCTTATAGTTGTGTTATCTTTAGATCTCAAGAAAAAAAAATAACATATTATAACTTTTTTAATTCTATGTTGCACATGTGCACTATGTAGCATTATCATTAATTAGTACCATACATGTTTTAGTGTTTTTAATATGTTTGTAACATAATGAGTGTTTTTTTCACATGATAATTCGTCTTTGTGCAGTACTAATGATAATGATGCACGTGTGCATCACATGAAACAAACAAGAAACATTTATTTTTTTTTAATAATTTTTTCCCAGAGTTAAAGATAACATAATTCTAAGACTTTTGGTGTGAATTTTATAAAAAAACATTAACGTATGAAAAAGTTATGTACGTTTTAATATTTGTTTTAGCGTTTTCACAACAAAAAAAGTGTTTTCGCATGATCCTTACTATAGGGGAAATGATCATTTGAGAATTAATTTGTTTTGAAAACTTTTGAGAATCGTTCTGAGTCATTAATTATATATAAGGAAACCTCAATGAATTTGAGTGGTCCCTCCTAAATATTAGTGCCTCAAAATGGTTCTCAAAAATTTTAAAACCAATTGGTTCTCAAATGAACCTAACCATATATATATATATATATATATATATATATATATATATATATATATATAAGGGGATGGTTATAATGAAAACCACTCCGAGTTGGAAAAACTATGAAAACTCTTCAAAAAACGGGGTCAAAAAGTTTTTTTTCCCTTAATTTTTTATGGTGATTCTTTAGATTATAGGCTAATTCTGGGTGTAAAAAAAGTAAAAAATTGTTGCGGGGATTTTTTTTTAAATGTAACAAGTCCGCTATGTTACATATGTAACACATTTGGGCGCAAATTGTTACAAATGTAACAACACCGTTTTTTTAGATTTTTTAAAAAAGAATATCCCCACGTCGGTTTTTTGATTTTATTATTACACCTAGGGGTAGCCTATAACTTAGAGAATCACCATAAAAAAATTGGAGGGCAAAAAAAAACTTTTTAACCCCGTTTTTTAAGAATTTTCATAGTTTTATCAACTCGGAGTGGTTTTCATTCTACCCTTCCCTCTCTCTCTCTCTCTCTATATATATATATATATATATATATATATATAGAGAGAGAGAGAGAGAGAGATTTGAGAACCAATTGGATTTGAGAACTTTTGATAACCATTCTAAGTCACTAGTTTATATATATGGAAAACCTCCCCATGAATTATAGTGGTCCCCACCTGAAATTAGTGGTTTTCAGGGTTTTCACAGCCGAGGATACATGTAGAACATTCTAATAATTTTTTTGTGCTTTTTTCCAAGGGTACATAAGGGTTTTCAGGGTTTTTCACAGCTTAAGTGGGTTTTCAGCTTATGCTTTTCCTATATATATATATATATATATATATATATATATATATATATATATATATATATATATATAGGGAAAGGATCATGCGAAAACGCGTATATTTTGAGAAAACGCGAAAACCATCTTAAAACCAACATAACTTTTTCATACGTTAATATATTTTTTAAAAATTTTCACCAAAAGTCTTATAATTATGTTATCTTTAATTCTATAAAAATAAAAAAATTAAAAAGTTAATGTTTTTTATTTTTTATTATTTTCTGTGATACACATGTGTACCACAAACAAAAACTCATACTTGAGTATGAGTTAATATTTGTTTTCTCTAAGACATAATTATAAGACTTATAGTTATGTTATCTATATATCTAATGAAAAAAATATCACTTTATAACTTTTTCTAATTATATGTTGCACATGTGCACTATGTTACATTATCATTAGTACCATAACTGTTTTAGTGTTTTTAATATGTTTTTAACGAAAGGAGTGTTTTTACACATGATAATTCGTTTTTGTGCAGTAGTAATGATGATGGTACACATGTGTATCACACGTGATACACATGTGTATCACACGAAAAAAAACGTTAATTTTTGTTAATATTTGTTTCCAGAATTGAAGCTAACGTAATTCTAAGACATTTGGCGCCAATTTTATGAAAAACATTAACGTATGAAGAAGTTGTGTAGGTTTTAATATTGGTTTTCGCAATATAAATGGTATTCGCAGGATCCTTCCCCATATATATATATATATATATATATATATTATATATATATATATATATATATATATTTACTATTATTTTAGCATTTATTTCAGATGGCAATTCCATAAATAGCTAATCTCTTAAATTTAAGAGGTACAAGCAAGACAAACATCATGTACAAGTCATTAAATCCATATATATGAACCGAAGTGAATTCAGTTCCTTTTGAACCGAATTTTGTTGCATACCTCCACTCCTCTTTCTTCTTCACAGTTTGGATGGGACGTTTGAACATACACTTGCACCCCTGCTTTTTTCTTAAAACTTTTCCCATATTTGAAATTCAAATCGAAGATAAACAATTGCTCTGCACCCTCTCTCTCTCTCTCTCAAAGTCCTTAATCAAACCTATAAGTAGTCGGTATCTCTCTCCCAATTCCATGGGTTTTCTTCAATCGCATCCTCTCAAGCCTTCAATCAAACGAGATTTTTATTAGGTTTTTCCTCTCAAAAACTCTAATCTCCTCCATGGATTCTCATAGTAAACACGTTTGTTCCCCATCGTCGTTTCAAGGTTTGACTCTTGTTCAAAAGTGGCAGATGGAGCGAACGAGTCATGGCAGTGGCTCAACCCACCCTCCTTGACCTTTGAAAGATTCAGTTCTACTTCTTTATATCTCGCGATAGGTATTATTCGTTCTGAGCCCTAATTTGCTTTGAAAAAACTCAGTGCTACATTAGACATACGTTTTATTCACACGATTTATTCAATGATTTTATGTGACGTCGTGTCGTGAAATTATACGTATTGCTGTATCATTTTATGTGAATAAAACTTATCATTTTATGTGAACCTAAAATAAATAGTTACGAGTTATTATCATTAATGCTTCAAACAAATTACACCAAATCCAAACCCAAAACAAATCACTAGGACATGCAAGGGAGGTGGGCAACAAGCTGCGCCGCCAAACCTTTATGAATAGCAAAACTAAGCCGTGTGAAAACAACATTCATAGAACCAAGGGTCACAATATTGCTATGCTTGATCCGTTGGACTCTACTCAGAGTTTCAACGGCCTTAGCGGTGAGGAACACAAAAGTGTCAAAAGCAAAAGGAACAAACACATGTTTATTTATCAATTTATGGGGTTATTTAGGGGTTATATCCGTATAAACGTCACGCGTTAATCATGTTGTGATTTCTTTCGTTTTGTCATCGTCCAAGTTAGTCCCGTTAACCTCGTTAGCTCAAACTCTCTAGTCTAAACTTTGAGGGGTAAACCTTGTCAATTTCTAAACTTGTTTTCTATTTATCTAAACCTACAAGGATTAACTTTGCAATTGTTTCAAACATCGTTCCATCTATGTACTGAGGTTGAGGGACCTTGTTGTCATACTGAGGTTGAGGGACCCTTGTTGTCAATTGATGGAAGTGAATTTGAATGAAATCCATAACAGTAGACGCTTCCCTTCCGGTAACCTCCAATCATTAAAATCGAATTCAAGGCCATCGGTTATGGCTTGACTCAATTGATCATCTAGCCTCCTTCAATCATTTGGACACAACCACTCTCATCCTTTCTCTTGTTTCTCTTCTGCCCGACGCAAACCATCATCACCGGAGAAGTTTTTTTCAGCCAACTAGCATCACTACACCACTATCGACTATCACTTGATGTCCCCTGGTGATCGCAAATAAGTAGCAACCGGCAGAGCATCACAGTTCATCTCGGGTTTGTGTTTAAGTTCGGGATCACGTTCGTGTTTTGGTTCTTTTCGGCATCAAAACACCTCAATCTCTCATCTTCTTAATGTTAATCGCACATTTCTCTTCACTTTGTTTAAGCTCAGTCTTCTTAATGTTAATCGCACATTTCTCTTCATCTTGTTTCTGGTTTTGCGATTTTCTGGTGACCGGAATAAAAATCCGGCCATCGGAGTTGTGAGGAAGAAGATGGACTCGCGACGGGTTCTAAATATAAGTATTCTGTGCGGACTTTTAAACAAACTGAGTGTGCATCACCATGGTAATTTCGCGTGTATGGGTCCTAGGGGTTGTGGATTCTAAACTCGTCTACTGCGTTTTCTTTTTTCTGTTTTCCTTTGTTTACTGCGTTTTCTTGTTTCTGTTTTCCTTTGTACCTAATTCCTGGTATCACTGTAAAACGTGTGGGAGGTCCCGGGTTCGATCCCAGGCGGCTCCATATTCTGCTATTTTTTATGTTTTTTATGATTTAATACTTTTTATTGATAAAAACTTGTATAAAATGATTGTTATAAAATAAATAAAACCGTAGACTAATAAAATGGATTGAAAAATCCATAAGAGTGTCGTTTTTAATTTAAAATATAAACTAAACGGTTTTGACACGTAAAATTAATCTAAATTGTAGATTTCTCAACAAATCTTACTTAATGTTCGTATCATCGTAGTTTAATGTGTTTGTATGTATTTAGTCTATTTAGACTCGTTGGCCTGTTTTAAGGATTAAACAAATATATATTTATATCTCGTTAAAAACTCGTTATTGTCGTTTTGTATCAACTAAGTATTTACCAACGGTTTATATATATATATTTTGCACTTATATATATATATATATATATATATATATATTTCAAAACTTTATACTTAGAAAATATATAATATGTATATATATATATATATATTGTATTTTTCATGTAATTTTGAGAATCACTCGGATTTGGCAAGCGTGGCATCCTCGACTTGTTCTGAACGTTATGATAATTCGCTTTCCTCGTTTACCTTAGACTTGGCTGTCCTAGTCGTTTTGTTTGAACACACACATATACTTGTATGCTCGTTAGGTGACTGGTTTCTTTCGCAAGACCCGCTCTTGCTATTTACTGTACTGTTTAACTGGAATTTTTGAAATGCAACCTAAGGTGAGTTTCACGTCCCCACTTTACTCTTTTCTTTTGGGGGAAGAGAACATGCAAAATTACTTACTGTTTTTAGACAACTTTTACATTTCTAACATATCACATCTACTAGATTGCTTAACACCAAAAATTAAGTCCTTACAAATCGAATCGTTAATAGTGAATAGCGAGGTAATATTGAGTTGTACTACTGGGGATTGATAACCCCGCTCAGTGGTGCACGGGATGCACCACCCGACTGGCGATCGGACTGAGAACAATATTAGCCTATACATACCGTTGTTTCTGGTGAGACACGAGGAAGGCAAAACATGTAAGGAGGATTCCTACAACTAAGATATGGAGATATGATACAAACGTTACAACTTATTTATGGGTTGGATAATTGTTAAGTCCATAGACTGAAACACAACTTGATATCAAAACCGGTGAACTCACCAACCTTTGGTTGACACTTTCTTTTAATGGAATGGGATCCTGGTGTAATTAATGGAATGGGATCCTGGTTTGTCACGCCCCACATGCTAAAACTCCGTTACTTAAATTTGAAGGTATGACAGTTAACCTATTTGACCCTTCTATCTTGATATTTTTGTGATGTTTTAGTTATTAATAATTTCATTAATTTGTTTTTCTTTTGCATCACTAGCATGTGATACTTGATTACCTTGCTAGCTGGTTTTAGTAAACCTCGAAGACTTCAAAAAGTGCAAACCATACATTGTCTGTCAATTGCTGCAAAATGAATCCCCTAAGACTTCGAAAAGGGTTAACCGTGAATCTTTAGTGGTTCAAGTTAGATTATTTTACAGACCCGAGGATTTGTCTACAGACAAAGCATACCGGTCTGACACTCAAGAGGTAATGTTTAAATGCAGTTATAACTTTAATTCACCTTTTTTCCTCAAAATGATCTGGTTAGCTCTTAAAATTCTTAAAATCACTTGATCCGGTTAGTTGGGAGGGTATAGTCAATAAAGTATCTAAAAAACTATCATGTTGGATGAAAGTGACTGGATACGGATCGGTTTGGACGAATTGATCGAATGCAAAACGTAATCAAGTGAGAATCAACACACAAAACGTAAATAAAACTCAATCTCTTATTGATAGAGAATCAGAGTTACAGAGAATTACACAGAGACAACTCCCAGACAAGTTCGCTCAAACTCTCTCAGAAACTTACAAATTACAAAGACACAAACATATATATAGACCTACAGACGTCCGAACTCCATAGCTTGTCCGAACCCCAGGTTCGGCCAAGGCTCGGCCAAGGTTCGGCCGGAGTTCGGTCGACAGACCTAAACCAAAACTCTGTGTCTTCGTTCGATCCAGCTCATTGCCATTTCGTGTATCAACATTGGAAAATAAAGAATCTATCAATTGTGGGAAGGTGCACTCTTGCGAAGGCGGTCTTAGGGGCAATCCCTTAGTACTACACGTCGTTATTTAAAATGCCTGTAAAAGTTGTTAACAAAATTGAAGGGATTAGAAGGAATTTCGTGTGGGGGGATACTTGGGGAGAAAAAAAATTGCCTGGATCCCTTGGAATAGAATGATGGCAAAGAAGAAGGTAGGTGGGTTAGGTTTAGGGTCTATCAAGGTTGCAAATGTGTGGATGCTGCTAAAATGGGTGCATAGGTTGAAAGACGAGGGTGAGTCATTTTAGGCTAAGACAATAAAGGCAATTCATGATGGGGGGATTAGAGTGGACACAGTGCCTTGCAACTGATCAGTGCGTGGGCCGTGGAAAAAAATAGTGGGAGTATTGGGAGACCTAAGGAAATTGGGGATAGACCCGTTCAGAGCTCTGAGGTGTAAAATTGGGGATGGGAGGAAGGCGGAATTTTGGTTGTATAACTGGGCTGGGG
>JBCNJP010000003.1:79668707-79728730 GCA_039602395.1 Deinandra increscens subsp. villosa
TCAAAATTCGACTTAAAATCAGGATACAACCAGTTACAACTAGAAGAAAACTTTAAACCATGGACAGCCTTCACATGTTCAGAAGGACAATTTGAATGGAATGTTCTTAGCTTTGGATTAAAAAATGCTCCTTCAATATTTCAAAGGTTTATGGACAACATATTCTTACAATATAATTTCTGTTTAGTTTATATTGATGATATTTTAGTTGCAAGTGAAACAGTACAGGAACACGAGAAGCATCTACAAAAGGTTTTTGAAGAAATAAAAAAGAATGGTATAGTAGTTTCAAAAAGAAAAATGGAATTATTCAAACGAAAAATATCATTTCTTGGGTTAGAAATAGGAGATGGAAAGATAGAACTACAACAACATATCTCTATAAAAATTCTAGATTTTCCAGAAAAAATACAAAACTTAAAACAAATACAAGCTTTTTTAGGATTAGTTAATTACGCCAGAAAATTTATACCAAACTTATCAAAACTAGTAGGACCATTATATAGTAAAACGACAAAAAATGGACAAAGAAATTTTAATCAAGAGGATATAAAGTTAATAAGAGAAATAAAAATTGCGGTTAAAAAGATTAAACCATTAGAATTACCATTAGTAACAGATTATATCATTATAGAAGTTGATGGATGTAAAGAAGGATGGGGAGCTGTTCTTCTTTCTAAACCTAATAAATATAGTCCAAAAGAGAATGAAAAGATATGTTCATATACAAGTGGAAATTTTAAAACAGGAACAAATTGGACAAGCTTAGATTTTGAAATACAAGCATTACTTAGTGCTTTAGAAAAATTTAAAATTTTCTTACATAAAGAATTTACAGTAAGAACTGATTGTGAAGCAATAGTAAAATTTATAAAAAATGATCAAAGCAAAAAGATGAACAGGACAAGATGGGTTAATTTACAGAATGTTATACAAGGGAGTGGATACACTATAAATTTTGAACATATAAAAGGAAAAAATAATGGAATAGCAGATATGTTATCTAGAAACATTAACAAATTATTGTTTGCAGATGGACAGAAAAAGTAAAGGAAAAGATAAACTTATACAGCCTATAAAGCTCAAAAGATACTCTTCACCAATGAGCATCTCCTCAGAAGATGAAGATAACAACACAGAAAAGCTCTTAAACCAGTCTATGCAAGCAGATAAGATATACAGTCAAAGACAAGCTGCTTCTTCATATGATTGCTTAGAAAACATTACACAAGTTTTCCTTCCTACAACACCAGTTCACAATTCCACAAAACAGGTTTACAGTCCTACAAGTGTTGTTTATAATCCTACAGAGATATATAAACAGTCTCCAACAAGACGTTTACCACCATCCATAAAACCAAAAAATTTACAGTTTAAACAAGTGGATACAAGCCCAACAAATCAAGTTATTACCTTTGGTAATTATTCATTACCAAAATGCAATGATCATAATACAAAGTTTAGGCCTATAATAGGTTTAAGCTTGACAGAAAAACAACAATGTCTATTAGACAACCTATGGCATATTCAAACCATGCCACAGGCATCTTCGTTCAAAGTACAAGTTCTCAATGCTCTTAGCATCTATTTTCAAGAACAAACTGTTAAAATCCCAGAAAAACAAAAACCAAAGTTTACACACTATATAATTTTTCGAGGAAATAAACTTGGAATTTTTAACAAATGGGAAACAGTGGCAAAATATATAAGTTGCTATGGACCTATATACAAAGGTTACTACAGTTTTGCTGAAGCGTTAAAAGCAGCAAGAGATCACTTTGGTGTAGACAGCTTCTTCATCGAAGCTGAAGAGGTCCCAACATTTTCAGAAATTGCAAAAATAAATCCTGAACAACTCATAAAAACTCAAGAAGATGTTATTGCAAAGTTACAAGAACAGCTGATACAACAAGAAAAGAGTACATCTATACATGTTCAGCTTGAAAACAACGTACTAAAACATAAAATAACTATTCTAGAAGCAAAAAATACACAGTTTTTACAACAGCTAGAAAGGAAAGAAGTATTTATAAACAGAGATTTTAATTCTTTTAAAGCTCGAATCCTTGATACACCATGGAAAGAATGCTTTAAAAAAGTTACACAACACTTCCCAGAGTTTGAACAGATAGTCTCACAGAAGATTTGTACAGAATTTCCTATTGTGTTGTATGAGCTACAACAAAAGTTGGTAAAGATAGCCTTCAATGAAGAATCTTATAAAGGAATCAAAGTTGTTGAAAGAATTGATGATGAAGGAGAAGGAACTGGTCTTCTGCTTTTACAAATAAGCCTGCATATAACAGATATGCCAGATGAAGAAATTATTCAGTTTTACCACAATGGTATGATTGATTATTTCGATTTCCGTTTAACAGCTAAAACAGAAAAACTCCTAGATCAGTTTGGAGAAAAATTTACTTTAACAGCAGGAAACATTGCTACACACACGTTTCCTCCAACAGTAGGCTGCAAGATGTTTTCTTCCTTGCCTAATGCAAATGATCACACATACAGACCAGCTAGAAAAAGAATATTTATTAGCCACAAAACAACAGTTCAAAGTTATTTAGAAAGTTTGGCTATTAAAACAAATGTAGATTTCTCAACTCTTTGTTGGCTAGAGAGTATGGGTGATTATGACAGTCTTAAAGACAGAAAATCAATCTTGAAGTTCAAAGAAGACCCGACCAAAGCATTTATTACAAAGAATCAAAAAACTCCGGTCTTACCTGACGAACTCAATTGGAAAGACTTCAAGTTACTCGCAGAAGGACATTATACACAAGTATGGACACATAAAAATTGGAACATGCTCTTACCTTTCATTGGGGAAGGAGATAACTTAGAGCTAAAACACATTCACAATGATGATGACATAGAAGACTGTGACACAGACCCAGGTTCAGCACCTTCAATCGACAGCACACATAGAGACTTCTAAAGATGACGTCATCTATGACATACTCAACCAATAAACAGACAAGATGGACAGGCAATATGGCAAATCAAATTATGACTCTTATCTAGACAGCATCTATCTACTTTAAGTCATTTTTAAGCATCTTCTTTTTAGTTTTGTTTGTTTCTTTCTTTAATCCCCTACCGTAGATTTAATTTGTCAAGATCATTGTATAGCATAGTTGTTTGCCTATAAAAGGCATTTCTTTCTTCAGTTGTAAGCACCAAGCAATTTTACCAGAAATAGCAATACTATCAAGCTTTTATGGCACACTAAATTTCCTTTCTGTACTCCTTAGCAAAGGCTCCTAGTCTCTGAGTTCTTCCGAAGTTCTTCATACCATATTCCCCACCAAAAAAAAAAAAAAAAAAAGAGTCTTTTTTACCTTCTTCTACCTTCTCTGTGTCAAAGATCATCCGCTGTGCATACACTCATCATTCGTCCTCCTCTTACCTCTGTAAGTTTTTCTCTTATATATATTTAAATTTTTACTTTTTACTTATATTTACCGTAAATTTTTACTTTTTACCGTACCTCTGTACCTAAATGGTATCAGAGCAAGAACGATTTCAACGTCTAAAAGACTGAGACAGGCTCTATTATGGCTGCAAAAAAGCATAAGTCCAACTGTTTTAGAGAACCCGCTCGGGTGAAGATTATGGGATTTGTTTTGCTCTATATCATAATAATATTGTGTTTTATGTTTTTATGTTATGTAGTTTAATTAAAGGAATATGGGAGAATATGTCAAGGAAAACCAGAGATAGGATGTCTAACTAAGGAGTCGGAAATTCATTAAATATTGATTTCGTTCAACCAAATACCTCAAATTCTCTAAGAAAACTAGATTTTCTAAATTTAGAATTCTCTGAAAAAACAGAAATAAATAATATAAGTACCAGCAGTTATAATTTTAACTGCAGATTTAAGGAAAAATTTAAACATAATCTACATACAGATAACACACACCTAAACGGTCTAACAGATTTAGTAATAAATCTAGGACACAGTTTACAAAAAGAATCTAAAAACAATAAAAATACATTAGAAAAATTAATAAACATTACAACTAAAAGATCTAAAGAAATTAAAAAACTCTCAGAAAATATAGAATATATTAAAGATCAGAATAATCAAATAATAAAAGAAATTAAAGAAATAAAGAGAAATATTTTAAATAAAAAAGATATTCTACAATTAAGTCACCAATTAGAGAATTGTAAACCAGAACAAACAAAAAATTTAATATCAAAAGTAGAAAACCAGGTTATAAATCTAGATAAATTATTAAACACAGTTAAAACCATTGTTGAAGGATAAAAACTGGAAAACTCAAAGGAATATAAAGAGGCAATAGAAAAAGTTAAAAAATACAAACCAGAAGACCAGTTCCTTCTCCTTCATCATCAATTCTTTTCAAAATTTATAGTGTATCCACTCCCTTGTATAACATTCTGTAAATTAACCCATCTTGTCCTGTTCATCTTTTTGCTTTGATCATTTTTTATAAATTTTACTATTGCTTCACAATCAGTTCTTACTGTAAATTCTTTATGTAAGAAAATTTTAAATTTTTCTAAAGCACTAAGTAATGCTTGTATTTCAAAATCTAAGCTTGTCCAATTTGTTCCTGTTTTAAAATTTCCACTTGTATATGAACATATCTTTTCATTCTCTTTTGGACTATATTTATTAGGTTTAGAAAGAAGAACAGCTCCCCATCCTTCTTTACATCCATCAATATATATATATATATATATATATATATATATATATATATATATATATATAGTGAAAAGTTCATTGTAGACACCCCCATAAGTGTAGACAAGTAGACACCCTTTTTCACCATTAGATCTCTTGATCTAATGGTTGTGATTAATTTTCTTTTTTCTTTTTTTCTTTTTTCTCATTAATTAGAAACTTTCACATGCGAAAAAGAGCTATTTCACATGCGAAAGTGTCTACAATGAACCTCACCCTATATATATATATATATATATATATATATATATATATATATATATATATATATATATATGGTTCAAATGAGAACTTTTTATTTTGAGATCTTTTGAGAACTAAATCTCAACCACAAATTTCAGGGGGACCACTACAATTCATGGGAGGGGGGATACATGTAATAAACATGTGGCTCAAATTAGTTCTTTTTAGTTCTCAAATCAAATTGGTTGTCAAATGATCTTCTCCCTTATATATATATATATATATATATATATATATATATATATATATATATATATATATATATATATATATATATAGTGCAAGGATCAATGAAAAACCTTATCTTTTTGGAAAACCTGGAAAACCCATCTTACACCATTGATTAGTTAATCTATGGTTGAAAATGAATGTGTCATTTTTGGAAATAATTTGAAATCTATTTAATGCACCAAGGGCATTATAGACATACCATATTTTTATTGATAAATGTTTAAATCAATTTTCTCTCTCCCATCTCTTCTTTCCTAAGCTCTCCTTCTCTCTCATTTAATTTCAAATTTTCAAACCAAATTTTAGAAAGAAAAAAAAAACCTAATTTACAAAAGAAAAAAATCGTTAATCATCAGCTCATCACCAGCGTAATGATTGTTACATCATTGTAACAATAATTTTAGTTTTTTTTTCAAGAAAATAAACGATGCTTAGATAGGTGTTACCATTCAGAAAAGTTTGTAAATTGTATTCGTGGTTCTATTCTTTCTAGATTTGATTACACGTACGTAACACTTTTATTTGATGTTTTTAATTGATGTTACACGAATGTAACACCATGTATTTTCTTTCTAGAACGTTATGAAATTGTTTCACGTGATTACGTATTTGACAGTTATTACATAAATGTAAATAGTTATTACACGTATGTAACACTTTTATTCACATGTTTTTAGTTGATGTTACACGAATGTAACACCATGTATTTTCTTTCAAGAACGTTATGAAATTGTTTCACGTGATTACGCATATGATGGTATTACATAAATGTAAGTAGTAATCTCCTATCAACTTCTTTCTTTCTAGGTAACTTTTCTGAATGGTTACACCTATGTAACCATCGTTTATTTTCTTGAAAAAATACCTAAAATTATTGTTACAACGATGTAACAATCGTTGTTCTGGTGATGAACTGCTGATCAACGATTATTTTTTCTTTTATAAATTAGGCTTTTTTTTTTAATTTAGCCTAGAAATTTAAAATTAAAGTAGAGAGAGTGAGATTTTAGGAAATAGTAGATGGGAGAGAGAAAATTGGTTTAATCAATTTATTAAAAATAATTTACAAAAATATATTATGTCAAGTTACCATATTGCCCTTTAAATAAAAGAAAAATTAAAAACAAAAGAAATAATGTGAATGGTTGAAAAATGTTTTCCAGGTTTTCCAATAATTAAATGGTTTTCCAATGATCCTCTTCCTATATATATATATATATATATATATATATATATATATATATATATATATATATATATATATATAGGGTAAGGATCATGTAAAAACCACATCTTTTTGCGAAAACCTAAAAACTAATACTAAAACCTTCATAACTTTTTCATACGATCATATTTTTTAAAAAAAATTGCACCAAAATCCTTAGAATTATGAGTTCTTTAATTCTGGAAAAAAATTTAAAAAAACTTTAACGTCTTGTCGTTTTTTTATTAGTGCACATGTGCACTAATAATAGAACTCATACATATAGTATGCGTTAATGTTTTTTTTAGAAAAATCGCATCAAATACGTTATAATTTTGTTAGTTTTTTCGTGGTTTTTTATTAGTGCACATGTGCACTAATAATAAAGCACTTTATACGTGTCGTATACATTAATATTTTAAAAGAGAAATTGCAACATAAATCTGATACTTGTGTTATCTTTAACTCTGAAAATATATTTAACGTTTTAAATTTTTTTAAATTTTATGCTACACATGTGCACTATAACTAATAGTTATAGTACATATGTAGAATTATCATTAGTTATATGAATAATTTAGTTTTTTTAAATGTTTTTAACCTAAACAATATGTTTTCGCATGACAATTCTCAATTGTGTAGTACTAATGAAAATGGTGCACATGTGCACTAATAATACACATGTGCACTAATTTTTTTTTCTTTGAAATATCAATTTCTTTTCCAGAATCAAAGACAATAGAATTTTAAGATTTTTGGTGCAAGTTTCATAGAAAAATATTAACGTATGTAAAAGTTATGAAGGTTTTAGTGTTAGTTTTTTAGGTTTTCGCAAAAAAAAAGAGTTTTCGCAGGATCCTTACCCTATATATATATATATATACACACATACATATATAGAGAGAGTAAAGATCATGTGTAAACACCTTTCTTTCCAACACCATCCCATAGAACCATAAATAAATATGGTGTGCTCCATGACGGCTTACCATGGACCACTGAAATAAAAGATTGACTGAATCGGTTAAGCATTGAAGACGACATCAGAAAGAAGGTCAGCGTATCGTCCCTTTTTCATGAAATCTTTAATTTTAGAACTATCCTATTAAGTAGTAATAGTAGTTTTATTTCCAATAGCGCTGGAGGTCGCGGTTCACCTTATGTAATTTTGAAACTTCAAACATGCAAGACACAGGCAGATTTACCAGACCTCCACAAGTAATTTATATTTTCTGTAAGTATGCAGGGATATTTAAGCAATAAAAATGAGGAAAAACAGGAATCTGGCATGAGGAAGGACATGCGGTCGCTTAACCAGACGAATCATCCAACGAGGAGACCCCCTGTGATATCTCTCTCATCCCTTAACTATTAAATTCCATAATGCTTTCTTTTTGCAAATACGCACGTTAAGGGCAATGTGCAATTTAAGTGTGGGACGGGACTGATCAGCTTGCTGAAAATTTTAAACTTTTTGCATCTCTTGAAACGATAATTTTTCTATTTTTTATATCATATATTTTGTATCCTTTAGTCCCAGGAGGATACCCTAAGAAGAGCCCGGGTCTCCCCCTGACTTCAAACTTGTCCCCCTTCGTCTTAAAGCTCCTATAATATGTTAGACAACCAAAAACCCTCATATTCATGTTCTTTATCGAACCATAACTCATAAGGGGTTTTATTGTTCAGAACATGAGAGGGAAGTCAGTTAATGATATAAGTTGCTGTAAGAATACTTTCCCCTAAAAAAATCTTTGGTAAGTTTGCCTCAAATCTCAAGGCCCGTGTTGTTTCAAGTAAACGCATGTGCTTGTGTTCCACCACCCCGTTTTGTTGGGGCGCGTGTGGACAAGTGGTCTTAAATAAAATTCCATTTTTAGCATAGAAATCATGCATAATATATTTGATGTGAATTCGCTACCGTTGTCACAACTTAGTCTTTTGATAGACTTCCCAAATTGAGTTTCTACCATTTTGTGAAAATTGATTAAGCATTTACTAGCATCATATTTGTGCTTAATAAGAAAGACCCAAACCGACCTACTGTAATCATCTGCGATGGTTTGATCCCAAAAAAGAAGGTATTCTATATTTTCCCCAAATATCGCAATATAATAAATCGAAGCATTGGAAAAGGTGACCTGGTACGTTTATCACAAACTTTATTCATAACATTGGAAGAAGTTTAAGAAAATCAACCTGAACAAGCTTCTCTTTGGATGCATGACCTAGTCGCTTATGTCACCTATCCATTGACACCACCATAGTTTCTCTCGTTTCCAAAACATCCCCATCCAGTATAGACATCTTCTACACTCACCCATACCAATCAAGTTCTTCGATCGCAGCCCCGTATGAGACATAAATCGCGAAAAAAGGTGATAACACATTGAAGATTTTTGGGTAAACAACTCACGGATAGTAAGTTGCAATTGAACTTAGAAACGTATAGGATTTCTTTCACTTTGGCCCCTCCTGGTAAAACATAATCACATCTTCCTTTAACGGGAACGGTGTCACCATTGACAATTATAACAGGAGTTTCAAAAGGATTCTTTCTTATATTATCAAGTGAATCAACTTGATTTGTTATGTGTTATTTGACTCCTGAATTAACGATCCAATCACCATCGCATTTAAAATTACATACCATGGTTTCTTGGATAATTAAGGATTAGAGTTGCAGAGGTTATTCTCGCTCTGATGCCATAGAGAAAACGATAGTACCAAAGGAATTACTGTTTTATGTTTTCTCTCAATAGATTAAAACAAAAGAAGGATACAATATATAAAAAATCAATAACCCATAGCTAAAAAGAAACTATGGCTAATAATTAGAAAAAATAAAAGGAAAAGATGTTGAGAATATTTGACCAAATCCTAGATCTCATAAACATTAACATAGAGTAGATATTAAGAATAAGAACATCGATAAAATTTTCATTATCACTAAAGACTTCTAATTACGAAAATGATTAAAAAAAAAGGTGGCTCTTTTATTTCTCATTTTTTTCCTCCAATGTCCAATCTATCATAGTTCTTCCTTAACCAACTTTATAAAATTCAAAAACTATATCCAAAAAGAAATTATAAAATTTCGGCAAACCCAAACAAATCATTTAACCAAATAAAAATCGGATTGGATTCGTGGGTTAGCTTATTTTTTTCCCTTGGCTAAATGTCATGACCTCTTTCTTTTGATGGATTCTCTTCCTTTTGACGAATTCTCTTCATTGTGGGTCGAATCTGGTTTTAAAGTGCTCACTTTTAAAGGTTCGAGTTTCAGCATTTCACGATAACAGGTGTACACATCCACCTATTACAAACCATTACTACATGTGTTAAGATCAACGAGTAGTTAACAACAATTTAAAAAACTAATTCTAGAGGTTATTGTCCCATTGACAATCAACTTCGTTAAAAAAATAAATTCATCATCGAATAATAAATTTACTATCGAATAACATAATGCAGATATTTCTATTACCTCAAAATCTAAGTATTAAAACAAAAAAGATATGCTTTTTTGAATTATTGTTATTATTGATTTTATATTTCTTCTGAATAAAACCACATAAGTAATAATGAAAAATAATGCAAATGGGTATGAAATATATGAGCTAAATAACAGAATATGATACAACTTCTGATTCATATTAACTGTAACCATAAGTTCTTTTAAAAACATAATATTTGAGGTAATAAAACATTGTATATGATCACATATTATCTAAATAAAATAAATATTACAAAAACGAAAAATTAGGGATATTATATTGTTAATACTTAATAGTTAAATACTTGTGTAAGAGGATTGTATCAACTTTGGGGATCTTATTTAAATACCAATGAATTTGAATTTAATTTTAAGTTCACCTTTTTATTGAAATCTATTGGAATCGATTATAATTTTAATAAAATGGATACCTGATAAATAGGTAACTTATGATACATGTGTCACCTATTTAGAATTTTTTTTCTCACTTCTTTTCTTTTTCAATATTATTGTTCTATTATGTACTTCAAGTAAAAAAAATATTGTTTATATTAATTTTAGGAGGAGATAAAGTCGTTTACATCTCACCCTTCATAGACTTCATTAATAGTACTCTATGTGCTTTTTGTAGGATTTCATGGGTATGTTGTTATATCTTCAATAATAACTATTTAGTATTTGCTTCGTTAAACTCAAATAAATATATTTAGACAAATATATTTTATTAGAAAGCTAACTTTAAAATAAAAGAAAAGTGCTTTTTGTAGAATTTCATGGGTATGTTGTTGCTATATCTTCTATCTTCAATATAACTATTTAGTATTTGCTTTGTTAAACTCAAATAATATATTTAGACAAATACCATATTAAGATGATATTTTATTAGAAAGCTAACTTTAAAAAAGAAAGTATTGGTTTTCTATAGAACCAAAAAAAAAAAAAAAAAAGTATTGGTTTTCTATAGAACCAAAAAAAGATCTACAGAAAACCAACAATTATCTAAAAAACAAAAAAAAACAACATTTTTTTCTCTATAACTTCTTTATATATTAATAATTTTTAAAAGATTTTCATTAAAAAGTCTATAATTTTATTAGCTTTATTTATGGGAAAAAAATTTAAAAAATAAAAAGTTTAATGATTTTTTATTAGTGCATCATGCAATAGTACTAATAGTGTTGCATAATGCATTATAATTAAAACTACTTAAAAAGAAAAAACTTAACTTAAATATGAACATGGTTTATAAGAATAATGTAAAAAACAAAGAATTAACATTCATAAACTAATTTTATATTATTGTTGCATAGTGCTTTATTAATTTCAAACTAATATCTAAATTTTATTTTATTTTTTAAAAAAACTCAAAAATGTTTTTAATTTTTTTTCTTTTTCCAGTATTCTTAAAATCATGAAAGAAACATATAAAAAAAAGTTTAAAAAAATAAAATTTTTTTTCTTGTTTTTTGGTTTTTTGTAAAATATTGATTTGCTATAGAACCCACCATAGCTATGATATATAATGGTTATGTAAAACTATATATTCATATCAGTGATCTTCACAATTCAATCTTTCATTAAAAAAAAATAGTTTATTTATCCTCCACCTACACAATCCAATCTAACTCATTTTTCACTCACATTCAGAGTCCAATTCAACTTTTTATTATATAAAATGATTTATGATTATTTTAATATATTATATAATTATTTTATTTCAAAATAAATAAATTAGTTTTAAAAAATATATAAATAAAAAAAATAAAAAGATTAAAAAGAAAAAAATAAAATTTATTTTTCATTACAATCATACTTAATAAAATAATAAACTTACAATTGTAACTATACATCGTTAATCTAACGAACCTATATGATAGTGCCACGTGGCTGACAAGATAAACGATTAGTTTTTCTAGATTTATTTTATATTAAAAAAGTGTTTTTTTTTTCAACATCTCCGTTTTAAATAGCATTTATACCGGGATGTTCGAAAAAAAAATAAACAAGAATATGTGTTTAGATCTTTTTAAAAAATTAAATATTACAAGTTATTTAAGAAATAAGAAGAAATAAGACATTATATATAAACGAATTGTTATGAAATAAAGAGTAAATATAAAATAAATTTAATCTATTACTATTGCTACCTGTGTAAATATGAATTGAGTTTTTGGTTCGTGATCTTCGATCTGTGGAGAGAACCGATTGTGTAATTTTGATGTTTTTTTTTTTTATAATTATTTGGAGATCACGATCTTCATTTTGGATCACCAATATCCATGGTCTAACCATATATTACCACAAAATTCACTATTTTTTGCTTCTTGATTTATATTTTTACATATTACTAGGAAAACCTATATGATGATGTACCGACAACAATTTAAATGTGATACTCGACACTCGTTTTGTATTTGAAAAACAATTACTTATATTTGACTTTTTTAGTTTACTTATATATCTTATAATCCTAATAAAGTACTATAATGGTTGCTACATGTCTTTATTTTAGAGGTTCCACATCACCATCGCCACATGTCAAATCACAATCAATTACAAATTTAGTAAATCAGCAATTAAGAATAATTACCAATTTTGTCAAACATAATAAATTCCTTTAATCAACAATTTATCAAAGTAATAAATTCCTTTAATTTATTAAATTATCATTTAATGTATTATAAAGAATTTACGTTATTCATAATTTTAAAATATCTTAATCGTTTTTTTGTTTGTATTTATTTAATCATGAACCTAAATTCAGCCCGTGTAGTACACGGGCTACTAACCTAGTTATTATTAAAGTTTGATTATCATTAAATAGATTGTTTATATTATCCTTTTCATTCAAAAAATAATAATCCCTTATTTAAAAACTATTATACACATTAAACTCTTAATTTGTAATATAATAATATAAAAACACAAATTTATCTTTCTTAAATATAATAATAATGGGGAAAGATCTATAGAAAACCAATAATTATCCAGAAAACCAAAAAACCAACATTTTTTTCTCTATAACTTCTTCATATATTAATATTTTTTAAAAATAATTTCACCAAAAATTCTATAATTTTATTAGCTTTATTTATGGGAAAAAAATTTAAAAAATAAAAAGTTTAGTGATTTTTTATTATTGCATCATGCAATAGTACCAATAGTATTGCATAATGCATTATAATTAAAACTACTTAAAAACAAGAGACTTAACTTAAATATGAATGTGGTTTATGCGAATAATGTAAAAAACAAAGAATTGACATTCATAAACCAATTTTATATTATTGTTGCATAGTGCAATATTAATTTCAAGCTAAAATTCGAATTTTATTTTATTTTTTAAAAAAACTCGAAAACGTTTTTAAAGTTTTTTCTTTTTCCAATATTCTTAAAATCATGAAAGAAACATATAAAAAAAGTTTAAAAAAAAATAATTTTTTTCCTTGGTTTTTTGGTTTTTTATAAAATATTGGTTTTCTATAGAACCCAACCCATAATATAATATAGATAATTGCTTAAATAATTTTCTAGTTAAAATTATATATATCCATATATACACAGATCCATACACACATTAAATTAAATATTAAATATATATCTATAATATATATTATGACTCACATTCTATATAACTGTTTATTTTTATTAAAATAATTATGATGTGTTATATTAGTCTCGTTTAAATTAAGAATAGGACATGCATTGCCTTCTCATATTAACTATCAGAGAAGAGAAAATGGACTTCTTTTTGAAAAAATTCTGATATGGTCCCGAAGAATAATATCAAAAACAATTAATTAATAATAAGAATAACTCACATGATCAAAAAGCTGGTTTATCCAAGCAGTCTTCACTTTCATCTCCATGGATTCCCTGCTCAAATCCTGATCAATCGCCATCAATGTAGCTGCCATTGCTACAGTAGATGAACGCCGCCCCATTATATTCATATCTACCATCAAACAATCAAATTAAACTTCAGTTTACCAAACCAAAAACCAATTAACGGATGATCCAGAAACTTGCCATTAGTCGCGGCACATACGATCTGTGAAATTAGGGATATGAATCGTCTCTGCGGCGAAGATTCTTTGCAGAAACATGAAATGAAGTAACGAATGAAATGAAACGGAGTGATTGAACGCATTCTCCAGTCCAATTTGCTCAGTACCAGAAGCTCCATTCGCTGAATCACGCTCATCGGAAACACGAATTCGTTGTTCTGTAACAACGATAACCGCCAATTCGCCCAATTCTTTTGATCGTTCATCTTTGCCGCTAATGATAAACAAGCAATTGCTAGCAATTGAACCGCCCATGGCTTCTCACTCTGTTTCCAAATCAAAATGTTAGGGTTTCCGGTTTGGTACCAAATTCATTAGCGGTTACGACTTACGATTACGAAACAAACTTACAGCGATATGTTCTTTTGACAGGAATCGATCAATGTACGTAACAGATAAATACGCGGTGTGAAATCGGAATTGATGAATTGATCTCGTCTGCGAAACAGTTATATGAAAAAATTAAATGCGATTCAATGAAACGATAGAGATTGATTTAGGAAAAGTGAATCGAACATTGAATATCCAATCGATTGCTTCCGATCGAGCGATTTTGATCCAATCATCCACATGCGATTCAATGCGGCTCCCATCGGCCTCCTTCTCGAGTAAAATTCGAAGATACTCCTCGTCTTCGATCAATGACATCCAATGCTCATTCATCTCGCGCTCTTCCTCATCATCTTCTGCGGCTAATTCGGCGTCTGTTTCTAGAGAGAGAAACCTGGAGAGAGAAAGCAACGAGCTCGAAGCCGAATCCGCCATTGTTTGCGTGCAACTAACTTCTTCGCCGGAATCGAGAAACGTAACAGGAATCTAGGATAAATGTGGTGTGTTTTCTCCCGATGAATACGGCGGGAAGGGATAAGGCGTTTGGGATTTGTCGGTGAAGATACGGTGGAGGAGGCGGCGGAGATGGTGGTGGGGTTTGGTGACAGACGGTTTTTAATTTGGATGGCAGAGTCAAACAGAGAGGTTTGACCAGGACTGCATCTTTTGGTAAAGGAGGTCAGGTGAGTCTCGGTGAGTGGAGAGGGGAAGAGGAAGCCATGCGCTGTGGGGTTTAATAGCTATAATATTGATTTGATTTGTTTTTTTTTTTAAACTTGATTTATATATAAAAAAAACTGTACATCCAATATATTTTTAATAGGCATTTTAATTTTTTTTCAACAAGATATGAAATATTCTCTCGCAATCTAGTATAAAGATAATGATATAAAATACTAAGATAGGTAGGGTATTCATGAGTTGAATTTTTACGAATATTCACGAGATCTTTAAAATGTTTATGTTCCTTGACCTCCGGTATTCATAGCAAACTCTTTTTATTATCATCGATATGACTCTTTTTTCGGTAACAAACTCTTGGTCAGTACTAACTAATAACAAAAAGAAAAAAAAAAGAAAAAAAAACTTGTGTAATTATCAATCTTTAAAACTCAACAATCTCCCGTTAAATTGATGTTTACATATAGATAAACAAAGATTTGACATTTCTTTTGGGTCATAGGATCGACAATACCAAACGCCTCATTCCATAGAAAACTTCACAAAACTGTGAGTACTTAGATGGGTAACCTTTAACACAAAACAAACAATAGCTTGGTATGGTTTGCTTGAGCTATAACACTTGTGATCCCAAATATATTTTTACCGAGAACCCACTAATCAAAAGTTTAGAATGAAGTAGAATGCAAACGAGCAACAAGTTGTGCTGCTAAACTTTTTATATAGCAAAACGAAGCCGTATAAAAACTACGTTCATTGATCTTGACATTATAACAATATTATACATGACACGTTGGACTGTGCAAAATAGCTCGACGACCTCAAATACAAGAAAACCACTCAAATGGTCATCACCAAGCAACCTAAATAAAGTATGTGCTTAAAGATTTATACATATTAAGTTTATAATTTAGAGATATACTCTTTTTTTTTAAACGGCACATATACTAATTATATATTAAATATTAAACATAAATAGACGTTTTACTAACATTTATCGATGTAATATTTATAAGGTGAGATTCCATAAAATCAGTGTTTCTAAAGGAAATATGGATTTTAATAATACAAGTAAACATCAGTGTTTCGATCGAAAACCCCCTGTTTTCGATAGAGAGCCTCTGTTTTCGATAGAGAACCCTTGAAATCGATAGAAAACCCTTGTTTTTGGGATCGAAAACCTGTAAACATCCACTAAAACTCACAAAACAGTTAGTATGAACTTGAATCAATATCGTGCAAGCCACGAAACACGCGTTTCTTGGCTCTGATACCAATTGTAAGTCCAGATTCCTTAAACAAACACGATATCGTTGATCAATCGTAGGTGCAGAATCCCGACGATTGATTGATTCAAGATTAGAGAGAGATAAAATGAAGAACACAATCAAATATTAACGATAAACCTGTAAAATGGATGCACACGAATTGTCAACAAACTCGTCTGGTACACCAATAGAGATTTTCGAAAATCTCCTAGACACCCTCTCTGGTTCACGAATTATCTTCCTCCTCCAAATGGCCAACTTTTCTAAGAATCTAGGAGGTTGTATTTATAGAATCACACAACCTCCACATACAAGCCCTAAATTCCGCCTAACCCAAGCCCATTTAATATCAACTATCTAGCCCATTATTCTAATGTATAAGCCTCATACAACCGACCCTTACAAGTAGCGAAAGCATAAGAAATCATTGTTTTAAAAATATCGTTTCATGACATGACACCAAATGAAAGCAGTGGTCGCAAGTAAATGCAATGTCATATGCAGCAATCTATTTACCTGAGAAAATATATTTGAAAATGGTCAACAATAATGTTGGTGAATTCACAGGTAAGTGTATGTCATATGCTAAGGCTTGTCCTTTGCTAAGGCTTGTCCTTTGGACGACCTAGCTTTGCAAATACACGTCTTTAGGACGTGTTTCCTTGCTTAGGCCGATTTAGGCGTGTTGTAGCCTTGTAGAGGCTCGTTAGGCCCAACGAGTCTAAACTATCATGTCCAATTTCATATATATTCTTCTAGTCCAAAAGTCAATGTTTTCATGCATGAAAAAATTGGGGATTAAGGCTTGTTTTCCACAAATCAAAAATTAAACTAATTCTTAATCATTCTAATATGTAATTCAGGTTGTGAGCATAAACTCATTTTTAAGAACTTCAAATAACATGGAAATCTATCTCTGTTTAACAACATATTTAGTGATGGTACTTGAGACGCGAATGACATGTAGTAACTGGAATGGTGAAAACACCGGTAGTTGGGGTCTCTGTCAAAGGGTAAGTTTTCGTATAAATCCCATAGTTGGACCTGGATGCTTACCTGGGATGCCCCGATGAGAGTGTCATAATCTATAAGGCCAAAGCATGTCTAGTAACGTTTAAGGTATTGTTACTCTTAAAAGTTAACATGTTTTCAAACTATAACTTATAACATTAAAACCCATTCCCCAAATGCATAAGATCTTAGAATCCCATATTCCAATATTCATGTCGTCCCTTTCTATTCTTTTAGGATGAATCTTCAGGACTAATTCTTTCACCTTTAGTTTTCGCTTTGTGGACTTAACTTCTACTCCAAGTGAGTAATCCTTGCCCCTTTTCACATTTTCTCATTTTTGGGGTTGCAACATGTATCCTATTTCAAAGTGTTGTCTTTCAAGTTTATCATTTACCATGCGTATATGATCTATGTGTGAATTATGTGTATGCGACTTCTAGCATGATTTGTCAATATGTGATTTTTAAAGGCTTTCATGTTTATCAAAGGTTTTCATGTTTCATTTAGATGTCAAGTATGTCATGGTTGTCATGTCTGTCATGTCTTTCGTTTGGCATAAACATTAACGTAAGGCCTGGGGTAACAAAGGTAGATCTATCGGTTGACAACCCACTTAACTTGACGGTTTTGACGTTGAGTGTTTGGAGCCTATTTCATTATTTCATTTAGCCTAACCTGCGGGTTAGGGAATCTATCATATGTCATTGAGGTTTGTTTATGCCTAGTCTGTCATGTTGTCATTTTATACCAACAATTTTGGTTATGCCTAGTCTTTCATGTTGTCAATATCTTCTAGCATGTTATATTTCACTTATTCTATCATATGACACGTAACGCATGTTTTTCAAATATACGTTATGTATCAAACTTATGGTTACTCACCAACTATTTATAGTTGACCCCCTTTATTTTATACATGTTGCAGGCTATGATGTTGATGTTTCAAGATGCTATCACATAGGGCTTTTGGACCTAGTTTAATAAAGAAATTGTATTTGTTATCAATATGTGGTGTATTTTTTTTCAATGTTATCAATAAAATTCATTATTTAACTATTGTCACTAAATTAGTTGTCATGAGCTTATGAGCAATCTAATCATGCCCCGACGTTTCCACCATTGGTTGGAGTGTGACATTTATACCATTACTCTATGTGATCGTGTGGATCAAACACATAACTATTGTCATGAGTCATTAGAAGCGACGTTTGACTGAGTTTTGCCCCAAGGAGAACTGTTTAATCCCAAACATTCGGGGAAATTAGGTAAATTTTATACCCGTTCGTTCGGTACTCGGAGTTAGCGCTACTAACACGATAGGGTTTATCACACCCGATAGATCTATCTAGAATTACCATTGCTATCATACAGTTTAGTCTTAGGGTGGAAGGAGTGGTAGTAGAATGAGTTGAAGCAACAACCGATAGCTTTTGCCAACTACGAAAGAGAAAAAATCATGGATTTCAAATATAAAGGTAGTAGAATGGAGGGGGTGATGGTAAAATACTAATAAAATATACAGTGACATTTTGATAATTAAAGAGTGGCATTATAGTAGTTTTTTGCACGACCAACCGATGCCCCGAAAAGCCATGGAGTATTTCACCAGTTGAGCTCGTTCTAGAAAAAATCCACCTTCACATGCTGTCGGGTGGTAGAACCTGAGATCTTAAGGATCGACCTTGTGACATCTCAGTCCCAAGTCTCCCTCTATGCCAGTAACCACTCGAACAAGTCCTCGTGGTTGGCATTATGGTAATCAATGGAAGAATTTAGGCCTGCATGTCACCCATTTCTCTCGGCTACCGTTTGCTTCATCAGACAGGAAAGGGAAGTAACATGCTTCAAAGATGGAAAGCTGCATTGGCGGGGGCGGTAGCCGATGAAGCAACTCGAAGCTGCGAAGAAGGGAGGGTCGAAGCCGAGAATAAATAAAATATTAAATAACAATATTTAATATAGGTTTATTGGATTTTAATAATCTAAGTTATACTGATTTGGCCGATAATAATCTCAATTACGAAAATTCCCCACATAATCCGAATTATCAAGATATTGGAAATCATTGAACCCCCCGTTAACTTTTCCTTAACACAGTTAGTTATTTGCTAACGTGACATTCTATGTGGTATTTTTAATAAAGTTATTATAATTGAGGGACTGGTTTTGTAATTTCTACAAAGATGTTTTGTATAAAGGAAAAAAAGAAACAAAAGAGGAGGAAGAAGGAGGTCGGTCGGCCTCCCCCTTCTTCTCCGTTCGATTGATGCGGCGACCTCCCTTCTCCGGCCAGCCTCCACGAATGGCGACCATCTCAACCATCCGGCACTTCACAACATTGACTATCCGACCCTGAGCAACCTCCAATGAAAGTTCAGGTAGAAGGGGTTTCTCCGTGTTTTCCAGTGACAAGCGTCGGCCAACCACGACGGTGGTTCGACAGCCGCATGGTGGCATCACCGCTACTGCTGCTATCATCATCACGCCATCAGGTGGCTAACATAGTCGGTGACGACCGTCACATAGATAAAAAATGATGATCAGACATTGAAAAAATAGGGTTATATGTTCAAATCTTCAAATTGGAATCCAATTACAATAAGTTTCATCGATTTGTTGTTCAATAATGAAGATTACATGTTAGAATTCGATAACATAATCTGGGTCAAAAATTTGGATCAAAGCGTTCAATTTCTTCAAGTTTGACTTCTGTTCTTATTTGATCCAGAAATTGAACATGAAATCGAGAGTTTGAGTGTTGGTGATTGATTCCAGAAGCTTGAGCCTGTCAACAAGAATCAAATGTAAGTTTTGAAATCAATTTTGGTTGAGTTTTGCTCAAATTCGCAAATCACAGGTTCTGTTCTGCAAGGTTATCAATGGTGGATCACTGCTTCTTCAATCTCTGGACTTTAAATTGATAACAACAGGTTTAGTTCACTCATACAAATTCAATGATGCAATCAAATTCAAGTTTCTCTCAACTTTTGTTCGGATCAGTTCATCGTGTACATGAGTTTGATGCAATAGTTCATGTTCATCATTCTGATCAGTTCATCGTGACGCTAAGAGGAACGAGCCATCATGAGCAGTTTCCATCAGAAAAGAGGGAAAGAAATCGCATTTAAATGGTCGTGAGGGCGTCGCCGGAGCGTCATCGGAGATAGAGATGCTTCTAGTGGTGGCGGCAGGTGGATGGTGTGCCTCCATCATGTATGGCCCTCCATTTTAAACAAATTACAAAATATCCCCTCATTTTTATAACCTGATTAGAAAAATCCATGTAGGATGTCACATAGGATGCCCAATCAACAAATACTAATGGGGTTAGGGAAAAGTTAACGGGGGTTCAATGGTTTCCAACACCTTGATAATTCGGATTATTGTGGGGAATTTTCGTAATTATCGGCAAAATCAGCATAACTTGGATTACTAAAATCAAATAAACCTTTAATTTAACCCTGGATTATTATCCAATAATAAATCTCCGATCATTATTCAGAATAATGATTCCACCATGTTTTGCATGTTCGTGTTTAGGATATTTAATCAAGTAAACATCCTCGATTTCATCATTGCTGGTGTAACCCTTGGATCATATCTCGATAGCAGTATTGTCGGATGTCACTATTCGTGCATCCAGATCTAACAAACATAGTATCCTGAATCTTATCATAAATGGATTCGCTGGTAGAACCCTTGTAATTGTTTTAAGAGTATCCAACCAACTATTAGTCAATGAAGATAACAAAAGTAGAACATGAACATCATCCTCAAATTCAATGTTAACTGACCCAACCCCTAAGAAAATCAAATTCACATTGTTAATGTGATTTTTACTTAACATCCTTCTTATATGTTTGGTGTAACATCCCACATTGGTGGGGAGGAGAACTAAGCATTGCTTTATAAGGGTGTGGATACCTCCCCTATCAAGACGCGTTTTAAATCCGTGATGGGCGGATGCCTTAGGGCACACCGGCTGCCAAAGTGGACAATATCTTGGTGCGACGGGCCTGGGCTGTTACAGATGGTATCAGAGCCGGTCGTCGGCCAGTGTGCCAGCGAGAACGCTGGCCCCCTAAGGGGGGAGGATTGTAACATCCCACATTGGTGGGGAGGAGAACTAAGCATTGCTTTATAAGGGTGTGGATACCTCCCCTATCAAGACGCGTTTTAAATCCGTGATGGGCGGATGCCTTAGGGCACACCGGCTGCCAAAGCGGACAATATCTTGGTGCGACGGGCCTGGGCTGTTACATTTGGACATGCATATTTTTTTCTATGTTTATGTTAACTTAATTAAAAAAACCAAAATGATTTACGTTTTGACTTTAACTTGATTAAAAAGCTAAATTAGGTGAAATGTGGTATGTTTGTACTTTTTTTTCCAATAGTTTTCCACAATTAATATGGTAGGTATACAGTTTTTGTAAATTCGTTTTCATGTTTTTCAATGCTTATTTCTACAATGACATAACTTTTCTGTGATTTTCGAATATGTCTTCTTGATGTGTTTTTTAATATATGTTTCTATATTTAAAACCGAGTCATGGATGCCTTATACACTTCGCTTTACTTACTTAATCACGTCAGTGTTACCGTAATGCGTAGATGATTTGTCACTATTTAATCTATAACAATTCACATATTTATTAAATCAAATATTAAATAAAACCATATTTTTAACCACCTAGTTTATTTTCCAATAATAAATATCCGATCATTATTTAGAATAGTGATTCCATCATGTTTTGTATGTTCGTGTTTTGGATATTTAATTAAGTAAATATCCTTGATTTGATCATTGCTTATGGTGTAACCCTTGGATCATATATCGGTAGCAGTATTGTCGGATGTGCTACTTGGGCATCCAGATCTAACAAACATAGTATCCCGAATCCTATCATAAATGAATTCGCTGGTAGAACGTATAATTGTTGTAAGAGTACCCAACCAACTATTAATAAATGAAGATAACAGTAGTAGAACATAAACATCATCTTCAAATTTAATGTCAACTGACCCAAGTTCTAAGAGAATCAAATTCATGTTGTTGATGCAACTGTTATTGAACATCCTTCTTAAATGTTTGTGTTAACCGACTCTCTAGTCTGGACCACCTTATTGGTTGTTGAAGGGGATCTCGTACATATTAGATAACACATCCATTATCCCATTAGCTAAGGTCTCCTTTAGAATGTTGAACGCAACATCAATAGACAACGACAATCTAGCAAATGTCCTGGCCCTTTTGTCCAGGTTTTCCACTAGCTACTAGTGTCATCTTCTCCGGTTTACCCACAAAATCAAATCCAAGTCTTTCTAAACCAGCAGATCCGCCATCTACATCTTCCACCAACCAAAATATTTATCGTTACACATCAATGACACAAGCCTAAACTTGATGGTTGTTCTACTAAACATTGTCAATGATCTCGATCTACTGTTCTCGTTCACAATAACCCCATAAGCCAAATTTTTGTAACTTGGTAAATCGTTTAGAAAACCTCTTGAACAGATCTGACAAATCTAAAATGAAACAATTTATGATATCTATTTATGCCAAATCAAAAGCAATCTAATCATAAAAACTTGCAACAAGCTAAATTAAAGAAAACCAACTCGAACATATTTAAAAAATCGAAAGAAAGAATGAAAACGATCTGGCGATTTTTTATTTCTTATCGAAGCTGGTTATGTATGCTCGATCATGAAACACACTCTAACAAAGCCTAGGGTTTCTAGTCTTCCATGTCGAGACATGTCGTTCAGATTTAATGGGTAGTTATGTGGCAATAGATTGGTGGGGAAGGAGGTACTTCTTCGATTGATCACCGGGTAGGGTCGACAGCTGTCGACGGAAAACCCACACCCTAGATAGACCAAAACTATTATGAGCTGTGTGTTCACATGTGTAATGAGCCTAAGCTCTAATACCACTTGTTAGGGACTCGTGTATTGATACACACAATAGAAAATAATATATAAAGAACACAATAATTTTATATGATCGGTTAATGTGACCTATGTTCATGGACTACAACTCGAAATTCTTTATTGTTTTCCGCCTCTCTCATTTGTGATGAGAAATTAAATGTAAAATAATTATTTATATAGAGATTATATAACTTAATTCACAAGAAATCAAATTCGATCCTAAAAAAAGTAGCACCATGGGCCAGCCTGTCTGCCTTCCGAGTCACGAACTCAATAAGCCCAATTAAGACTAAAAATAAACCTTACACATGATAGCTATAATACAGATGTATCCAGGTTTAGAATAGCTTCGAAACAATATCTTTATTATTGTAAATAGGGTATGAAGAGCTTAGAAACAATATCTTTTTTACTTATAACGTGACATTCTTTTTTCAAGTTGATAGACTGTTGAATCGTTATACCATCAGGTGAGAAAGGCTTACATAGAATACATCTTAGTGTCGCATAAAAGAAAAAAGATTAGTGATATTATAGCGAAGTCGACTAATTGGGATGGAAACTCATACAGAAAAGATTTTGACCACAAAAGTTGTCGTGGGGAGAACATGTCAAATGACTTGTCGGCAAGCGTGGACAAAGGGAATGAAGTCGTAGAGACGTCCATGGCTAAATTCAAGCACAAGTCGAAGAATTCAGGATTGAATTTGACATATAAAAATAGAAGACTACTACATGCGAACAACTCGGTATGATAACTAGAATCGTTGGGCAAAAAATATGTCAAAATGAGGGAAGACTTCAAAGTCACCCTTGTTATCATGTGAAATGAAATGAAAGAGATGATCGTGAGTAAGTTGATGTTTCAAGGAATTATAAAGCGTTGTCATTTGTAAACGAGCCTTAGAGAATAAGAAAGGACGACAATCTTACCCAGGGAAAACCCATGGATCTCGTCTAGACAAAGGGGTTAGATCCACTAAAAATATTTTGTCAAAAAAATTGGAAGATATCTAATTTATTAATTTTATAAAATAAATGTTTAGATTCAAGTACAATAAAAAAAATAAGAGATAGAGGGTATTTTTTGTAGAGTTTTTTTTGTTGATTTTTTTTTTAAGTTTCCCTTATTTTTTAAGAGCTCATAAATTTTTCATACGATATTATTTTTTATAAAACTTACGCCATAAAACCGAAATTATTTTCTTTAATTTGAGTACGGTATTGATATATAAGGAGACTAAAATTATTTTTTCTTTTAAAAGAGTATATTGTATTGTGAAAACTGTATCGAATTTTAAAAAAGTGTACGGAATAAAAATTGTGTTGTTTCATGTAAAAATAATATGATTTGTACTATTTTGTATTGTATGTATTTTTTTTTTGCGTTAAAACAACTATTTCTATGTTGTTTTGTATTAAAACAACACATTTTGTGTTTCTTGAAAGTAAAACAACACATTTTGTGTTTTTTCTAAAAGTAAAACAAACACATATCATTGGGTTGCTTTGCATTAAAACATCATATTTTGTGTTTTTTTTAAATAAAACAAAACATAATGTTGTGTTGGTTTGCATTAAAACTGTTTTGTGTTAAACGTGTTGTGTTGTTTAAAACTATCTAGCATAGTTTAAAACGTTATGTTTTTTAGTTTCCCCAATTATCAGTGTTTTAAAACACCGTATTCCATCACGTTATTGTGTTGTTTTACCTTAAAAGCATGTTTATGTCATGTTTATGTATGATTTTTTATTAAAACTAACATGTTTTGTGTTACGTTTATTTTGAACATGATTTTGGTTAAAAATTGTATTGGATTTAATATTGAATTAATTTTTTTAACTGTACTAGATTTGAAAACTATACTATAGAAGATGAACAAATAAAACAAGTACAAAGTTAAACCAGTACATAGTAAACATGTTTTATAAAATACTATAAAAAATCCATTATACTCGTCAAGTATAAGAAAATTGAATGATGTTTTCTACTAAAAACACAAATTATAAGTTCTTTGTATAGCAAAAACTTGTTATAAACTATTTAAATATGCATTGGATTTAAAAATGTGGGGTTTAAAGAAATATACTGTATTATATAAACTGTACTGTTTTGTTTATAGGATTAAAATGTGATTTACTTTATTTCTTAATTGTGTCTTATGTGCCTTATGTGCTTTTCAAAGAAAAAAAATTATGTCACATGTCAAAGTTTTAATGATTCTTATAAAATTAAAATTTTTTATACTCTTTTAATTGTATCAAAATGTTCAGATCATTGTGTCATTGTGTCAGAATGTTCAGATCAATTTGTCATATGATGTCAAAAAGGTTCAGATCATTGTGTCATATGGTGTCAAAATGTTCAGATCATTGTGTCAAAAACCGAAAGAGTATTTAATTTTATATATAACAACACTATGTATGCTTTTGACACAATGACACAATAATTTTAACATTTTGACACAATGATCTGAATATTGTGTCAAAAATTAAAAGAGTATTTTTTTTAGTTTTTATATAGCAACACTATACGCGTTTTAAAGGTTAAAAAAATGCTCGTTTTTATGGTGTAATATTTTAAAAAAAATAATGTCGTATGTGAAAGTTACGAAGTTTTTTTTTTTAAATGGGGGAAGTGGTTAAAAGTTAACAAAGATGGCTAAGACTAAAATACACATCTTTCATTTTTTATTAAATCAAGATTCAATGCTGAAAATTCTTCTTATTCTTCTTACCTAAACCAAATTTCTAATTTGAACCTCTCTCAATGAAAAAATCAAATAAAGATAGTATTTTGTTTAAAAACGTTAAAACACATATTTTAATGATTTTTTGTATTGAAGTCATATTTATTTTGTATTGGTTTAATTTAATATAGAGAGTATAAAAAATTGCAAATTCAATAAAAACTATAAATGCTGTATAAAAAATTAGTAAAATAGGTGGTTTTAGAAAGGAAAAATGGATTTTATAAAACATGTTTACTATGTACTGGTTTAACTTTGTACTTGTTTTATTTGTTCATCTTCTATAGTATAGTTTTCAAAGAGTTGTTATATAGACACCCAAGGTTTTACTAAATTCACCCATTTCCTACGGTCGTTTTGGTTGAAACTATCGTTTCAAGGTCGTTTCAGTTGAAACGGCCGCCAAGTGTCGCGACGACGAAACCTTAAAATTCAGGGGGCCCCCTTTATATTGACCGTTTCAAGGTCGTTTTAGTTCAAACTGTCGTTTCATAGTCGTTTCACTTGAAACGACCGTCTGGTTTTGGTGTTTTTAGTAAAATCCTCGGGTGGATATAGGAGGAGCCTTTTCAAATCTAGTACAGTATATTAAATCCAATACAATTTTTAACCAAAATCATGTTCAAAATAAACGTAACAACACAAAACATGTTGTTTTAATATAAAATCATACATAAACATGACATAAACATGCTTTTAAGGTAAAACAACACAATAACGTGATGGAATACGGTGTTTTAAAACATGGATAATTGGGGAAACTTAAAAACATAACGTTTTAAACTATGCTAGATAGTTTTAAACAACACAACACGTTTAACACAAAACAGTTTTAATGCAAACCAATACAACATTATGTTTTGTTTTATTTAAAAAAAAAACATAAAATATGATGTTTTAATGCAAAGCAACCCAATGATATGTGTTTGTTTTACTTTTAGAAAAAAACACAAAATTTGTTGTTTTACTTTTAAGAAACACAAAATGTGTTGTTTTAATACAAAACAACATAGAAATAGTTGTTTTAACGCAAAAAAAAAAATACATACAATACAAAACAGTACAAATCATATTATTTTTACATGAAACAACACAATTTTTATTCCGTACACTTTTTAAAATTCGATACAGTTTTCACAATACAATATACTCTTTTAAAAGAAAAAATTAATTTTAGTCTCCTTATATATCAATACCTTACTCAATTTAAAGAAAATAATTTCGGTTTTATGGTGTAAGTTTTATAAAAAATAATATCGTATGAAAAATTTATGAGCTTTTAAAAAATGAGAGAAACTTAAAAAAAATCAACAAAAAAAAAAAAAAAACTCTACAATAAATACCCTCCATCTCTTATTTTTCTCTTATTTTATTGTACTTAAATCTAAACGTTTATTTTATAAAATTAATAAATAGATCTCTTCCAATTATTTAGACAAAATATTTTTAGTGGATCTAACCCCTTTATCTAGACGAGATCCATGGGTTTTCCCTAAGATTGTCGTCCTTTCTTATTCTCTAAGGCTCGTTTACAAATGACAACCCTTTATAATTCCTTTAAACGTTTGATGTTTAATAAACCCAACTTGCTCACGATCATCTCTTTCATTTCATTTCACATGATAATGATATCAAGAGTGACTTTGAAGTCTTCCCTCATTTTGACATATTTTTTGCCCAACGATTCTAGTTATCATATCGAGTTGTTCGCATGTACTAGTGTTCTATATGTCAAATTCAACCTGAATTCTTCGACTTGTGCTTGAATTTAGCCATGGGCGTCTCTACGACTTCCTTCTTTTTGTCCACACTTGCCGCCAAGTCATTTGATATGTTCTTCCCCACGACAACAACTTTTGTGGACATAGTCTTTTCTGTATGAGTCTCCATCCCAATTAGTCGACTTCGCTATAATATCACTAATCTTTTTACTCTTATGCGACACTTAGATGTGTTCTATGTAAGCCTTTCTCACCTGATGGCATAACGATTCAACAGTCTATCAACTTGAAAAAAATAATGTCACGTTATAAGTAAAAAAGATACTGTTTCTAAGCTCTTCATACCCTATTTACAATAATAAAGATATTGTTTCGAAGCTATTCTAAACCTGGATACATCTGTATTATAGCTATCATGTGTAAGGTTTATTTTTAGTCTTAATTGGGCTTATTGAGTTCGTGACTCGGAAGGCAGACAGGCTGGCCCATGGTGCTACTTTTAGGGCCGAATTTGATTTCTTGTGAATTAAGTTATAATAATCTCTATATAAATAATCATTTTACTTGTAATTTCTCACCACAAATGAGAAAGGCGGAAAATAATAAAGAATTTCTAGTTGTAGTCCGTGAACATAGATCACATTAACCGATCATATAAAATTATTGCGTTCTTTATATATTATTTTCTATTGTATTGATTGTGTGTATCAATACACAAGTCCCTAAAAAGTGGTATTAGAGCTTAGGCTCATTACACATGTGAACACACATCTCATAATAGTTTTGGTCTATCTAGGGTGTGGGTTTTCCGTCGACAGCTGCCGACCCTACCCGGTGATCATCAATCGAAGAAGTACCTCTTTCCCCACCAATCTATTGCCACATAACTACCCATTAAATCTGAACGACACGTCTCGACATGGAAGACTAGAAACCCTAGGCTTTGTTAGAGTGTGTTTCATGATCGTGCATACATAACCAGCTTCGATAAGAAATAAAAAATCGTCAGATCGTTTTCACTCTTTCTTTCAATATTTTAAATAGGTTCGAGTTGGTTTTCTTTAATTTAGCCTGTTGCAAGTTTTTATGATTAGATTGCTTTTGATTTGGCATATATAGATATCATAAATTGTTTCATTTTAGATTTGTCAGATCTGTTCAAGAGGTTTTCTAAACGATTTACCAAGTTACAAAAATTTGGCTTATGGGGTTGTTGTGAACGAGAACAGTAGATCGAGGTCATTGACAATGTTTAGTAGAACAACCATCAAGTTTAGGCTCGTGTCATTGATGTGTACGTTCATTGTTTCTTGATCCCTTTTATTTTCTCATTTTATCCTTTGAGATGGCAGGTTTAGATTGAGAAGTTTAACGATAAATATTTTGGTTGGTAGAAGATGTAGATGGCGGATCTGCTGGTTTAGAAAGACTTGGATTTGACTTTGTGGGTAAACCGGAGACGATGACACTAGTAGAGTGGGAAACCTGGAGAAAAGGGCCAGGACATTTGTTAGATTGTCGTTGTCTATTGATGTTGCGTTCAACATTCTAAAGGAGACCTTAGCTAATGGGATAATGGATGTGTTATCTAATATGTACGAGATCCCTTCAACAACCAATAAGGTGGTCCAGATTAGAGAGTTGGTTAACACAAACATATAAGAAGGATGTTCAATAACAGTTGCATCAACAACATGAATTTGATTCTCTTAGAACTTGGGTCAGTTGACATTAAATTTGAAGATGATGTTTATGTTCTACTACTGTTATCTTCATTTATTAATAGTTGGTTGGGTACTCTTACAACAATTATACGTTCTACCAGCGAATTCATTTATGATAGGATTCAGGATACTATGTTTGTTAGATCTGGATGCCCAAGTAGCACATCCGACAATATATGCTACCGAGATATGATCCGTGATCCACCATTGATGACCTTGCAGAACAGAACCTGTGATTTGCGAATTTGAGCAAAACTCAACCAAAATTGATTTCGAAACTTACATTTGATTCTTGTTGACAGGCTCAAGCTTCTAGAATCAATCACCAACACTCAAACTCTCGATTTCATGTTCAATTTCTGGATCAAATAAGAACAATTTGACTTTGAAAAAGTCAAACTCGAAGAAATTTAACGCTTTGATCCAAATTTTCAACCCAGATTCATATGTTATCGAATTTTAACATGTAATCTTCATTATTGAACAACAAATCGATGATACTTACTGTAACTGGATTCCAATTTGAAGATTTGAACATATAACCATATTTTTTCAATGTCTGATCATCATTTTTTATCTATCTGACGGTCGTCACCGACTATGTTAGCCACCTGATGGCGTGATGATGATAGCAGCAGTAGCGGTGATGCCACCATGCGGCTGTCGAACCACCGTCGTGGTTGGCCGACGCTTGTCACTGGAAAACACGGAGAAACCCCTTCTACCTGAACTTTCATTGGAGGTTGCTCAGGGTCGGATAGTCAATGTTGTGGAGTGCCGGATGGTGGAGATGGTCGCCATTCGTGGAGGCTGGCCGGAGAAGGGAGGTCGTCGCATCAATCGAACGGAGAAGAAGGGGGAGGCCGACCGACCTCCTTCTTCCCCCTCTTTTGTTTCTTTTTTTTCCTTTATACAAAACATCTTGAAATTGCCTGAGCGCGTGGATCTTCTACTTAGTCGTATAGAAACCAATGTAATATGAGTGGAAACACAGAGAGTAAATACAACTGAGACTTGTATTAACCACAGAGACCACAGAGTACACTTAGAGAAAGTTATGCCACGGAAGCTCTCTAAATCTATACAAGACAAACCTATTTATAGACTGAAACCACGACTGGCCGAACCTCAGGTTCGGCCAAGCTTCGGCGGCTCCGAACCTGGAGTTTGGCCAAGGTTCGGCCAGACCTAAACTTGCACGTTCCGTCTTGTTCTCGATACTTCACATGACGATCAGGAACCATGTACTAACAAACTCCCCCTCGGCATGTGCAGTATCATCTCCTCTTAATAAAACTTGTATCTTGTATCTTCAATCAAACTCCTCCTCGATCTAGACGATGAGTTCAATCTTGAATACTTGATATTGCAACGTGTGTAGTCTCTTTATCAACAATCTTCAGAAGACTTGAAGTTGTGATGATCTCTTTCCACTTAGAAACCTGCCAACATAAATAATCCTGGCGCAAAATGTCTCTTCGAGACTCCAAGATATCATGATTTTGAAAATGATGTTGTATTCCGTGTTGATCAATCGAAAACAAATCAGAAACAAAATCTTTTTGGCTTTTAGAAACTTTATATCAAAACACACCTAAAATCTTTTTGGTATTTTCTGATAAGAAAGTAAATGCCATACAGAATCAGACACTATTTTTATCTTTTGTGAGAAAGATCACAACTTGGGATCATATTGGTCATAACATGCTAAACTACACTTCAATTTCAATTATTGTAGCACATAAGCCATGTCGATTGCAGATATAATTTATCCAATTTTAAACTCTGGCACAATCATACTCATATCATCTGGATATGTTAATGTATTTATTAGATTTGCATTGACCAGTGTACCCCACACTATCAGACATACTCAGATATGCTTTGCTAATCACATTTTGTGATTTCATTTGTGATTTTAATCACATAATGATTGTAACCATGATATAGTCAACTGTGTTCCATGCAAAAAGAAATAAGAACGTTAAATCGTCTACCTTAAGGTCGATCTTTCGATACGCAGATAAGGCCTCGGATTTAACAAAATAAGAAAATAAAACAAGATGAAATTGTATAACTCAACAACAATCAGGTCGGTACTCCCGTACACGCAGAGAAAGTCCGATGAGTTATACGAAACACCAAAGAAAATAAAGCAGAACGTCAAACGAACAACGATCAGGTCGGTCTTTCGACACGCAGAGAAAGTCCGATCGTTTGACAAAATAAAGAAAATCAAACAAGTTTAAATCTTTACAAAATGAACACATGTATACACAGTGACTTCTCATTTTATTTTCACATATCTTTTTCTTGATATATCATGAGATATGCATCAAGATGTTGTCCACTAGGTCAAGCAACAGATTTAGTGTATATCACATTTGTATACTTTCTGATTTGCCGAGCCTACCTTACACATCGATCAAATGGTCTTATGGCTTGTTCACTTACTTTATCCATGAGTCAGACACTGTCAGCCAATGTACCATCATTTCCCATTCATGTCAGATACAATTTCTCATTTTTCAATGTTTTTGGCTTTTTGCATTTTTAATGTTTTTGTCTTTTTCAAATTTCTCCCCCTAAAAATGACAAATCTATGTATAGATTTTCATTTTTTACAATTTGAAAAACAACACACTATTTTTGTATTTTTGCAAAAACAAACTCCCCCTCAGAATGAGATGGAGTGAAAAACAAACGAAAAATTGATCAACCAACACGAATATTTGCAGATTAAGTCTTTTTGAAAACACAATTAATTTTGAAAGTCAGATTAATTAGAACAGATATTTCACAATCAGCAATTATCCAATCACTGAAAGGTCTTCTTGAAACACCTGTTGACACCAAATAAATCATTAGTCGCTCTGGGAGTTCGTTCGGAGTTCGTTCGGTGAGAGTTCGGACTAGGCTCGGAGTGAACAGTAATCTGTGTTACATGATAAATTGATCCTGAGAACTATCTGAACTCTGATCCTGCTTGTATAAGAAATTTAGCATTGTTGGTGATAAATTGCAATTCTTCACTTGCCGCTTCAACTCCAAAATCTCCAGTTTTAAATCATTGATCTTTTGTTGAGCTTCAAAAACTGTTTTCTGTGACTTGATGAACTTTGCATTGAGATCATCATATTCATAAGTTTGTAACTTTCGGATCTCACATTCAGCAAATAACTCTTCAAGAACACTTTCCCTCTTTTTCTTGTAAATTTCAACATCTTTAGCCAACACTTCATTCTTGTCACGATAGAGAGTATTTTCATCTTGAAGCATAGAAATTTTGTTCTGAAGCTTTTCAACAGTAACAGCAGTTGTAGCAATAAGAGCTGTAGCTTCTTCATACTTTTTCTGAACCGGATAACTTTTCTCAAACAGATTTTCAAAATCTTGAGCTGCATCTAAAGCTTCTGCTTTTGCTTTCTCACACTCTTCAGCCAATGTTGCTTTCTCTTGTAAAACATCTTCATGAACATGAACCAACTGATAATACTTCTTTTGAAAATCTTCCAATTCTTGCTTTAACACCACTATTTCTTCAGTCGATAGTTGACAACTTTGTTCAAAACTTGCAATCTCCTGAAGTAATTTCTTACATTTAAGACATTCAGTCTCTTCAACCTTTGAACTCTCAGAGACTCTAGGTAATTCTTCTTGAATCATGGAGACACTTGAATAAGAATCAGAGTCAGTTAAGATGCTATCATCATCAATATGACAAACAGTCAAAGCAATTTCAGGTTTAGTATTATTCCTTTTAGCTTCAGTATCTGCATTCCATGCAAACTCATTTGAATGTGAAAACGTAGTGGTCCAATCATGAACAAGATTAGCAGATTTCATCTCAACCTTCTCAACTTTATTTGGTGAATGATAAACTAAATGTGCATGTTGACCAGTTTTCAATTTATGATCTACAGAACTTGGACATTCTCGAGCAAAGTGACCATAATTTGAACACTTGTAGCATTTAACCTTAGACTTGTCCAAACCAATCTTTCCTTCCTGATTCAATCTCTTCTTCCCAGTTCTATTGAAAAACTTCTTTGTTCGTCGAACCAGCATTGCATACTGCCAATTTAGATCCATTTCCTCCAAATGATCATAATCAATCTGATCATAATCTTCATTTGCTAACTCAGCATTACTCACAGCACCCGTGATAACACCAAAATACGAAGATACCAAAGCAGACATTAATGCATTATAATCATCAACAGTTTGAACAGATAATGCAGTTTGATTTGAAGAACTCGGAACAGAAACAGTACAACCAGCAGAGGAATAACTTGAAGATTCAGATTTACCTGCCAGGAATGCTGTTGGAGGTGCAGAATTAAGAATATTCGATTTCCCAGCATTCATTGTAGAATCATTTTCACCATGATACACTGCAGGATTTTGAATTTGTGTAGGAATAGACTTGTTCACCATCAATTCCATATCCCTAGCCTGAATTCTTTGAACTAAATCATTGAAAGACAATCCTTGAAAATCCTTGTCATGAGTAATGATCATAACATAATTCTCCCATTTTTCAGGTAGAGCTTCCAAAATCTTCTCTTTCATATCAGCTTCGTCTTTAGTAAGATTCACCAAGCGCATTTCACTCATCAGATGAGCAAATCTTGCAATCAGATTGGGAATCGTTTCATTCTGATAATGTTTAAAGCTGTCAAACTCTTTCTTCAAAACCTTTTGTCGACTTTTCTTGTACTGGTCATTGCCTTCACATCTTTTCTCTAAAGCATCCCATAGACTTTTTGATGTGTAGTTACCAGCAAATTGATGAAGTAACTCTTTAGGCATGCCATTGTTAAAGTACCATAAGCCTTTTTCTCAGCTTGATAAGCTTTCTTTTGTTCAGAAGACATTTTTCTTTGAAGTATAGGTTCACCAGTTTCATCTTTAGGGTAAATATACTGCTCAGTGAACGCTAACCACATATCAATGTCATTTGTATCGACATATGCTTCAAACCGTTTAACCCAACTATGATAATCTTCCAACTTTAGCAATTTAGGAACTTTCTGACTTGTTCCAATTTCATTATCATAGTTCATCATCGTTTGCATAGTCGCTTGAACTGAGTTTTGAATAGCCGCCGAAGCTTGAAAATCGGACATTTTCGAAACACAGATTACTGTTCACTCCGAACCTCGTCCGAACCTAATATACCCTCCGAACTTCCTCCGAACATGGTCCGAACTCAGAAACACAGTCCGAACTCTCTCCGATCTCTCACCGAAACTCGTTAACTCCAAAACCCTCCGAGCCTAGTCCGAACTCTCACCGAACGAACTCCGAACGAACTCCGAACCTGGTGTTCGGAGCAGTTAGACCGAGCTTACTCCGAACTTGAAGTGCGGAGCAGTTACGCCGAACGTGGAGTTCGGCCGAACGTGAAATTTCGGAAAAATCCACTGAATTCGACACCTCTCGAGCTGAGACTACTCAAATGAACAAAAATGAGCAAAAACACACAATTTGAACGTAAATCATGGTGTTTTAGACGAGACTTTTGAGAAACGAAGATGAAAAAAAACGAGTTTTGAAAGTCAAAAACGTGAATATGAACTCGATAACTCGAAAAACACTGATCTCTGACTAGTAGAACAAACCTAATGCTCTGATACCACTTGAAATTGCCTGAGCGCGTGGATCTTCTACTTAGTCGTATAGAAACCAATGTAATATGAGTGGAAACACAGAGAGTAAATACAACTGAGACTTGTATTAACCACAGAGACCACAGAGTACACTTAGAGAAAGTTATGCCACGGAAGCTCTCTAAATCTATACAAGACAAACCTATTTATAGACTGAAACCACGACTGGCCGAACCTCAGGTTCGGCCAAGCTTCGGCGGCTCCGAACCTGGAGTTTGGCCAAGGTTCGGCCAGACCTAAACTTGCACGTTCCGTCTTGTTCTCGATACTTCACATGACGATCAGGAACCATGTACTAACACATCTTTGTAGAAATTACAAAACCAGTCCCTCAATCATAATAACTTTATTAAAAAAACCACATAGAATGCCACGTTAGCAAAATAACTAACTGTGTTAAGGAAAAGTTAACGGAGGGTTCAATGATTTTCAACATCTTGATAATTCGGATTATGTGGGGAATTTTTGTAATTGGGATTATTATCGCCCAAATCAGTATAACTTGGATTATTAAAATCCAATAAACCTAAATTAAATATTGTTATTTAATATTTGATTTATTCTCGGCTTCGACCCTCCCTTCTTCGCAGCTTCGAGTTGCTTCATCGGCTACCGCCCCCGCCAATGCAGCTTTCCATATTTGAAGCATGTTGCTTCCCTTTCCTGTCTGATGAAGCAAACGGTAGCCGAGAGAAATGGGTGACATGCAGGCCTAAATTCTTCCATTGATTACCATAATGCCAACCACGAGGACTTGTTCGAGTGGTTACTGGCATAGAGGGAGACATGGGACTGAGATGTCACAAGGTCGATCCCTGAGATCTCAGGTTTTACCACCCGACAGCATGTGAAGGTGGATTTTTTCTAGAACGAGCTCAACTGGTGTAAATACTCCATGGCTTTTCAGGGCATCGGTTGGTCGTTCAAAAAACTACTATAATGCCACTCTTTAATTATCAAAATGTCACTATATATTTTATTAGTATTTTACCATCACCCCCTCCATTCTACTACCTTTATATTTGAAATCCATGATTTTTTCTCTCTCGTAGTTGGCAAAAGCTATCGGTTGTTGCTTCAACTCATTCTACTACCACTTCTTCCACCCTAAGACTAAACTGTATGATAGCAATGGTAATTCTAGATAGATCTATCGGGTGTGACAAACCCTATCGTGTTAGTAGCGCTAACTCCGAGTACCGAACGAACGGGTATAAAATGTACCTAATTTCCCCGAATGTTTGGGATTAAACAGTTCTCCTTGGGGCAAAACTCAGTCAAACGTCGCTTCTAATGACTCATGATAATAGTTATGTGTTTGATCCACATGATCACGTAGAGTAATGGTATAAATGTCACACTCCAACCAACGGTGGAAACGTCGGGGCATGATTAGATTGCTCATAAGCTCATGACAACTATTTAGTGACAATAGTTAAATAATGAATTTTATTGATAACATTGAAAAAAATACACCACATATTGATAACAAATACAATTTCTTTATTAAACTAGGTCCAAAAGCCCTATGTGATAGCATCTTGAAACATCAACATCATAGCCTGCAAGGCTGCAACATGTATAAAATAAAGGGGGTCAACTATAAATAGTTGGTGAGTAACCATAAGTCTGATACATAACATATATTTAAAAAATATGCGTTACGTATCATATTGATAGAATAAGTGATATATAACATGCTAGAAGATATTGACAACATGAAAGACTAGGCATAACCAAAATTGTTGGTATAAAATGACAACATGACAGACTAGGCATAAACAAACCTCAATGACATATGATAGATTCCCTAACCCGCAGGTTAGGCTAAATGAAATAATGAAATAGGCTCCAAACACTCAACGCCAAAGCCGTCAAGTTGAGTGGGTTGTCAACCGATAGATCTACCTTTGTTACCCCAGGCCTTACATTAATGTTTATGCCAAATGAAAGACATGACAGACATGACAACCATGACATACTTGACATCCAAATGAAACATGAAAACCTTTGATAAACATGAAAGCCTTTGAAAATCACATATTGACAAATCATGCTAGAAGTCGCATACACATAATTCACACATAGATCACATACGCATGATAAATGATAAACTTGAAAGACAATACTTTGAAATAGGATACATGTTGCAACCCCAAAATGAGAAAATGTGAAAAGGGGCAAGGATTACTCACTTGGAGTAGAAGTTAAGTCCACAAAGCGAAAAGTGAAGGTGAAAGAATTAGTCCCGAAGATTCATCTTAAAAGAATAGAAAGGGACGACATGAATATTGGAATATGGGATTCTAAGCTCTTATGCATTTGGGGAATGGGTTTTAATGTTATAAATTAAAGTTTGAAAACATGTTAACTTTTAAGAGTAACAATACCTTCAGTACCTTAAACATTACTAGACATGCTTTGGCCTAATAGATTATGACACTCTCATCGAGGCATCCCAGGTAAGCATCCAGGTCCAACTATGAGATTTATGTGAACACTTATCCTTTGACAGAGACCCCAACTACCGGTGTTTTCACCCTTCCAGTTACTACATTTCATTCGCGTCTCAAGTACCATCACTAAATATGTTGTTAAACAGAGATAGATTTCCAAGTTATTTGAAGTTCTTAAAAATGATTTATGTTCACAACCTGAATTACATATTAGAATGATTAGGAATTAGTTTAATTTTTTATTTGTGGAAAACAAGCCTTAATCCCCAATTTTTTCATGAATAAAAACGTTGACTTTTGGACTAGAAGAATATAGATGAAATTGGACATGATAGTTTAGACTCATTGGGCCTAACGAGCCTCTACAAGGCTACAACAAGCCTAAATCGGCCTAAGCAAGGAAACACGTCCTAAAGACGTGTCTTTGCAAAGCTAGGTCGTCCAAAGGACAAGCCTTAGCAATGCTAGGCGTTCTAAGAACGAGCCTTAGCAAGGCTACCTAAACGAGTCTAAAACACCTAACTAAGAACCCAAATTAAACTAATTAAACTAATAAAGCGATAAATAAACGAATAACGAAAGGAATGAAAGAAAGGAAACAAAAAAAGAAAAAGAAGAAGAATTACCTTCAAAGAAGCTTTTTAAACGAGACGTGCTTGAAAGACAGCACCTCTTCTCCGAGAGCATAAAACTACTAAGCACGACACCCGAAGGGGTAGTATTGTAGTTGTGGAACCACCAAAAATTGGTTATTCCACTTGTTTATACTCAAACTAGGAGTTGCAAGCTATTCGGGATCAAGGGAGGGTATTTATAGATGAGAAATGGTGTGAAAATTTATTTTTTGGGCGATGTGGGATGGGTTTAGAAGAGGAGGTCGCGACTATGCAATCAACATCTAACACCAAACTTATATTCACGATTCCCGCTTCGTTATAACTTAGTTTTACGCGCGATTTTTGCCCACGTTCACCATTTTCAGAGTACTATCATATGGACTAGAGTAATCCAACATTCATGGATTGAGAATTGGGCTTAAACCTTGGATCTTGATGTGGGTCGAGTTTTCAATTTTTTGAAACATACGGATGTTACAATAAACATCTTTTATACATGTTTACTTTCATACACTTACTTGTGAATTCACCAACATTATTGTTGACCATTTTCAAATATATTTTCTCAGGTAAATAGATTGCTGCATATGACATTGCATTTACTTGCGACCACTGCTTTCATTTTGTGTCATGTCATGAAACAATATTTTTAAAACAATGTTTTCTTATGCTTTCGCTACTTGTAAGGGTCGGTTGTATGAGGCTTATACATTAGAATAATGGGCTAGATAGTTGATATTAAATGGGCTTGGGTTGGGCCGAATTTAGGGCTTGTATGTGGAGGTTGTGTGATTCTATAAATACAATCTCCTAGATTCTTAGATGCGTTGGCCATTTGGAGGAGGAAGAGAATTCGTGAACCAGAGAGGGTGTCTAGGAGATTTTCGAAAATCTCTATTGGTGTACGAGACGAGTTTGTGACAATTCGTGTGCATCCATTTTACAGGTTTATCGTTAATATTTGATTGTGTTCTTCATTTTATCTCTCTCTCATCTTGAATCAATCAATCGTCGGGATTCCGCACATACGATTGATCAACGATATCGTGTTTGTTTAAGGATTCTGGACTTACAATTGGTATCAGAGCCAAGAAACGCGTGTTTCATGGCTCGCACGATATCGATTCAAGATCATACTAACTGTTTTGTGAGTTTTAATGGATGTTTACAGGTTTTTGATCCCAAAAAAAGGGTTTTCTATCGATTTTAAGGGTTCTCTATCGAAAACAGAGGTTCTCTATCGAAAATAGGGGGTTTTCGATCGAAATCCTCTTTTGGAAAGTTTTTAATTGAGATTTACTGCTGAAAAAGGGAGATTTTAAGCTTGTTTTGCATGTTTTCGTTCAAATCAGGGGTTTTCTATCGAAATCCAGGGTTTTCGATCCTGATCAGGGTTTTCGATCGTAATCCAAGTTTGCTATCAGGGTTTTCAATCGTAGTCCAGGTTTTCGATCGAAAATAGGGTTTTCGATCGAAATCAGGCTTTCTGGTCGAAATCAACTTCTATGCTAGGTCAGTTTACACTAAAACAGTCATATCAGGAGCTACGTTTGGAGTTACGGGGCCTATTACCAGTCAAATCGAAGATCTCAACGATCTCTACGTGTTAGTTCCTAATTAATCTCGAAAATCGTTGGTTAAGGACTCCGTTTTTGCATCGAAAGTTTTAGGGTCTTTCGGTATTTGGTGTTTTGGTGATTTTTTTTCTATATTTTGAGCTCGTGTTCAGGTTGTCAACTATATTTCATAATCAATATGAGTTCAGATACATCTTCATCATAGGAATGTACTAATCCTACATGTCCTCCTCGTTTGATCTCTCCAGACAACTTTCAAGATTGGAAATGCAGTTTGAAAAACCATCTAAAAGGTGTGGAGTTGTGGAGATCCGTGATAGATGGTCTTTTCCAACCGATACATCTTACAGGACCTAAAAGATGGGAATCTAAAATTGAGAATGAATTTTCTGATGATGACAGGGAAAGAATTAAAAAGGATGAAGAAGCTTATGCGATTATCTCCATGGCCTTATCTCCAGAAATTGCCCAAGGATTCAACAAATGTACAACAGCTGAAGAACTATGGAATGCTTTGAGCAAAGCATATAATGAGAATGATGACCAGAAAAAGCATCATGCACTCATGGATGAAGTTGACAAGACTAAGACGCCAGTATGTTCCAATCCAACATGTGCTCGTCTAATTCCTGGTCTTAGACAGATTCGAACAAATTTGGAAAGAGAATTATTTGATGCACAATGTGCCACCAGCTCATTCAAGGGTAGATGGAGAAAGAGCGAAGAGAAGGTGAAAGCTCGGAAAGAAGATATTCAAAAATATTACGACCTAGCCACTGAAAAGACTATCTTATATGATCGCTCCAAGATAAAAGTGTCTGACTTGAAACAACAGTTAGTCGATTTGCAACATAAATATGATAAACTACTTGTCAAATATGACACCAATAAGATGAGAAATAAACGTATGATGGAAGCTGGTAAATCCTTATCTTGTGCGATTGTGACTGGTCAGGTTGGAAGAGATAAAGCTGGGTGTGGGACAGAAAAATCTGAGGTTCTAAATTGTATTATTCCTCCACCAGCTTCCAGAGATATAGTTGGACTTTTACTTGATGATGATCAAGTTCATAGATCTGGGTCTGGATATAAAGAAGCTCCTCCTTCAGCTGATAGCGTCTTAGTAGGGACGACGCCAATGAATCAGGAGGAATTGGATATGGAGTCAACTATGACTTATGGCCAAAAGTCAACAAAAGATTCCACTAAAGCTGAAAGTGATGAAAGGGGTGCAGCTGAAGTGACCATTGAGGATGTATCCAAAGATGATGCTGAGTGCCAAAATTACAACAGTTGTCATAACTCCAATTCTGAAGGTGCAGGTTCAGGTTTAAAGGGAGTTAATGATGAGAAACAAGAAAAGGTGAAAGCTCCTGTTGCTGAGAAGAAGTTGAAACAGTATCCTAAAATTGATACTGCTTATTTTAAGGTTGTTAATAAAGTGAAACGGGAGAAGGTGATTATGACAATAAGGCCTGAGGGGAAGATATTTATGACTTCTGGATCTATGTTCGATCAAGAGCAAGGATATGGATACGAGCTGCCCTCATTTGCCTCCAAATTCAAAGGCTTAGGATCATCCAGTGATGCATCTTCAAGTGGAATTAAAGTTGAGAAGCCCAAAATCGTCATCAAGCCACCATGTGTGATGGCTGCAGTTGTGGTCAAAGATGAAAAGCTCAAGGGAGTGGCTGTATCTCCTATCTCCTCATGTGGTTCATGCAGTTCCAAGTGGAGAAATAGTGCTTCCACATCAAAGAATACTGGAAGCACAAGGGTTGCAAAGACCAACACTCCTCAAGCCTCTAGGAACCAGAGAAGAGTCAATACTGGATCCTCCTACATCTCAAAGAGGCAGACATAAGGCTATACTGCTCTCCATCATCCGAAGAAGACAAATGGTCACACGTCTGACTTCTACCCAAAGAAGCAGACTTGCTTTAATTGTGGCAATCCTGGTCACATTGCCCGAAACTGTCTCCATCGCCCCTATGAGCTCTACTATTCGCAGAGTCAAAGGGTTTCATCTCAGGATTCTATTAAGTCTAAGCCAATGAAGGTGCAACCACCTAAAGAAATGAAGACTATCACTCCTAAGGTTAAACCCTCTGATCAACATTGGGGTGCTGCCAAAGAACAACGAAAATGTTCAAATCAAAATAACAGTTTTCCAAGTTACAAAAGTTTTCAGAAACAGGTGAAGAAATCAATTTTAAAACAACAGAAGTTTGAAAAATCAAAAGTTACCCCTCCCAAGGTAACTAAAACTGTTTTGAAAAATGAACCAAATTTGAAGAAGGTTGAAATACCTAAAGTCACAACTTCAAAAGTGACTAAAACAAATATTAAATCACCTGGAACTTGGAAACCAAAGACCAAGGCAGCTCCATCCACACTTCCCGATTTCTCAAAGGGCATGTGTTTAAAAGAAGTCTCATTTATTGACTCCTCCGGGTCCGGACCACAATGGCCTGGGTACCATTGGCTAACTGATCTCTCACTGTGTCCAGGAACAATCAAGGAGGACTATCACTAACATTTTCTTTGTTTTTTTATAAGTGATTGTTCGAGGCACAAGATAGGAAACATCGCCCCACTTCATGGCGTGCAATATTGTATAATAGAGGGTATGTTTTCCTTGAGAGGTTAAAGTATAAAATAAACAAAAAAGGTATTTTTAACTTGGTTGTTTGAGTTTTGAAGCGGTAAAGTATGAGTGTGTCAAAACCCATCTCAAAAATTTTCAGCTAAATACTTTGAAGGTTAGCTTGGCCAGCTGTATTTAAATTTATTTTTTTGTTTTAGTTGTGTTCTGTGTGTTCGTTTTAAAAATAAAAAAATATACAAAAAATGGAAAAAAAAGAAAAAAAAAATATAGAGTGATTAAAAATAAAAAAGCAGGGGAAGAATAAGAGACCCCTAAAAAACTATGGCTTTTTAATTTTTAATGTGTTTTGTGTTTGTTTTGAGTAGGAGGGAAGTAAAATAAACTTCTGTGTTGAGAATGGCTGACACGCGTAAGGCAAATGTGAATGACTCGATCTATGGTGATCTGTTGATAGGCTCACCTCTTAAAGCTGAAAAGGTATGCGTTACACACTTAAAGATAACGTATGGCAGTTTGTTGGGTAACAACACTTAGGTTAATTGCATTTCTATTTGACTGCATGTTTAAGTTCCCGATACACACGCTTGCCACCAAGAGTGTGAAATTGAGCTCAAAAAATCGGTGTCTCCTCTGCTTTGCGTGAGCAATGACCTGGTGATGCTTTGCATGTATGTAAGGCTCGTCTCTGCTTTGCGTGAGCAATGACCTGGAGTTGTTCATACATATGTGCTTCTAGATCACCTTAAATAATATATATATATATATATATATATATATATATATATAATGTATGTATACACCCAAAAGATGCCAAAGAGCACAATAAAAGAGACCCTCTAGCGTCCAAAACCCTCAGCCTTGTCTCTAATACGTACTAGGTGTCGCTGTCAGGTTACAGCCTGATTGAAACATCACTGGGAGATTAGTTGACTTTGTATATTATACCCAAAAATCTTTATGATCTATTCTTTCTCTTCTCAACCTTGTCTCGAGCTCAGTTTTAAACTTCTGGTTCAAGATGTGAAAATATGTGGTAGGGAATTTATGTGCTTGATAATGTGCAGTAACTTATACCTAGGATTTGTTGAAGCTCACTTTCTGTTCATAATTAATTCATAATAAAAGATAATAAAAGTGACAAACAGCCTGACTAAGAAAAGGGTTTGAGTTTAAAGTAGACCAGTATATTGGCAATCACCTGGATGTGTTCGAGTAACATAAGCTAAAAAGGGTTCCTCAGTCAGATTCATACAGTTTGATCCCTTAGAAACCTTCTCACGTTTGAATTGGTTCATATTATGTTTAATTTTTAATTGTTCTTGTGTGTGTCTTTAAGTTTTCTTTTTGTCATGGCCAGGTTAATCTGAGAAGTTTAAATGAGTTTGTGTGGGTTTTGTGCATGTCAGTATGCCCCCCCCCCCAGAATATACCCAATTTTTAGGGGGAGAAGGAGGGATAATAGGGAGATAAGCATTATCTCACTGGAAGTCATTATCTCAGGGGGGAGATAATATGCATTATCCCAGGGGGAGATAATATGTATTATCTCAGGGGAAGTTAAAAGAGGTCTTGGGTTAAGGGGAAGTTTTATAGAAAACCCGTAATCAAGAATAGGGTTTTAGGTTAAAATAATGTAATTCACCTACTAACCAGAGACCAGTCATCATATGTCTGGTGGTTTGTATTTTTTTTTTAATATGTCAGACAGGTTGATGATTGAAACTAATGATCATGATGATGAAAAGTGCTGTTGCTGCTCAAGTTAAAGAACTAGCTGGACAAGACTTCCTTTTCTGGAAAAGCAACTGCATAAGGGAAGTTGTTGGTTCTTTTCAAGCAACTCAAAGCTTCCAAAAGAAGATGTTCACAATTTGAGGAGATGCTGAAGGCATCAAGTTGTTGATGAAGATCGTGCAGCATAAGGAAGAATAACTAAGTTTGCCAAAATAGAGGGTTTTCAAAACTTTATCGTGTAAAGAAAGGCAGTTCAAAAGAGTTACCGAAGATTCAACAAGAACTGGTGTTCATTCAAGAGAAGCAAGTATATGAGAATCCTCCTCTCGTTATTTGTTCATTTCTATAAGTTCAAGCTGATGCTGATTGAGAGAAAGTTCCCAAGACTCGTGAAGCCCAATGAAGATTGTTCAAGAAAAGATGTGGTCTTGCAAGGAGATGCATGTGTTAAAATTTTCAATGTAACAGTTCTAATGATATAAGCCTAGGGGAAGATTGTAAGGGTCGGTTTTATGAGGCTTTTACATTAGAATAATGGGCTAGATAGTTGATATTATATGGGCTTGGGTTGGGCCGAATTTAGGGCTTGTATGTGGAGGTTGTGTGATTCTATAAATACCCTCCTAGATTATTAAAAGTGTTGACCATATGGAGGAGGAAGAGAATTCGTGAACCAGAGAGGGTGTCTAGGAGATTTTCGAAAATCTCTATTGGTGTACCAGACGAGTTTGTGACAATTCGTGTGCATCCATTTTACAGGTTTATCGTTAATATTTGATTGTGTTCTTCGTTTTATCTCTCTCTAATCTTGAATCAATCAATCTTCGGGATTCCGCACCCTCGATTGATCAACGATATCGTGTTTGTTTAAGGATTCTGGACTTACACTACTAGCTTGAAACAATGTTGTGAACAAATTTACTTTTATTTTGTTTTGAATATGAAATGACATGATGCTTTAAATCTTTCCGAAAACTCACTTAGAGTCATTCGATATGATTGTGCGCTTCGATTCATGACGTCACAATCTGCAGTGTTTGCCGTAGTGGTTAGGGTGTGACACAAATCAACCTCAGATTGAAAAAAGTCGATTTCTGTAAAAAGTGAAAACCAAAAACTTACGTGAATAGGCAAGTAAGGGTACAACATTTATGATTGAAAGAGCCTTCAAATCCAATCGCATCTCACGTCTCATCCCCATCCAAGTAGCGATAACGATTCTTGAAGAAGAGGAACGGCGCACGGGTTAGGGTTGCGATGGAGAATGGCTGAAAAATTCATGGAGAAACCCGTAGGAGATGAAAATTGGAATAAAGAGAATGAATGAAATATCTGATTTTGACAGAAGTCGGGTTATAACATCAAGCGGGTCTAGATTCCAGGTATAATAGGTCCGCGCGTCTAAATTCATTTTTCTTTAAATTTTTAATTCAAAAAACTGAGAAATTGACACATAGGATTTTCTCTATGTGGCAATAGTGAGAGGGTGACGTGTGGACTGCAAAAACTTGTATTTAATGGTATACTAGCCAATGACCCGGGTAAATACCCGATATTGTAATATAAAAATATGAAATGAAATACAACATAAAACTACATTTGAAATAAAACTGAAAGGTTAAAAAAATATTGCATTACATGTTTATAATGTTAATTCATATGTAAAAGAGGTAATCAATACCCAAAATTTTAAATATAAAAAATGTAATAAAAAATAACATGTATGTCAAAGTGGTCATAAATAACATATATAGTTAAAAAATATTGCATTTCATTTTTATAATGTTAACTCATATGTAAAAGAGGTCATCACTAAGAATAGCTTATTGACCTACGTATTGACGTGGAGGTTGTGATATTAAACTTTAAAACACAATCATCCTTTGATATTGAGTCAGATAATACAAAATAACTTTTCTCACTTCACATGACATCTTCTCACTTATGCCACATAGGAAAAATATTGTGTGTCGTTTTTTCCTTTTTTGAATCAAATAATTCAAAGACAATTCTAAAATACACATCGATCTTTAAAGATCCAGCCCATTGGGTTAGACCTTGACAAAAAGATTCACGTCCCTGCAACAAAAAAAAGTTCCATAACACAAGTATCTGTATCAATTATAGAATGACATGATGTATGATTATTGCAAGTATAGTTGTGAAGTATAACTGAGCGTTTAATCTTCAGAATACTATAATTTTAACTCAAAGCTCAATCTCAGAAAAAGGATAGTTACCCTGCTAAGAAATTAGCCATCAATCCTTGATTAAATCTTCAATAATTTATTTGTATCTCTTGAATTACAACTCTGCATTGAAAAATCCATTGAATTTAGAGCTCACTCATCTATATATATACAAAAAAAGAGTAAAAAAAAAGAGTTGGACTTTCTAAACACTACATTAAATAAAGGTACATACATGCTAAACGTAATGGGATTGACATACAGATTGATATTAATTATTGGAAAACAAACTTACATCGAAGTCAAAATAAAATTAATTTGTGCACAAATGGTAATACATTAACTTCAAAAGTCAAAGCACATTACGTACAATATATAATGTCACACACAAACACACTTAGGTGTATACTTTTAAATGAATTATCCAAATCAATGAAAAAGTAGAATGTAGCAGAAGTGAAGAGCGGTTTTGAATTCTACACTACATGTGTTTTAGCATATCAAGTGTGAAAATAACAAGGTAGCATTTCAATCCATAGCCACAACATTCACATTTACAATGATGATGAAAAAAAGAAGAAGAATAATGTCAAGATCCAATAAACTATAAAGAAAACAAAATATAAAAAACTGTATTCACAAATTTATCGGGGTACCGTCCTCTTTAACAAAAGAAAAAAAACGGTATTCAGAATAACAACTATTTAAATGAGATAAAATTTAGAGAATCCAAGTACTCTTTTGTCTAAAAGCTTCTAACTTCTAAATCGTCCTTTAATATTTTTTTTTGAGATAGTACCCATTTAGTTGTCCAAAATTAAAGAATAATTCTCAAATCACTTTGAGACAGCCTACTCGGTCCCTGACAACAAAAGATTTAAGTATAACCATAAAAATCAAAACAATAACTACTTGTGTTAAAAATGATTTAGAATTGGCATAAATGGTTATAAGTGATGTGAAACTACCTCTTGTGAGATAGCCGTGGTGGAACCTAACACGAATTTCCAAGCACCGAGTGAATCCAAGTTCGACGGAGACTTTGATCATTGGAGTCTCGTAATGGAAACTTTGTTAAGATCGAATGAGTAATGGTCAGTGATTAACCCAAGTTTCTGTTGAATTCACACCAGAACAACGACTAAAGGATTTGAACGCTAAATGTTAAATTTTCCAATCTATCGACAAATAGATTTGAAGACTATTACAAAGAAGGACACGTCGAAACAGATTTGAGAAGCCATGAGGACTAAGTACCAAGGCATTACACGCGTGAACTAGTTACAATGTTTGCGATGAGAATTCGAGGTGCTCGAGATGAAAGACGGTGAAGGAGTGAACGAATATTTCAGCCGAGTTATGGTAATTACAAAATTGTTCGTTTGGAAATTTCCCGAAAAGCTAATCATAGGTTCCTCTCTCCATCGGAACAATAGTTGTCATTTTTTCGACGCTTCTTTTTGTGCTCCTTAATGACCAAAAAATTGGATCTCTTATAATGATAACTAGTCAATTTCTGTCGTTTTTTGCCACGCATTTACGACATGCAGAATTTTGGTGAATACTTGAATGATATCAAGCTAGTTGAAAAAAATTCTCAGATTGCTAACAGAGAATTAAAACTTTATAGTTTGTACAGTCGAGGAATCAAAAGACATTGATACGTTGACTATTGATGAATTAGAGGGCACTCTCTTAGTGCATGAAAAAAAAGTTAAAACGAAAGAGTACACAAGCTGATGAGCAAGTCCTCAGAGTAGAAAGTGAAGGTAGTAACAACAGGGGTCGAGGACGTGGAAGGTGTGACAACTGTCAAATTTCTAGGTTAATCCCGTTAACGATTCTCTTAAGTCTGTTAACAAATTTCAGTAATCCTTACGTGTCATGTTTGTGTCACGTGCTTTTACATTACCGAGTCTGTCCCTAACCGTTGGTTGATCAATCATATGAGCGTTCGATAAATAATCATGACATAAATAACTTATATTAGTTGATTATGTGATATTATGTGTTAATTGTAATTAGCGTTACATGTAAATTATGATTATGTACGTACACGGTAATTAGAAATCCCAACTACTTGTTATTTACAAAAAAACTTAGCTAAATCAGCTTGAGGTTCCTCTAATCCCTTCATTTGTCAAAGGATTTTGGTTTTTGAATTCCGTTTTCTCCTTGGCTGAAAATTTGCAACCAATTGTAGAGACTTGGGTTGCAATCTACTCATAAGGTAATTTGGGGGACCATTTAGGAAAGTATCAAAAAAAAAATCTGCCCTAGTCCCCCCCCCCCTCTATATTTACGCCCCCCCTTTTTTTCACGATTAAAAAACTCTCCTCCCTCCCTCTCCTAATTTTCAACAGCCTCAAACCAAAGCCTCCCCCCTCCTTTTTCCATTTCAAGCAAGGTTTAGAGGATCCAAGGGTTTTCTACCGGGAGAGAGCAAGTGTATGAAAAAATGTTGGGTTACGACAGTGGTATTTGGGTCCCCGGTAACGATAAAAATTTTTGATCTAATTAATTATTTAGGTTAAATATTTAATAAATCATTTACCGAGCAAATTAGTAAGTAAAATTAGATTAATCAAATTAACTAGTAATTTAATACGCAGCGGAAAACAATTTTAATTTACAAAACCCTATTACCAGTTTATTAACGTAAACCTAATCGCAACAGGATTCGACAATCACCAAATGCACAAACACCAATCGCGTTAAAACAAACGCGATATATACAAAAATAAATAAATCAAACAAATGCTAAACTAACATCGAGTTTATTAATACTTGAGCGGTGATTCAAACAAACGCTTGAGACACCATAGTTTAACGGGTGACGCTAGGGTTTTGCAGGTTTGACTCGATCAAGCGAATCTGACGATCCTCGCAACTTGCAATGTCCACTACGCGGCGAATCGAGCACCGGGAGAATCACGCACGTCGGATACGACGCGATTAGGGTTTCGCGGTCGACGAGCAAACAAGCTGTGTAACGACAGTTCGCGATCGTGGGTGTCGGCGAGGGACGGCCGACTGGAGCGGCGGCGGCGAGGGTGACGGACGGTGGAGCGACGAAAGCTATCGGCGACAACGGCTCGGCGACTGGCGGCACCGGCGGAGGGCGGCGGTGCGACGAACAACGAGTGCGACAGCGGTTCAGCTCGGCCGAGGTGGCATGGCGGCTGGGTTTCAGCTTCTTTTGCGGCGATTCATCTGAGAGAAGAAACCACAATAGAAATCGGTGATCAAATGATTAGGGTTCTCGTAAGCGAAACAAAACCGGATCGCCGGAGAACAGGGCGGTGACGACCTAGGGTTGGCCGACGTCGGATGCGAGAGAGGGGAAGGAGGCCAAAAATTCTCTAGTGGAGGATTAGGGTTTTCGCCCCCCTATAATCATATATAAATATCTGATTAAGTTTTCGATTAGTCCTTCGCCTTAAAACAATCCTTGATCAAACCTTTTAATTTTTGCGACTAACTATTTAACGTATTAAATCTTTTGTTGCTTGCCGAGACTTAATGAATATTAGTCAAATGACTGATTCATTAATTGTCGTCTAAGACGTAAATAATATTTAACATCTCTGTCACCAAATTAATCATAACGATTAAATAGGATAAATTAATTAATATATTTATTAAACCAATTAATAAATAAATAATTAATTCTTCTGCGAATTTTCCGGTTACTTAGCTAAACGGACTTTAAAACCTGTTACCTTCGGTGTAACTCTTACGGGTCTTGACCAGGTCGGGTTCTTGATTTAGTTGGGTCTGGACACCTAAATCCAACAATCTCCCACTTGAACTGAACGCGACTATAATCTAAGAAACAATCAGAGGTGCTCTAGCTACACGTGGCTGTCCCAACCAGTCATGACACTTCAAGTCAAATAACCAAGGCATATCTATAAACGCGTGTTATAGTTTAGACTTATGGTATTTTTAAAGTTATTAGATCCTTTTTTGTATGAGACATCAGTTTAACTAGAGACATGGATTTATTCTTTCTCTTTCGTGTTCAATCATTTTATTTATCGTTCTATTCGTTCGAAGTGATCCAATCAAACATACAGTAAGTTTGGGTAAGGCCTTACACTTAACACTCGGAACTAACGAGAGGGCCCACGATGTCAAGCTGTTGCATTATCAATGCAAGAGTACAGAATTCCATTTTGACTACATACAGTTCCCACTAAGCTTTAGATCCACTCCCAAAAGTAATCGTTATGGCTGGCAGTTACGCGACAGCGTTAAGCTACGATCAAAGAATGTCCCTCAGCATACGGGAGGTCACTTATGTATCTCAGGTCGAAGGATACTATTGAGCATACCATTAATCAAACTTGTCATATGATTAAATCCATGAAGACAATTTGATGCGAGTTACGTCCCGACGTCATTCTGTAATGAGGCCTTGTGAGTCTGGATCGTCAACAGTTTGAGTCCAGAGTCAGAATAGTCTTGCTTCAGGCTTTGTTCCCATAATGTCTGATCGACTACGGACTGTTAGAATATTAACGGAATATTCATGGATAGTAAAAAGTATAAAATTCGTACACATTGCACTTAATTCAGACTCTTCATCTAATAGTTTAGAGGAGGTCGAATGATTTGGTGCAAACGTTAATGTTCGACATCCAACACTAAATTAGAACATCAATATGGTGTTGAATTCATGGACTATGTAATAACATCATTTCATTGATCTAGCCTGATCACTGAATCTATGAATTCGCTACCATGTTCTCGAGTTTTATTTTAGGATTGCCTTTTTCAGTTGTTTCTTAAGCTTTAATGTTTATCTTGAACAGTGAGACTTCCTAAGTGAATCGAACTTATGATAATATAGTGCCCCTGGTAAGCACATGTATGACTGTGTTATCACCTGAGCATGTTAATCGACTATTTGTAGAATCGAGTTAACCTTTTGAGTTTTATTGCATTCTTAGTTCAGATTCAATTAAGGTGGCTATTCATGTTCAATGAGTATAATCGGTACTCGTTTAATGAACATACATTTTATTCATCAGTGTTTGACCGTGATGACGTGATTTTCCATCTTATGTCGTTTGTGTAATCCTTTACAGTGACATCTCTAGCAATATCTAAGTATTGGATTCCTTTCGTATCATATTTAGTATGATTCGAATTATTTCAAGAGATTGATCATATCTGCGATTGCTTAGCCACGATGTGATCAATACTTAATTTCGATCTTGATACTTTAAATTAATTGATGCGTCATTTAAAATTTAATCCATTAAATTTAAATGATTTTCAGATCGGCAATTGATCGTTATTTCGGTAAGGATCAGTGGCAATGCTCCCACTTGCTTTAGGCAAACTGACATTCTAAAAATCATCATTCTTTCAAACCATCTGGATGTTGTCCTACACGATGGAATCGTAGCAATCATATTTCGTTTCCAAGAATGAAATCGTTCACTTTCGTAGGCGCAGCACGAAACTTGAACGTTTAACATCCAGATGTTATTTTTACACATAAATTTAAAGATGATTGCCAAAGTCAATTAAAGAGTTTGATTGCATAGAGACGCTTTCATCTTAATTGTTTGAAAGTGTCTCGTGATGTTCGAGATGATGATCTATTTTATCAGATTATCTAGTCCGACGTTAGAGGACATTATCTTATTCAAGTAAGATTAATTTTCAACTCTAACTAGAATGTAAACACGTTTCACTAAGCAACAATCTTTTGTTGGTGAAACAACGTTTGACTATCTCGCCTCGTATAAGTACGAGAGTAGTTTTACATTGTCTTGTGATTTGTAAGAATCATGTATCTTTAGATATTTAAAGATCTAACCATGGAAATGTAATTATCAAATTCTTATCTTCGCAAGATTCTGATCTTGAGAACAGAATTTAGTTAGGCAAGTGATATTTGAAGTGGCGTTTTGGTTATAAGATACTAAGGGTAATTATTATGACAAGTCATTAGGCTTGTGTTTGCCAGTTTCAAGAATGAAACTGTTATTCCTTACATTTAAACACTCAGTGTATTATAGGATTCAAACACACGCGAGTATAACGAGTGTAGTCTAAGACTTTCAAGGTATTGCAGGTATGCACACGTATGACTGATGGAAGTGATTCAAACTTAATTGAACGACGATATTTAACTAGTAATTCAAACTTAATTGAACGAACGTCTGCTCGAAGCAAAGGATTGATTTGTTCACATAGTTGAAATCGAAACGACGATATTTAATTAGTTCGATTTGATTTAATTTTCTTGACGTCGGTGGTTCTAAGTCATAAGACTTTATGAACTACCATTACGTCGTGTGTTATGTCGTAACGAGTACGATAAACGCTCAAGGCTTGATACGAAAGAACGAATGTTTTTCATGTCGCATTTAAGTTAGCCTTGATTAAATCAAGTGCATCAGGTACATGTTATGTTGTATGTACTTTTAGGATTTTGAATTTTAATCTAATAAACGGTTGAATCAAATTCAAAACATAAATTAAAAACAGTCATGCATATTTCGAAAATCAGAGATAGTCAAAAGCATGTCACAATCAAAATCAATATAAAGCAATTGTTCATCCTGGAAACACTCGGGGAAACCAAAACAAAAAAGTTGTTTCAAAACACCAAGAATTGTTTTTAAACTGAGAACATCAGACATGAGCTTTATTAGGGTGCGAATCTCGCAGGGTTGCTCCATGTCGTCTTGGTCTGCTTTCTTCAGCTTCATACACCTACAAAATGTAAAGTATGTCAAACATATATTTTGCAGGAATATGTGAAGCATCATACAACATAAACTTATGTGTATACTTGAGAGATTGCCCTGAGGGGTTTTTCCGTTTTTCACCTTGGCAAGATACTCTGGGCAGTTTCTTCTCTAGTGCTCCATCTTATTGCATTCAAAACACTGGCGCTGTTCTGGCGGCAGTACCTTGGACGCTTTCGACTTGCCCTTCTGGGAGCTTCCAGACACTCTGGGAGTAGCTGCCTTACCCTTCTTCTTATTTCCACGCCTTCCCTTCTTCACCTCAGGCTTCTTGACACCTCCTGATCGGACTGCGAGTACATCGGGTGCCTTGCCGTTAAGAAAGTTAACCTCGGCAGTCTTGAGCATGCCATGAAGCTCAGTCACTATCTTCACCATGCTGTTCATGTTGAAGTTCACCCTGAAAGTGGTGAAGGCGCTGGACAGTGAGTGCATAATTAGGTCCGTCGCCATTTCGGCGGAGATAACGTAATTCAGCTTCGCTAGGCGGTCGATGTAACTCTTCATCTTCAGGACATGGACGCTGACGGGAGCGCCCTCAGCCATGCGACAGTTAATAAGTGTAACAACGGTGTCGTAGCGCTCCGATGAGCGGTTAAAATGTACACTTTATTTAATATTAATCACTCCCCATACACACCAAATTTTGTATAGAATATATTCATTTAAATAGTTTTGGTGTGTAATATGTCATGACGTAAATGTGCTAAAATGGTGTGATTAAGTTAAACCTGAAACGTAAGAGTTAATAAGTCAATTTTTATAACTATGTAGTTTCTAAACATTAGTATATTTAATATATAGTTTAAAGTGAAATGTTATTAAATCTTAAAATCCATGAATTGTAAAATTGGTATGTCGTGACTTGCAGGTACAAAGAAATATATATTAACAAGTCATGAAGAAAAGTAAAGTATGGAATGCATAGCACGTGAGGTGTACATGACCTTCAAATAATTAATTTCCCTCGGTGTGAACACAAGAAAGAAATGTAGCAATTGAAATTCGAGTATTCGCAAGTCAGAAACACGGGCGGTACGCCCAACAATTTCTAAATCAGGTCGGTACGCCTACTATCGATATCGGCAGAATTTTAATTATTTTATTTTCTAAACCTAGTTAAAGGGTGTTTAGTTCCTAGTTCGAACCCTAATCATCCCCAGCCGTTTTTGGGGTGAGAATTACGAATTTGGAGACTTTTTTTAGAGATTCTTTAAAGGTTGCAATCATCCGGTAATCGTTTCTTATGAAATCTTTAATTTTAATAATGTTTTCATTGTTAGCCATGTCCGGCTAATCATCTCTAACTGCTTTTGGTGAATGGTTGTGTAAAATCGTTCTTACTTAACCGTTAATTACTAGTTGTTCCGGAATCCTTGCAACCGTTGAGCACACGCATGCTGAATTTATTTAACCTAACTAGTAAATTAGGGTTATAATGGTCCACTATCATGATTTAGCACTTTCTTGCGGCAGGAACTAAGCAGCCCATTAGAAACTTAAGGTATTAGGTCAATTAGGCAATTGGGGGGCATGTCTATGTGTCACTAGCAATTGATTAGGTTTTGCCTAGATCGGTAGCCAACCAGGATCCAAAAGTGGTTAGATTTCTCACATTTGATAGTTTAAGTAATTCTTTAGTTCAAGTTAGTTAATTTTTAGTTAATTCACCCCAACCAATCAAAACAACCAAGTGGCAATCTAGTTTAATTTTAGGTTAATTGGTAATTTTAGTTAAGGTAGTTAATAGTAAGTAATCAATTAGTCAATTTCCACATATTCCCTAGGTTCGATAACCCTAACTTCCACTACTACAAATCAGTATAGTTGGGGATTTGTGACGGTCTGACAAACCGTTATCACACTCCTACCGGGCCTGGGTTTCAAACATGCCCCTCAGATCACCGGTCATCTGAAAAGCCGTCATGTCGACCATGTTCTTCTGAATCTCAGAAGTCATGGTGGCTAGCATAAGGCATGCGACAGATTTAGCATTCTGTCATAATGTGTTATGGGCATTATGAGCACGAGCAGTGTCGGCTTCAGGTTGCTCGGGAACCTCAGCCTCTAACACGTTTTCCATGTTCGCCATTTTAGGACGATTCTCAGATTCCTTTCCCAATCAAGGAAGTTGGCGCCATCAAGTTTCTCTTTCTCAAGAAGAGACTTGAGATGGAAAATCTCTTGGTTTGTGCGGTTTGCATTAGCCATCTGAAACAACAGGCAAATTTAGTGTTTCGATGTTTGATTCGTATTCAAGGATGACAAGCTAATCATGAATAGGAAATAAGAACTCGGTTAGTTAGGCAATTCCTCCAGACAGCGTAAAGTGCTTTCAAAATTTCTAAGTAACCAAGTGGATAACGAGAGTCTCTTGTGAAAGAACTGTCACAACTCCCGTTATGGGGCTTTCGCGAACGGATCAACAAAATACGTTAGCAGGGGTGATAAAAAAACGGGAAACCGAGAAATCCCGATTTCCTGGACCGACTTTTCTCGAAAATCGTACCAACCCGACATGTGTTTGGTTTGCATCGGTTCATATATTGTTCGCAGAATCGGGTCGGGATCAGGATCAGGATTTCCCGACGGTTACATTTAAAAACCAAAAACCGATTTCTCCTAGCAGCCCAATCTCCCAGCGGCCAAATGTCCCAGGCCCAATGTCCCATTATGGACTAAAAAACCAAAATTCGGTAACACAAATTGGCTATGCTACATGACGGCAGATTTCTTCACAATTCTTCACATCGTCTGCGACTTCTCAGAAGACCAACAAGGTTAATTGAAAGGTAATCCTATTTTCTCATCATCAATGACGGTTTATATGGATCAAGCACCAAATAAATTGACGTGTTTTCTTGATTTTGAAGGTTAGTCAACTGTGGATCAAGCGTCAATCATGAAGTGGATTTTTTTTTCTTGATTTTGAAGGTAATCTTCATTGACTGTGGATCAAGCATCAAGCATCATTGTATCGATTTGTTTAGTTGAAAACATCTAGAGTTGACAATTGTTTAGGTTTGTTTAGTTGAAGTGATTGTTGTGAACATGAAAACTAGTATTGTGAACATGAAAAGTTAGTATTTAAGTTTGAGACTTTTACTTGTTAGCACTACCACATTTATGAGTTGATGGTAATCATTGTATCGATTTCATGTATGAATTTGCAAATGTGATCCACTAAAAAATTAATCAAATCTCAAATAGGTAACTTAAAGAATAATGCGTGATATATTATGTGATTAAATTTATTGTATATGTTGTCGTATGTCGTTGAATGATATCTACTGGATTACATGTTAAATGCTCTGTTTTGTAGATGGACACACAGAAACAAGTTGAACATTTATCAAGTGATGAGTCGCAAGGAGGACGAGGACAGAAAAGAAAGCCACCGCGTGTTCTGAAGAAACCTTCAAAGAAGAAGGAAACTGGTAAGAAAAAGGGCACGGAAAAAGAGTCAACATCTACATGGTGGCAATATTACGATAAGTACATTGATTAGGAAACCGGTTTGCAACGAGCTAGGTGCAAATATTGCCCGAAGACTTTAGCTGCTGAGTCATACACAAACGGAACATCAGGATTGAAAAGGCATGCTCACATATGTGAAAACAATCCTGATTTTAAGATGAAAGATCAAGCGAAGATCCAACTAACAAAAAATGATGGTGATGAGGGGGGTCCTAGTGAGATAAAGTCATGGAAATTCAGTGCAGAAAATACCCGTAAAGCGATCGCTAAGAAGATAATTCTAGATGAGTTACCTTTTTCCTCGGTAGAGCATGAAGGCTTTAAGAATCTTATGGAGACTGTATGCCCAAACTTTAAAGTTCCAAGCCGACATACAATTGCTAGAGATTGTGGGGAACTTTTTCTAGAGGTGAAAGCGGTCTTAAAATCTTTCTTTGGGAATAGTAAGACAATGGTTTGTCTTATGACTGATACGTGGACCTCCATTCAGAGGATAAACTATATGTGCCTCACATCACACTTTATTGATGAGAACTGGGTCTATCACAAGAGAATCATAAATTTCAAACCTATTCACTCTCATTAAGGAGACGCGATTGGAAGGAGTTTGCAGAAGTGCTTGGAGGAGTGGGATATTAATAATGTCCTAACCATTACAACCGACAATGCTTCTTCAAATGACACAGCAATGACATACCTAAGAGGTACATTTATTATTAATCTAATAATTTCATTTACCACTTACATTACGTATTCTAATTTCATTTATGTTTCATATCTTTTAGGTAATTTAGACAACCTAATTCTTGAAGGCCGTTACATACACGTCCGATGCATGGCACATATTATTAATCTGATAGTGAAAGATGGTCTAAGTAGTAGAGAATGTGCCATCAAGCGTATCCGAAATGCCATCAGGTACATAAGAATATCACCGAAGAGGTTGCAGCAATTTAGGGAGTGTGCACAAATAAAGAGATTACTAGCAAAGCTTTATTGTGTTTGGATTGCCCAACGAGATGGAACTCGACATATGAGATGCTTAGTAGGGCTGGGAAGTTTGAGGCTGCATTTAAGTCTTATGATCGAGATGAACCAAAATTTAGAGAAGACTTGGAGAATGGGATCCCAACCACCTCAGATTGGGAGAGTGTTAGAGAGATAAACCAAATTTTAGAGCTTCTCAAGAAAAAGACCACATATGCATCTGCTTCAACATATGTGAATGTGCATCAGTATTTCAGAGAGTTAATGGGAGATGTAAAAAAGGTTAAGGAGATGCAGAAGTCTAATCATTACATCAATAAAGAAATGGGAAATTTGATGGATGCTAAAATTAACAAGTATTTGGGAGAAGACAAATTTGAAAACAAGTTGCTTTACTTTGCAACTATATTGGACCCAAGATCAAAAGCAAGAATGATCCATGTTGTTTACAAGGAAGTATTAATGTTGGATAAAAAGGCTCAAGAAAAGGAGAAAGACATTGAAGAAAAGGTGGAAGTTATTGTCAATAAGATTGTAGATGCAATGCATGCAGTCTATCGTGAGTACGAGTTAGACCATGAGTTGGAGAGTACATCAACTTCGTCAAATGTTGAACATAGTAGTCAAATGCCATTGGACCGGGAAGATGAATTTGTGGCTAAATTCAAGTGTGGAGGATCATTATCGTATAAAGCTAAGTCTGAACTGGAAAAGCATCTAGACGATGATGAAGAAAAATGGGATAACAGCTTTGATGTATTGAAATGGTGGAAATCGAATGCATCTAGATACCCGATTGTATCCCGAATGGCAAAAGGTATGAGTACTTTAATATTTATTCAATATTTATGTAATTATAGATAAAAACTTAAATTGTGGATTCTTGCTGTTTTTTAGATATACTGGCTATTCTGGTCTCTAGTGTTGCTTCAGAATCGGCTTTCAGCACGGGTGGAAGAGTTATAGATGCTTACAGAAGTTCATTGTCCCCTCCGGTTGTAGAGGCATTAATATGCACTCAAGACTGGATCCGTAAGTCCAAGAAAGCTATTAAGGATGCTGAAGATCCGACTGATTTTGACGAGCTTGGAAATGGTAAAAAAAACTATACTAGTTGTGTTTTTTCTTTTTATTATTTACTTATTTTATATTACCTTCGTTCATCATTTTTTTTTGTAGATTTATGTGAGAGGTTAGAACCAAGTAAAGCGAACAAGGGGATGGATATCGACTAGTATGTCATGACGTTATTATATTTTGATTTGAATTGTGATTTTGGTGGACTTGTGGTTTTCCATTTACTATTTAGGCATGAGGGCATGAAACTTGTTACTTTAATGACACTATGATGTTTTTGGTTTTAATTGACACTATGAATAACCGGTTCTTAGCACATTGTGTTAGCACATTAATATAATTTTTGGTTTTAATCTCACTATTTTAACTGTCATGTTGTTATGATGTGCTAGCATTTATTTTACCACTGAAACTTTATGTAAAATTTATCTTCATCTTTTCTGGAGCTTGATGTCAATTAATTGATCTACACATGTATATGAAACTTGCCATAGATTATGGTTGTATAATGTACCACTTGAACTCATAGATCCAAGAGATCCTGCAATACAAAGTTGGGCTGATGAAATGAACACCAAAAAACTGGGCCGCGGTCAAAATTGGGCTTACAAACTATATAGTCGGTCTTGGGAAATCACATTGTCCCGATAAAACCCAAAAATTAAAAGACCGAATACCCGAACAATGATTTCGGTCGGGACTCGGTCAAGATTTACGACAAAGTCGGGAATTCGGTCGGGTCGGGAATCGGGTCGGGAGGCTCGGTTTCCCGACTTTGCTCAGCCCTAGCCCCATCTATGCCCAGTTTGTCTACAGGCCGACCATAGGTAAGGTGTTGAAGTATTCCAATACCAAAGGTGCGTGTAAAGAAAATGGTAGTTGTCCTAAGTGGTCAGTGTGTGCGTACGGTGTTGAAATACTCCAATACGCTCACCTTGGAAGATACCCTGAACACCACGTGCGGTGTTGAAATACTCCAACACGGATGCATCGGTAAATATTTTCCAAGTTAGACTTAACTTAGGATGGCATAGACTACCGGTTTTAGGTTTATCAGATAGGATTATTAAGTCAAATTTAAAAAAATAGCGTTTTGACGAAATTATAAACCCTATCTCACTCAGGACGATCATTTAAATATCCTAAGTATTAATGATCTACGTGTCGCGAGGCGATAACCAATTATTTACTAAGTTCGATTCATTTATCGAAAAATCGAATTTAATGTCGAATTAAATAGGTTATCAAATTTTATGAAGTTGTAATTAAAATTAGGACTTGTTATTTAATTGATCCAAAAATTAGTTTTATATAGGTAAAACTAAGTTTGGATTTTAGTTGGTGCGTTAATCAGAATTAAGACAAGCAACCAAAAAGACAAGCAAACACACATGCACATATTCGGCCACAAAGGGGTTTCGATATTGTCAGAGCCTATGACAACATCGAGGAAGGTCGAGAGAC
>JBCNJP010000003.1:79729230-79746081 GCA_039602395.1 Deinandra increscens subsp. villosa
CATTTAAGTTAGCCTTGATTAAATCAAGTGCACCAGGTACATGTTATGTTGTATGTACTTTTAGGATTTTGAATTTTAATCTAATAAACGGTTGAATCAAATTCAAAACATAGATTAAAAACAGCCATGCATATTTCGAAAATCAGAGATAGTCAAAAGCATGTCACAATCAAAATCCAATAGAAAGCAATTGTTCATCCTGGAAAACAGCCAGGGAAACCAAAACAAACAAGTTGTTTCAAAACACCAAGAATTGTTTTTAAACTGAAAACATCAGACATGAGCTTTATTAGGGTGCGAATCTCGCAGGGTTGCTCCATGTCGTCTTGGTCTGCTTTCTTCAGCTTCATGCACCTACAAAATGTAAAGTATGTCAAGCATATATTTTGCAGGAATTAGTGAAGCATCATACAACATAAACTTATGTGTATACCTGAGAGATTGCCCTGAGGGGTTTTCCCATTCTTCACCTTGGCAAGATACTCTGGGCAGTTTCTTCTCTAGTGCCCCATCTTATTGCATTCAAAACACTGGCGCTGTTCTGGCGGCGGTGCCTTGGACGCTTTCGACTTGCCCTTCTGGGAGCTTCCAGACACTCTGGGAATAGCTGCCTTGACCCTTCTTCTTATTTCCACGCCTTCCCTTCTTCACCTCAGGCTTCTTGACACCTCCTGATCGGATTGCGAGTACATCGGGTGCCTTGCCGTTAACAAAGTTAACCTCGGCAGTCTTGAGCATGCCATGAAGCTCAGTCACTATCTTCACCATGCTGTTCATGTTGAAGTTCACCCTGAAAGGGGTGAAGGCGCTGGACAGTGAGTGCAGAATTAGGTCCGTCGCCATTTCGGCGGGGATAACGTAATTCAGCTTCGCTAGGCGGTCGATGTAATTCTTCATCTTCAGGACATGGGCGCTGACGGGAGCGCCCTCAGCCATGCGACAGTTAATAAGTGTCACAACGGTGTCGTAGCGCTCCTACCGGGCATGGGTTTCAAACATGCCCCTCAGATCACCGATCATCTGAAAAGCCGTCATGTCGACCATGTTCTTCTGAATCTCAGAAGTCATGGTGGCTAGCATAAGGCATGCGACAGATTTAGCATTCTGTCACAATGTGTTATGGGCATTACGAGCAGGAGCAGTGTCGGCTTCAGGTTGCTCGGGAACCTCAGCCTCTAACACGTTTTCCATGTTCGCCATTTTCAGGACGATTCTCAGATTCCTTTCCCAATCAAGGAAGTTGGCGCCATCAAGCTTCTCTTTCTCAAGAAGAGACTTGAGATGGAAAATCTCTTGGTTTGTGCGGTTTGCATTAGCCATCTGAAACAACAGGCAAATTTAGTGTTTCGATGTTTGATTCGTATTCAAGGATGACAAGCTAATCTTGAATAGGAAATGAGAACTCAGTTAGTTAGGTAATTCCTCCAGACAGCGTAAAGTGCTTTAAAAATTTCTAAGTAACCAAGTGGACAACGAGTGTCTCTTGTGAAAGAACTGTCACAACTCCCGTTATGGGGCTTTCGCGAACGGATCAACGAAATACGTTTAGCCCCATCTATGCCCATTTTGTCTACAGGCCGACCAGAGGTAAGGTGTTGAAGTACTCCAATACCAAAGGTGCGTGTAAAGAAAATGGTAGTTGTCCTAAGTGGTCAGTGTGTGCGTACGGTGTTGAAATACTCCAATACGCTCACCTTGGAAGATACCCTGAACACCACGTGCGGTGTTGAAATACTCCAACACGGATGCATCGGTAAATATGTTCCAAGTTAGACTTAACTTAGGATGGCATAGACTACCGGTTTTAGGTTTACCAGATAGGATTATTAAGTCAAATTTTAATAAATAGCGTTTTGACGAAATTATAAACCCTATCTCACTCAGGACGATCATTTAAATATCCTAAGTATTAATGATCTACGTGTCGCGAGGCGATAACCAATTATTTACTAAGTTCGATTCATTTATCGAAAAATCCGAATTTAATGTCGAATTAAATAGGTTATCAAATTTTATGAAGTCGTAATTAAAATTAGGACTTGTTATTTAATTGATCGAAAAATTAGTTTTATACAGGTAAAACTAAGTTTGGATTTTAGTTGGTGCGTTAATCAGAATTAAGACAAGCCAAACACACATGCACATATTCGGCCACACAGGGGTTTCGATATTGTCAGAGCCTATGACAATATCGAGGAAGGTCAGAGACGTAAAAGTAAACCAACCACAAGGTAGAAAAACTCCCTGATCGATTTAGTTGCTCCCACTTGCTTCAACAAGCTCCTGCGTGTCATGAGGAATCTCGGTCTTGTTTCGGGTCCTTGCCATTTACGAAAATCCCTAGAAGGGGTAATCTCCAAACGGGGTTGTTGCATCTAGCTCGTCTCGTTCGTCCACGCGAAAGTGAGCAATTAAAATAAAACCTAATCTATTTAGAAATTAAATACAACTTTGAACCCAATCAAAGTGGGCCAATCCAAAACAAAAATAGATGGGTCTAATGGGCCATAACACAACGACATTCATGACAAACCAAAACTGGGTCGGGCCGAATACGTGCGAAAAATAATTCAATCAATTTTATTGAATCGAATTATGTTTAGTGGATCTAACTCGACTAAACATATCTAAACGACGATTCAATTAATTTCGCGACTTTCGAGTTTAGAACCCCAGTTCGCGAAATGCACCGGTTTAAAATCGACCTGTTAGGGTTTGTGTGTGGTGATCAAGGCTCTGATACCACTGTTGGGTTACGACAGTGGTATTCGGGTCCCCGGTAACGACAAAATTTTTCGATATAAATCATTTACCGAGCAAATTAGTAAGTAAAATTAGATTAATTAAATTAACTAGTAATTTAATACGCAGCGGAAACCAATTTTAATTTACAAAACCCTATTACCAGTTTATTAACGTAAACCTAATCGCAACAGGATTCAACAATCACCAAACGCACAAACACCAATCGCGTTAAAACAAACGCGGTATATACAAAATTAAATAAATCAAACAAATCTAAACTAACATCGAGTTTAATTATACCTGAGCGGTGATTCAAACAAATGCTTGAGACACCGGAGTTCAACGGGTGATGCTAGAGTTTCGCAGGTTTGACTCGACAGGCGAATCTGACGATCCTCACAACTTGCAAGATCCATACGCGGCGAATTGAGCACCGGGAGAATCTCGCAAATCGGATACAGTGCGATTAGGGTTTCGCGGATGACGAGCAATTAAAGCCGTGTAACGGCAGTTCGCGATCGTGGGTGTCGGCGGATGAACCGGCGACGGCGAGGGGCGGCCGACTGGAGCGGCGGCGGCGAGGGCGACGGACGGCGGAGCGGTGACAGCGGCTCGGCGACTAGCGGTAGCGGCGGAGGGCGGCGGTGCGGCGGACGACAGGTGCGACGGCCGTTCGGCTCGGCGGAGGCGGCACGGCAGCTGGGTTTCAGCTTCTTTTGCGGCGGTTTGTCGGAGAGAAGAAACCACAGCAGAAATCGGTTGTCAAAGGATTAGGGTTCTCGCGAGCGAAACAAAACCGGATCGCCGGAGAACAGGGCGGCGGCGGCCTCGGGTTGGCCGGCGTCGGATGCGAGAGAGAGGGGAGGGAGGCCGAAAATTCTCTAGTGGAGGATTAGGGTTTTCGGCCCCCTATAATCAGATATAAATATCTGATTAAGTTTCCGATTAGTCCCTCGCATTAAAACAATCCTTGATGAAACCTTTTAATTTTCACGATTAACTATTTAACGTATTAAATCTTTTGTCGCTTGCCGAGACTTAACGAATATTAGTCAAATGACTGATTCGTTAATCGTCGTCTAAGACGTAAATAATATTTAACGTCTCTGTCGCCAAATTAATCATAATGATTAACTAGGATAAATTAATTAATATATTTATTAAACCAGTTAATAAATAAATAATTAATTCTTCTACGAATTTGCCGGTTAGTCAGGTAAGCGGACTTTAAAACCCGTTGCCTTCGGTGTAACTCTTACGGGTCTTGACCAGGTCGGGTTCTTGATTTAGTCGGGTCTGGACACCTAAATCCAACAAGAACTCCCTCCATCTTTATTTCCTTTCTATGCACCCAAGGTAAGATTCATCTAGTATTCCATGTGAGATAACATGTGATTTGAATTCTGTTATGTGTAGTGTGACTTTCAATTACCGATGGTATGATATGTGCTATGGAATTTCTGTGATTAAACAAGTTTAGGATGCATGTCAATATATATATTTCGAAGTATGATCAATTAGGAGGGATGGACATGTGGAAAAATTACTAGAAATTATTATTTTACAAAGTTTGACTTTTAACACGAATCTGTCAGAAATTTTATGCATCTTGCGTGAGTCATAACTCGACCATTGTTCATCCAATGACTATGATTCTACTTCCATATGATAGATATATGTCTTATCTTTATTTTGGTTACTAATACACATTCTAATTCAACCGTTTGGTCAGTCAATCTGCTGTTACAAAATGTGTATGCAAACTTGTCAAATGTTAAAGTCACGAACTTGTGTAGATTGTTCAAGCATGCTGAGTTGGTTTTTAGTAATGGGTTGCTAAATGAAAATTAGTTTTAATATGATAAATTATATTTCTGAAAAGTTTGGGAATTTAACTCGAACTTTTGGTCAAACTATAGACCCTCAAAGTCAACATGTATGTTTTTCCCTCACAACAATGTCTCAAATTTTTGGTCATATTCAAACAATCACAACTCACTCAATTTTAATTGAAATTGTGTGGTTCTTTTTGTAAATTGAAACTTGAACTCTTAGTTTTCTGTTTACTATTTGGTCACACTCTAATTCTACTGTTTGGGCATTGATCATGTTGGTGCAAGATCAGTGTGCAAACAGCCATGTTTGAGAAACTTACATCTTAATTCTATGTCATGAACCTTGTAAGTTAGGATTTGATTTTTGTGTAAAACATGAAAGATACTTGTTTCAGTTATGTGTGCTTTTCTGTGAATTTTCATGAGATAAACCCAAGATTAGGTCAGGTTACGGACTGACTTAGTAATACACATGATTCGATTGTTTAACGCGTAATAACATGTTCATGCGTGAGTTGTTTTGCTATGTGTTTATGTGCTCATATATGTGTCGAATCTGTTTAGGCCCTATAAATCATGAAAACCATGCATCAATAGAAGGTCCTAATTCTCTCACCCCGGTGGGAAAGACAAGACTGTGCAAAGTCGCCCCGTCGACTTTGTGCCGTATTGAGTGTAGTCGGTAGTTTTACATGAACTTTATCATATGCTTGCTATACTTGACATTCCTATTGTAGTAACATGCCTTAGGACTATAAATGTATGCATGGTAGCAATAGGACCTACTCCACTGCATGAAATACTCTTAGCATCGCTAATGCCTTTGATCAACCATTGTGTCGTCGGGTCAGTACGTCGGGTCTACATCTTACTTGCTATGTGTTATGTCATAGGCAACTTGATAACCACTATTGTAGTTAAACAACTCATCCTAGCGACATCACCTAATCACTTAGACAACATTCATTGTTAGTTCTCACGTAACAACACACATACGATCAAGTGAAGTATTGTAGCAGCGCAACCAAAGGTGAGTTACACAACCTCTTACGTTACATCCGGGTTTGGATGATAACGCACATCAAACACGTTACACCCGAGTTAGGGTGATAACACAATAACTTCTGATGTACGATTAAAGTAGAAATCCTCTATATATCACATGTTCACGTAAAATGCTTTATCTTTTGAGTCCTTACTAAATCGAACCGTTAGTAGTAAATAGTAACGGGATATTGGGTAATACTACTGGGGTCTAACAAATCCCACTCAGCGAGCACGAGATGACCACCCAACTGGCGATCGAACTAAGGATAATGTCAGCCTAAACTTACCGTGATCAAGTAGACATGGGGAAGGTAAATACATGTAATGATGAAATCCTACACTTTTTCAGTTAGCTTCGGTTGCGAACATTTTAGTGACTGAACTTAGGCTAGCTACCTACGATATGGATTGTACTTGTAATATACACACTATCTTACGAATAAAAATTGTTGTATTCGTACTGCATATTTATATTAGTTATAGATATGTGCTTATGTGAACTCACTAACATTAGTTGACACTTGTTCTTGTGCATTCTTTATAGGTTGTCTAGGAGTTTCTTGGGTTTGGACGCGAGCCTTTGGCCTAAACACTTTTCTTTACCTTTGCTTTTGGGAATTTAATTTTTAAGTATTTACATTAATAAATCATGAACGGTTTTTGTTCATGATCGGGCGCCTTGTTTTGCGCAAACTTATGGACCTGCTTCCGCTACATTTTTAACTCTGCATTTAACACTTACATTTTTGGAATGTATTCATATTTTCTACCTTTTAATAATATTTGTTTGTAACTAATGACTCGGGTCCTAGCTTAGTCGCACCCCACACGGTAAAACCCCGTTATTGGAAATTAGGGATGGGAAAGAAAGAACCAAACTAGAGGACGGGAACGCCGTCGTGGACGAGGAAGTAAATCTGATTTTGATAAATCTCAGATCGAGTGCTACAAGTTCCACAGTATGGGTCATTTCGCATATGAGTGCAGCAAGGGGGATCGATCGGTGAATTGCGTGGAGTTCGACGAAGGGAAAGATTTGTTGCTTTTGACACGTTCTAGCATTGCAAAAGAACCCACACAAGGTTTCCGGTTCCTTGACTCTGCCTGTTCAAACCATATGACGAGGTCGAAGGCATGGTTCACAAGCTTAGATGAGACATTTCTCCTCATTTTCACCCCCCCCCCCTTTTTCTTACCCTAAATGTTCCCAGCTGCCACTCTTGCTAATTTCATCATACCATCATTATCTTCAAAGAATCTTGAGCCAATTTGGGTGGATCCAGGTGTTCTTACTACTAGATTTTCATCATCAAAAGGGTTAGATTTAAATTTCATTTATGTTTTCATTACATTACATGATCAAAGCTTAATCTTTATGATGAATATTGCTTAGATATAACACCTTTCATGTTCTAATGCTAGATCTATGATCAAGCTTGTATTTTTATAATGTTATAGGTTTAGATCTGTAGGTCCCGAAAATTCCCTAACACGATATATAAACCCTATACACGTGCGGAATCCGTGTATAGAATCGATTCAAGAATAGAGAGGAAAAACATAAATGAATGAAAACACAAATTAAACGATATCACCTTGTTGTATGATTCACACGACTACAATCAAAATCGTTTCATACATGCACTGTTACAGAGAACACGAATTCCCTTGGAACCTTAGTCATCTCTCACGAATTCTATCTCCCAAAAGGCCAACCCTTGCAAATGCATCAACCTTGTGTTTATATAGCACACAAGGTGAGCCTACAAAGCCTTAATTTCGGCCCATCCCAAGACCATTTAATTAACCACTAACTAGCCCACTATTCTAATGTATAAGCCTCATAAACCGACTCTTACATGAGCCCGATAACATGAATCGAGTAACACGAATTGAAATACATGAGTCCAATAGCATGAATCAAATAGCATGACTTGAAATACATGAGCTCGATAACACGAACCGAATAGCATGACTCGAAGTACGTGGGTTCGATCACGTAAATTGACTATCATGACTCGAAATTCATGAACTCAATAACATGGACAGAATATCATAACTTAAAACGTGAGAATCCTGATAACATAAATCAAATACCATAACTTGAAATGCGAGAAATCTGATAATATAAACATATCCTGAAATGAAGATTAACTTGATTACCAGTGGTTACCAATCATATTCACCCATAGTATCTCCAGATGAGGCCAGAGATTTAGAATTAAATGATACACCCGATGAAATAGATTAATGAACCGACAAACGGTCACATAACGCTAGCGTGAAGAAAGACTGAACCACAACTGAAACAATCAACAAAGTCATGTAATAAACGAGAGTCTAAGCGAAGGATCGAATCCGACGAAATGATGGATATTGACTCTAAAAGTAGACTCATGAGTCAATGGTAAAGCAATGCCAGGCAAAATCTGGGGATGAAACGGCAAGGATTGATTCCATAATCTGGCTATTAAGTTAATCAAGAGTCGAATTCATGAACCTAACTAGTCGAAACACCTCTGAGTTTTTGGTATGAATACGAACGAGTTTCCCCACGATAGAAATCAATGATGAGAAATGAGTAAATTCATATATCGTTTATGAGAGCGATCACGAATTTGGAAAGGGCTGCGAAGTGTCGGCTGAAACATGGGATTCAGAAATAGACACTACCGCGAATCAGATACAGGCGAAAGTCGAGACGCATGATGATCACAGATCAAGGAGAGTTAACACAATGGACGAGACGAACCCATAAGGAAGAAATGGCCGTGCAGAGGTGGACGGTTTCCTAAGGGTTAGAGACGATAAGGTGACTGGCAACTGGAGTCGCACAAGCATAAAGGCAATGTGAAAGTCGATTCGGTGAATAGGAGGAAGACCCGATGTATCATCGGATGTCTTCGATTCCCATTTCATTATGATGAACTTCCACAATTTTAGGTCCTAGATGCATGCGCTCCATACGCAAGTAATCGTGGACTGAGGCTCACAGATAGAGGGAGAATAAAAAGTAATTAATTAAATAAATTAACTAGCCTAAATTTCACGACATGGCTGACTAGACGACTCGATGGTGATTTGATGAGGTGATACGTACGATATGGGTCCAATCCTAAGCTAAGGGTAAGGTCAAAGGTCCTAATTTGCCTATTTATGTAAAAGTGAAACAAAGTCAATATAAGTCAAACTAATTGTCATATATCCAAATAATTATCATTCCAACAAATCAAACCCTAGATCTATCATTGTATTCTAGTTCTAACCATAACTTATCATGAGAATTTTGCAAACATAGCATAATCAATTAGATCCAGTAATTAGGGTATAAACACACGAAAATTCTTCCGGTTCTCAATAATTTACAAATTGGTAAATCATGAGTTTTCAAACAGGTCGGATTTCTAAAACGGGTAATTTGCAAATGTTACAGCATATTCCCTACCACATATTTTTCACATCTCTATCTAGAAGTTTGAAACTTTACTCGAGAGTTTAGATGAGAAGTGAAAGAATAAATCACATTGACTTTGGGTATAATATACAAGTCAACTAACTTCCCAGTGGTGTTTCAATCAGGTTGCAACTTGACGTGTGACACATAGTATGCATTAGTGACAAAGGCTAAGGGTTTTGGATACTTGAGGGTCTCTTCTGTTGTGCTCTTGGGAATCTTTTGGGTGAATATATATATATATACACATATATTTTATTTTTCTTATTTTATATAAAGTAATCTACAAGCAAGTCGATACAGTCAACTGAAGGTCTTTGTTCACGCAAAACAGAGAAGAGCCTGACTAATGGCTTAGATATCCCCAGGTCTTTGCTTTCACAAAACAGAGTGGACACTGACTTTTTGAGCTCGGTTTCATACTCTTGGATTCAAGTGTGTGTATCAGGAATGCAAACATATAGTCAAATAAACTTGCACAAAACCTAAGTGTGTGGTTCCAATAATATGTTATACGTTATCTTCAAGTGTGTGACACATACCTCTTGTGATTTGGAAACAGAGCCTACCAACATATCACCATTAACCATGTCTTTCACGTCTGCCTTACGCATGTCAGCCATTCCTAGAACGGAAATTTATTTCACTTCCCAACCTTCTCGAAAACAAACACGAAACACATTAAAAATTAAAAATTAAAAAGCCATAATTTATAGAGGGGCCTCTAATCAACTCTATTTTTTTATATTTTTAATGACTCTATTTTTCATTATTATTTTTAAATAAACACACTGACACTGTAAGGAATATCGCATTTGATATTCCGGTTGAAGTTTAATTTTGAAAAAGTTTTGGCTGAACTAGGTTCAAGTGGAAGTCTGAGTTCAAGTGGAAGTCTGAGTTCAAGCGCAAAACATCATTTAACCGGAAGAAGCAATTTTGTCCAGACGCGAATATTCCGGGTGAACTCCTTTATCCACCAGATAAAGAGTTCAACCGGACTTTTCCTGCATAGTATTTTCAGTAGTCCAATCCCTGCAAAAGCTTTCTGGTTGCTTCCTTTTGTATCAAAGCCGCTCTCCTAAAGTAGCATGTTGCTAATCACACGCCATCAATCGAAGATTATTCTTTTGGTAGTATAGTTTAACTTTTGTAATCAACGCTCTAGATGATTGTATGGAAATCAATAGCTATCATTGATTTCCCTTAGCACTATATATAGAATAGCTCGCTCTCAACATTTGTACGCATGAATGTATGCAAGACACTAGTGTAGTTTTGTGAGCTAATGCAAATAGTGTCGAGTAAATTTTACTTCGTGTGTTACTATTTATGCAAACAACTACTATTCATAAGTGTTAACCGATTAAGTAGAGTGGAGATTAACTTAATTCCACAAGGTTAATCTTACAAGTAAATCTTGTAATTAAACAAAGTGTTAAATATCTCGATCCTACAAGTGGTATTAGAGCTTTGGCTTTCACTTTGAATACTTTAAGTGCTTCAAAGTTGATATTTACTTGTCTACTCTACTGCTTCTAAGCTTTTCTCTTTCTGAAAAATTTCAAAATGAACGATCTCGGTCTAGTTTCTTCAAACGATAGCACAAACAAACCACACATGTTCACACCTGATAATTTTGATACATGGCAATTAACCATGCTCTTATGGCAAAGGAAGAATCATTATCTGCTCAGGTAAACTCTATCCCTGAGAAAGTGCTAGCACACCTGTGCTATCCTGCTTGTATTGGACAAGCGGAAAGATACAGGAATCACAACTCTGAGTTAATTGAAGAATTTTCAAATCTAAAGGAGTTAAAGGAATGTTTTAGAAAAACAGAAAGCTAATATATTTCAAAAGTCACTGTTTTAAATGAAGAAGTTGAGCAACTAAAACAAACTAACTCAAATTTGGAAACTCAAATTGATGATCTAATTTCCAAGCTGAATGCTTCAAGAAAGGAAACCCAACATGCTAGGCAGATGTGGGTGCACTTGAAAGTAAACTGACTGAAGCTCATTTCACCTGTGATAAATTTCAAAAGGTAAATGAAAAAGCTGAAAAACTTTGGAAAGGTGCTATGTATGGTAAAACTGGAATTGGTTATACATATGTGAAACCACCCATTGATTACTTACCAGTAACTGAACCAATTTCAGCATTACAAACTGAAAGCACAGTTAGTTTGACTGTTGATGATACTACTCCAGTAACTGTTGTTGAAAAGAAGTGTGAATATGTTGAAGCTGAAATCAGTGATGCAAATACCTCTGCATCAATTGATCAATCAAAAAATTTCGAAACCTGCTGTTCCTCCACCCACTTTTTATGAACATAAGGATTCAAAAGTTGGAGGAAAACATGTTGAAAATGTCAAAACATGCAAAGGTCAAATTTTTGGTAAAACAATTTTAGTCAAGAAACAAGTGAAAGGTCACCTAGGGTACACTCAATCTTATGACTCTTCTAGATTTCCTGAGTGTATAGTTTCTGGAAAAATGGGTCATTTGGTAGCTGTTTGCTATTACAATCCTCTGAACAGAAATCAATCCTCAAAAGCTAAAACTATGAAAGGTCAAAATTTGACAAAGAAACTAACAGGAAAAGTTTCACCTATTAAGAGTCATACAATTAAGTATTTTGAGTCTGATTCAAACAAAGTTCTTATTAGAAATGAAAGAAATGGCAGTTTTTCTGTTTTTAAGCAAAACAATTTTCCGGCTGAACTTCAAGCGGAACAATTTTCCGCTCGAACTCAGGTTCAACCGGAAAACAAGAAAAATTTCAGGTCAGTTATTGATTTGAAACAAAGACCATCTGTGAGATTCAGTGAAAATTATGAAGTGTTTGAAAGTCAAGGAAGAAGAAATCCATCAAGAGGAAAAGTCAATCCTCGTAACTTTTTTCAAACGGAAAGAAATTCTGGTCAAAATGAGTTTTTAACTAGTTCAAGCGGAAGTTCATCTTTTCCGTTTCAAGGTGAAAAATTTGTCAGAAATAGATTTGCATCACAAAAGTATGCTGCTTCACCAAAAAGAACTAGAATTTCAAGTCAAAATTCAGTCGCAACCAGTAATTTTTCAAAACCTAAGTCTAAGAAACAGAGAAAGTTCATGGAATTTAGAGAGAGAAAGGCATTAGAAAGAAAGTCAAAATTAGGAAGTGAGAGATTTCATCAACAAAGTTCACATCAAGATTTAGACTTTGAGAATGATGACTTACTCACTGAGCAACCTATTCTGAATACTTTAGTACTCAAAGAGTACAAGTATAACGATGCTTTGGGAAGACCCAAGACCACAAAGGCTTGGGTCCCTTACAAAAACTAATCAATTTCTTATGTGTGCAGGTGCAAAATAAAAGTCAAGATCGACTATGGATTGTTGACAGTGAATGCACCGGCCACATGATAGGGAATAAAAATATTTTAGAAAATACAAAAATACACAATGGAGGATCTGTTGCATTTGAAAGCAACAAGGGGTACATCTCAGCACAAGGAGATGTTACAAATGGTTTGGTAAGCTTTGATAGAGTCAATCTTGTTGGTACTCTAAATTTTAACTTGCTTAGTGTCTCATAAATGTGTGACAAGAGGTTAAATGTTTTGTTTAATAAGAGAGAGGCAATCATACTGAAATCTGAACTTAAAATTACTGAGGAAATGATTTTGCTTAGAGCACCCAGGAAAGAAGGTTTGTATGTCTTGGATATGTCAGTTGATGCACCCACCAGTGGCACTGGCTGTTTCATATCCAAAGCCTCAATTGATGAGTCTGATCTTTGGCATATAAGGCTAGGACATGTAAATTACAAGAATATGAACAAAATTGTCAATCTTGGTTTAGTCAAGGGTCTTCCTGTTAAACAATTTACTTGTTCTGAGCACTGTGTGCCTTGCCTTAAGGGTAAGCAACACAAGTCCTTCAAGCCAAAAGCTAAAAGTTCTATCTCACAACCCTTAGAATTGCTACACATGGACCTTTTTGGGCCAACAAGGGTAATGAGTTTGGGAAAATGGTCATATTGTTTTGTAATAATTGATGATTTTACCAGATATACTTGGGCTTTCTTCTTAAAAACAAAAGATGAAACAACTGAATTGTTAAAAACTCTTGTGATCAAATTGGAAAATCAGTCAAAGTTTAAGGTCAAAATAATTAGGTGTGACAATGGCACAGAATTCAAAAATCATGTTTTAAATTCTTTTTGTGAAGAAAAAGGGATAACAAGGCAGTTTAGTGCTCCTAGAACTCCACAACAGAATGGAGTTACTGAAAGGAGAAACAGAACTTTGATTGAAGCTACCAGGTAGCCCTGTGCAAACGGGTCCGACCCATCAAACGCGGGTAGAACCGACCCGGAACCGAGAACCGTTTGAAGTCAATAGAAGAACCGGGAACCGTACCTTGTTAAAGCTACACGGGTCGGGTTTCAGCGGGTTTGGAAATCGGTTCTGCCGGTTCCGCCCAAGAACCGTATAGGTGGTGCCCATGAGCCCAATGTCCAGCCCAAAAAATCAATTTAGGTGGACGGTGGTAGGCCAGCCCATCTGCTGCACATTCTCATGTACAGTGTGCTAAAAAATAAAAATTGGCTTTTTGCACCTGCAAATCTGCAATTCTCCAAAGTCCCAGCAATCAAAAATTCAAAATGACAAAATTCAAAAAATACAAAATCACCAAATGACATCAGTCCATCACTGATCAGATTCAAATTCAATCAAAATCACCAAAATGGCATAAACCTTAAATAGTCAAATTCATATCAAGTTTAGAATAAAACAACCAAATTCAAATCAAGTATCAACTTCATTCTTCAAAAAACCAAATGCAAATCAACTTTAGAATCAAAAAACCATCTTCATTCTTCAACTCTTCAATTTTCAGCGATCCCCAACGACGCGATTTTATCAAAAACATCTACAAAAAAAATTATTACTTATGAAAAGTATAGCAAAACAAAATAACAACATAATTATAAATATAATTACCTTTTGCGAACTCATAGAATTTCTCTAAATCATCATTTTCGCTAATGTGTTTGCTTCCCTGGCGAATCCAATCCTGACTACATAATAACGCTTCAACGATGTTAGGGGATAATGAGCTTCTGGAGGTGTCGACTACCCGTCCACCCGTACTGAAAGCAGACTCCGAAGCTACGGTTGAAACTGGAATAGCTAAGATATCTAAAACAAAGATAGCATATTAAGTCTAGTACATAGTTTAATAGTTATATAAATATACAAGTATGAATTCAATAAAAATATTACCTTTTGCCATCCGTGAGAGAATTGGATATCTACCCGAGTTGTCCCTCCACCATTGTAGGATATTAAAATTGTATTCTTCTATTGCTTCCACACCATCCGCCAAGTATTTTTCAAGTTCTGTAACTTGGCTAAGAGTTTGAGCACCCCCTCTTCTGAATTTTTCGAACTCAGACATCCATGAATTTTGACTCGGACGAGGCTGTTCTTCAGTATTTCCCGTCTTTACCTGGTTAGTTGAACGAGTTCCATACAAACCTTCATACTCCCTATAGAGTACATTCATCTCAAACTTCACATCATCAAGATCTATACCAGCAAACTCACATACTTGAAGCTTATATCGCGGATCCAATATTGACGCGAACTCAAAGAACATATTTTTTTCCCATCATCTTCAAAGTATTTATCAAATTTAGCTTGCATTGTTGCTATCATTTTTGCATAACTCTCTTCACTTATGTTACTATCATGCATGATTCGTAGATTATGACGTATATCATTAACCTCAGAATATAAAACATGGGCAACTACATAAGTTGAACAACTAACAATTTCTGTTTTTTTTCTTGAATAACTTAAGTAAGTGAGCCAACTTTTTTGCGGTTTCCCAATGATTATGACCCGGAACAACATCTAAGTCACTCCTAAAATTACTATGTCTACGAGCATATAACTCAAAACCTCTCTCTAGTTCAATGGCCCTTTGTAGCATATCATAGGTACTATTCCATCTCGTGCACACATCCAAACTTAAACATGCCTTTGTTTTTAATTTGAGCTCAGCAACATAGGCTTTAAAGTCATGAAGCCTACTTGGTGATGAACGGATATATTTCACAGCATTACGAATACAATCAATAGTTTTACCTTGCTCTTTCAATCCATCTTGTACAATCAGATTAGTTATGTGAGCTAAACATCTAACATGTAAGTATAAACCATTACGAAGCAAATTTGGTAGGCTAGTCCTTAGCTCTCTAACTGCCACGTCGTTTGATGATGTGTTATCCATAGTAAACGTCATCACACGTGTTATTCCCCACTCATGAAGACAATCCTCAATAGCCCTCGCGATCTCTTCACCCTTATGGCTTAGTATGGGCCTAAAGTTTATTATTCTTTTCTGATAATTCCAGTTATCATCAATATAATGTGTTGTCAAAGACATGTAGTTAATACGCTGGTTTGAAGTCCAGGTATCCATGGTAAAAGAAACTCTTTGGTTAGCTTTAACAAAAAACTGTTTCAACGTTTTCTTTTCTTCAAGATAAAAATCAAGGATATCACGGGCAACCGTAAACCGTGAAGGAAGGTTAACACTAGGACACACCGTGTCCACAAACTCCCTAAACCCATCCCGCTCTACGAATGAAAAAGGAAGTTCATCCCTAATAATCATCCGAATTAACGCCATTCTAACCTTGGCGGGATCGAACCTCCATGTTTTTAACGTACCTTGGCCATCATCAGACTTCTTCAAACTTAGTTCAGGTTGATCTACCTTCTTGTTTGCAGGATTGTCCTCACACTTATTGACATGCTTATTCAACGACGATGTTCCGTTTGATGAAGATTCCGCACACAACACCTTTTTACAGTAGTTGCATCTTCCTTTTCGCAAACCTTCTTCATCATAAAACTCTTCAAAATGTTGCCAACATTTTCCCGTGAGCTTCCTTTCTTCTGTTGCACCTTTCGTTTGCCGGCTTTTTTTTCGTTCATTTATTGGACATCATCTTTTTGGCCATCCATTCTGTTCAGAAATCAGAAATGCATGAATTAAAAGAGACTATAGGAAATTAGGAACTGAAATTCAACACAATTACACAAATAAGCAGCCTATGATACTAACATCGATTGACGATTCTAACAGATTACACCAACAAGGCAACAAACACATAATATAGTATCTAACCCAAATCCAAATATGAATATGCAATCCTTTTGCACAGGCCATTGTATTATACTATTATACACATTGTTTTGGAAACAAACAGATTCAATAATCAAACAGATTCAATAATCAAAAGCCATAAAAACTTCAGTAATCAAAAGCCGTACCAGATTTAACGTTCATATCAACCTATGAACATTGTGCGTACCAGATTCAAGTTCGTGACTGTTACATATGTTAAGCCACAAAAACTTCAATAATCAAAAGCCAAAATTAAAGCACATTGATAACAAATTACAAACCCAGTGATACAAAATGAAAATGTACGACTATGAGACTAACATCGATTCTAATAGATTACACCAACAAACACATAATATTCTGGGTTTAGAACAAAAATTCGAATGGTTCAGTTAGTTACTTACTTGAAAGTTGAAAATCGTGGATGATTGCTCATTGGAAGTCTGGAATTCAATCGATAGATGATCTCTCACTGTACGTCTGATGCTCACTGGAATTCGTGGAACATTACTTACTTGAAAATCATGGTTGATTAACTTGATTGCTCACTGGAAGTCATTAGAATTTAGAATAGAAG
>JBCNJP010000003.1:79746581-79769581 GCA_039602395.1 Deinandra increscens subsp. villosa
TCCTAAATTCCTAAGGGGATGTGTTTAAAGGATGTGTCTTTTATTAATTCTTTAGGTATACCCAGAACCACAATGGCCTGGGTACCATTAGCTAATAGATCTCTCACTGTATGCATAAACGGTCTAAAAGGACTATCACTAACTTTTTGTTTATTGATAAGTGATTGTTACAGGCATAGGATAGGAGACTTTGCTTCACTTGACTACATGAAATATTGTACAACGGAGGGTATGTTTCCTTGAGAGGTAAAAAGATTTAATCAGCTACAAGGTACTGTTTTAACTTAGGTGTTTGAATGTTGAAGCGGTAAAGTTTATGTGAGTCAAAACTTAATTCTCTCATCTTTCAAGTCAATTCTTTGAAGGTTAACTTGGCTAGGATTCTTATTTGTTTTGTTCTATTTATGTATCTGTAGGATCGAGATATTTAACACTTAGTTTAATTACGAGATCTACTTGTAAGATTAACCTTGCGGAACTAAGTTAATCTCTACTCTACTTAATCGGTTAACACTTGTGAATAATAGTTGTTTGCATAAATATAGTAACACACGAAGTAAAATTTACTCAGCACTATTTGCATTAACTCAACAATAGTACACAGTGTCTTGCATATATTGATGCGTACAAATGTTGAGAACGAGTTATGCTATATATAGTGCTCAGGGAACTCAATGATAGCCATTGAGTTCCATACGATCATCTAGACCATTGATTACAAAAGTTAAACTATACTACCAAACAAATAATCTTCGATTGATGGACTTGATGGCGTGTGATCAGCAACATACTACTCTAGGAGAGCGGCTTTGATACAAAAGGAAGCAATTAGAAAGCTTTTGCAGGGATTAGATTGCTGAAAAGACTATGCAGGAAAAGTCCGGTTGAACTCTTTATCTGGTGGATAAAGGGGTTCACTTGAAATATTCACATCTGAACAAAATAGCTTATTCCAGTTGAATGGTCTTATCCGCTTGAGCTTAGACTTCCGCTTGAACCTAGTTCAGCCGGAACTTCTTCAAAATTAGACTTCAACCGGAATATCAAATGCGATATTCCTTACAATCTCCCCCTAAGATGATGCTGTCAAATTATTTACCATCATCGAAGTTATCTTTAAAATTGACTTGCAGTCACATCTTCAACAACTCTCAGTCCCACTTGGGTCATCACCCGGACTGTTTTTCTTTCTGTGAACAATCTTCTTCTTTTCTTCAATAGTTGTTATTTTTTCCTTTCCCTTGACTGAAGAAGAAGAAGGCTCAGCTGAGGTGAATGGTGGTGGTGGTGGAGGTGCAGTAGTGGTTGCTACGTATGGTTCTCTGATGGTGAGAGGAGGTAATGCTTGAGATTTTAAGGGTAGTTTACTGGCTGTAGGTGCAGGAGTTTCTGGGAATATATCAGACATGTCCAGAACTGGGGTAGGCTTTGGTTTTAGGTTAAAGGGAGTGAATGGGGTAAAGTTATCAGTCCTGTATTTGGGATGGATATATTTTTGCTTTCTTGGTTTGAATGATTTGTAGGAGGTTGGACTTGTTGGTAATGAGGATAGTTGGGTTTGTCTAAGGGAAGGAAACAATTCAGTTATAAAACGTGGTGGCACTACTGGTGCATCTGCATCTTCTACATCAGGTTCAGGTTTAATAAATGGCAGTTCGGGCATACTTGAGATGGTTGTAGAAGGATCAGGCATAACCAGGGTGTGCTCAACAACAAACTCATCTCCTTTCAACTTTTGATAAAGGAAGTCAATGTAGCTGCAGAGTTCTTTGACTTTCATGTTGAATACTTCTTCTTCTGTTTTGCAGTTCCTTAAGACCAGAATTCTCTTCACTTTCTTGAGAAGTTCATAAATATCATCATTCTTGACCAACTTGGTAGGCATTCTTGAGGCAATGCTCATCAACCTATCCTTTTCTTTATCATCCATCCTTACCAAATCATAAATTTGCATTCTCCATTCGGCTGATCTCTGTTTAGCTTCTTCAAACACTCCTTTTACCACAAACTCAATTGAATACAGTTCCAACTCCTCCTGATATTCTTTGGCCAACCTCTCATTTTCTGCTACAATTCTAGCATCCTCTACAAATTTGCTGAGGCCTACAACTTCTTCAGCTTGCATAGCCTGATGGATCACGAGAGCATTATCAGCTACAACTGGTTCTTTCGCTTGAACCGGCTCATCCGCTTGAACCATTTGCATTGAAACCAGGGTCTGAGTAACATCTTCAGTCTCTTCTTCTTGCTGATTCTCCGGTTGATCTTCCATATGGAATATGAGTTATTCGATTCCAAAGATGGAGATGTTCTCTTCAAGTCTTCCAGCTCCTTCTTCATTTAGTGCATTCTCATTAATCTCAATAACCTCTATGTGAGTTTGAGTTTCAGCTTGAGCTTCCACTGGAACTTTTGTCACCACTTGGGGTTTGGTGACTTCAGTTCCTTTTTCAACTGATTCTCTTACCTTAGTGTTCTCACCTTCACCCAGAACATTTTCATTCATTCTCTCAGTTTCAACCACTGCACTTCCACTTTGCTGCTGGAAGCCACATCCTTTGATGATTGAACGAAGGCTTTTCCCTTGGGATTATCACATCTCTCATCATCCCAATCACCATATTGATGTGCTCAGGGAGGGCACCAGCAATGAGCATTGAGGATTGGACAAGTTGGGTTAAAGTGGGGTCTTTGAATGGGGACACAATAACTAGTTGGTTGTTCCTTATGGTTTCCCAACTTTTCGTCTGCCTTCTTGAATGCAGTTAATATGACTTCAACCGGAAGTCTCTCTATTTCTTCAATCCCCTGGTTGAATTGAACCTCAGATAAAGATGGCGAAGCAACAGTTTTCTCCCCCAATTTGACAGGATTAGCTTCAACTGAATGAACCATGTCTGGGTTTGAAAAACTGACTTCAACCGGAGGTGTAGAGATTGGTTCTTCATGTTTTGCATGAGATTGAACCAGAGTTGCAACAGTGGCATTAAGATCATCCACCTGTTGTTGTATTGACTTGTACAGAGTTGTTAATTCATGTAGTGTATAGCTGTCCTCAACTGGCTTTTTACCAGCATCCCTGGACAAAACTAAGCTATCAATCCGAGATTGATCAAGCATAGTACCCATGGCTTCTTGGCACCTAGGATTCTCCACAACTGTCTCAGTTTCCTTTGGTTCCAATAAAGGACCCGCATGAGCTCATTAAGAGAGGATTGCTGTAGATTGCATCTTATTGATGTTACTACTGACATTAGCTTCTAGTGGGGACACTTGAGTGGCAGCAACCCTTTTTACATTAATCTCTTCTTCACTCCTGAGATTCACCTCCCATGTAGAGTGGGGGTTCAATACAATAGTGTCCGGATCTTTAGAATGTTCTCATGTAATGGGGTAGGTGAGTTAATAACACCATCATGTTGATCAGGATTAAATGCATTATCACTCAAGGGTGATGAGGAGGGGTGAGAACCTATTGGATGGGGATTGTACATCCTTTTCTAATAACTCCCCCTCAAATTAAGGGATATCCCTAAGAGATAATTCCAATTTGGTTAGCTTCCTCTTGGGCTTTTTGCCTTTAGCGGGGCTTAAAGCTTGGGTAGGTTTAGTGGGCATAGGTGGAGGAGACCTAGCAACCACAGATTTGTGCCTTTAGAAAATGGAAACATGAGATTTAGAGGATGAGGTGGCAGGGGTTCTGGTGTTTTTAGTAGATGAATTCCTCTTTTTGGATTGGTAAGTTTGAATGGTAGAGGAAGTTAGGACAGATGTGGGTGCAGTGACCATGGGGGTAATAGTCCTGTCATCTTGAGCAGGTTGCTTAGTTGCAGCAACAACTTCCGTTTGATCCCCAACATTTGAGGGTTTTGCCGGAAACTGCCTCAGAATTGGTAGGGGATGGGCAGTATCCCTTCCGAGAAAAGCTGACTTGTTAACAACCAAGTTCGAAAAAGTCTTCTCATTGAGAAGTTTTTGTTGTAAAACTTTACCACTCAAAGTAATTTGAGGGTATTCCTCTTGTAAAATACAGGTTAAAAACCTTGGATACATGTAAAAGGAAAAAGTTTGAACATTTAATTTTAGGGCATGAAAAATGAGTTGGGAGAAATTGAAATTCTGACCCTTTACCACAACATAAAATGCCGATTCTTGTTCAGCCACGAGTTCATCAAATCCTCCTTTCTTTGGAGTTAGACACACCAGTAGGATGTGGGCAAGAAATCGCCATTTGTATGGCAGTTCCCCTTTTTAATTGTTTTACTGGTAGTAGAACCGTCGTAGCCAATGGCACTGAACAGTGGCAGGTAATACTTGGCATCAATCATAATGTACCCATCTTCATCTCTCAGTTTCAGAACTTTTCGAACCTTTGCTTCATCGATTTCCACATCTATACCCTTCACATTCGAGGAGATACTTTTGACACTATCACTGTCTTCGACAACCTTGTCATTTGACCAAAACTCTTCCATGATTTCTTCGTAGATCACCACTTCAAGTGTAAGCGCGTGATGAAGATGTGATTTCTTTAAGAATTCTATAATTTCGGAGTATTCATCAGTTTTGCTTGGGATTTTGAGATAGGCCACCAGATTGTGTTCTACGACGAACTTAGAACTTCCGTCAGGCTATTTTCCACTTGTGCTTGCTTTGGGAGCCATCGCTTTGTTGGATTTTGAGAGAAAATTGGACGGTTTCTTAGTGATATTGGAGAAGTTGGAAGAATTTGGGTGTGGGTGTTATGAGAAAAGTAAGGAATGACGGTAACTTAGGGCTTTTTACTTTGACGTGGGGTGACGTGGAGGAGAGGGAATCATGGAATAACCGTTTAGTGACTGATGTGACCTATGCTTTGGGGTTTATACGGTACAACCCTTTAAAGCGTGTCTTTATCTTTAAAATATTTTACTAGAACCTCGAATATTTAATGGGTAATTCAATGAATATCTGCTTAGAAAAAGGTGCCTTCCGTTTAATTAAATGTAAAATATCTTTGACCGTTGACCCGGAAGTTCAAGCGGAACCCATTTTCTCCTTTATTTTAAAAACCAAATTTCTTCCGTTTGAACTTCAAGCGGACATTTTTCCGCTTGGAAGAATTATTTTCAAAAACTTTTCCACGTATATAACAAAGCTTGTTTCCGGTTGATGTTCACCCGGAGATTTTCAAAGTTGTTTATCTCACAGGTTGAACCGGAACTTGAAGCGGAAAAACAAAAACACATGAATTTTCGAAAATGACTTGTGCTAATTTTCATAGTTTTGACAGAATTTACTGACAATGAATCAAAATGGTTTTTAATTAACACAAAGATTTTCTTTTTCTTTTTCTTTTTGTATCAAGAGATAGACTCTTTGACACAAAGGTCTTCTTTATTAAAGGTTTCTGAAAACATTTTAATCAAAGTTCATCATACCAATTACTGTAATGAGGTAGAAGAATCTTGCCTCATCAAAAGCTTTTGTGATGTCGATGTGTTTTGTTTTGGAGTGCTTCACAGGGTTCTTAGTGATGGAAATGGCACTCTTGTTGTCAGCAAAGATGGGAGTTTCCATGAATGTGATTCCATAGTCTAACATCTGATTTTGAATCCACAGAACTTGACCACAGCAGCTTGAAGCAACAATATTCTCAGCTGCAGCAGTAGAAGTAGAAACACAGGTTTGTTTCTTGCATTGCCATGATACAAGTCTCTCCCCCAGAAAGTGACATCCACCTGAACTTGACTTCTTATCTAGGTTGCAGCCTCCATAATCACTGGTAGTGAATGCTTTGAAGGTGAAATCAGAATTCTTAAGATATCACAAACCTAACTTAGGTTAACCCTTCAAATATCTGAATATTCTTTTAACTGCCAACATGTGGGATTCCTTTGGTGATGCTTGGTATCTTGCACATAGGCAAACACTGAACATAATGTCTGGCCTACTTGCTGTGAGATACATCAGAGATCCAATCATTGCTCTATACATGTGCTCATCCACTGGTTTACCACTTAAGTCACTTGTAAGCTTGTGGCATGTGGAGATGGGAGTCTTGGTGCTAGAAGCTGACTGCATATCAAAACGTTTAAGCATATCTTGAATATATTTAAATTGATTCAAGAAAATAGCAGAGGCAGTTTGCTTCACTTGCAGCCCTAAGAAGAAACTGAGTTCTCCCATTGAGCTCATCTCAAACTTAGCTTGCATAAGAGCTTCAAATTCTTTACAAAGAGCAAAATTAGAGGAACCAAAGATGATGTCATCCACATATATTTGAACCATCAACATGTCTTTACCAACTTTCTTGATGAAGAGTGTTTTCTCAATTGCTCCTCTTCTATACCCATTCTCAAGAGATAATTGGAAAGGGTTTCATACCAAGTTCTAGGTTTTTTGAACCATATAAAGCTTTATAAGCTTACACACTCTGTTAGGATAGTGTGGGTCCTCAAAACCAGGAGGTTGACATACATACACGTCTTGATCTAATAACCCATAAAGAAATGCACTTTTAACATCCATTTGAAAGACTTGGAAGTTCTTTAATGCAACATAAGCCAAGAAGATTTTGATGGCTTCAAGTCTAGATACAGGAGCAAAAACTTCATCATAATCAATACCTTCCTCTTGAGCATATCCTTGCACTACTAACCTTTTTTTGTTCTTGATTACTATGCCCATGTCATCCTTTTTATTTCTGAACACCCATTTGGTACCAATTGGTTCTGCCCCTTCTAGCAAATCAACCAATTCCCATACCTTTTGTTTGTTGACTGAAACAGTTCTTCCTACATGGCGTCTACCCAACTGTTGTCTTTTAATGATTCAGTTACCTTGGTAGGAACTTCTTGTGACAGAAATGCAGCATGCAAGCAAATGTTTGCGTCAACAGATTTACTTCTTGTCAGCACAGGAGCTGACACATCTCCAATAACATTCTCCAAAGAATGATACTTGCTGATTCTTCTATCTTGAAACATTGGGAACTCATGGCTTCTTCCATTTGTTGGAAAGTTGAGTTGAGGGAGTATCACATCGACTTGTGAGATAGGATCGGGTGTTGTGTTTAACTCTTGAGAACTAGGCATTGACTCGTAGGATTCATGTTCAAAACTGAGTTCGTTTGATATAAAATCATATGAATTTGAGGCTCAGTGAATTCAAAGTCAGAGTTCTCCAAAGAATCTAAAATGCCATTTTCCGGTTGAACTTGAGCCGGAAATTCAGTTGAAACAGTTTCCGTTTGAACTTGAACCGGAACTGCATCCGCTTCAACAGAGATGACTTCAGTAGAGTTGTTCACAACAGTTGGCTTCAAAGGCTTGGTGCTGAGTGAAGAGAAGAATGGAGGGTCGATTGAGAAATTTTTTGTATTCATCCTCCAATGTTCATGAGCTAAAGATTTGATTTCCTGTTCCTGCACTGAATTACTCACAGGCTTCTCAACAGTTATGTTGAAAGCAAATGTTAGAGCATCAATATCATATAACCAGGTGGGCTAAGAGGTAAAGTTCTTTGATTTTTCATTAAAGAAACCATTCAGAGTTTATTCAACAACCTTAGTTTTCTTGTTGTATACCTTGTATGCCTTTGACACACCAGAATACCCAACAAAAATATCCATCATCTGCTTTTTCAGTAAACTTTGGCAATAGCTCATTGGTTATAAGAATAGTAATAGGACACCCAAAAGATTTAAAGAAATAAATGTGTGGTTTTCTATTTCTCCAAAGCTCATATGGTGTTTTGTTTTTGCCTTTGACAATCAAAATTTTATTTTGAAAATAGCAGGCAGTGTTTACTGCTTCTGCCCAAAATATCACAGGTAATTTACAAACAACCAACATTGCCCTGGCAGTAGGGTTGAGCTTAAGTCGCGTAAACCCGGCACACCTGTTGGAACCGACCCGCTAGACCCGGAAACCGGACCCGGCTGTGTACTAATAAACGGTTCTCGGTTCCGGAAATCTTATCCAAACGGTTCTTGTTCGGTCTTGGGTATGACCCGGCGTTTATGCCAAGAACCGATTACCCGTGAGAAACCATCAAAACCTAGAAATTATAGGACACCTATTAAATTTTTTTATGTTTCCAAAAATCTGCAGAGCCAATTTTCGGCTATCGCCTATCCCATTCGGCCATTCCCATACGACGTACCATCTCTCTCCATCTCTTCATCTTCATTCTAAATTCTAATGACTTCCAGTGAGCAATCAAGTTAATCAACCATGATTTTCAAGTAAGTAATGTTCCACGAATTCCAGTGAGCATTAGACGTACAGTGAGAGATCATCTATCGATTGAATTCCAGACTTCCAATGAGCAATCATCCATGATTTTCAACTTTCAAGTAAGTAACTAACTGAACCATTCGAATTTTTGTTCTAAACCCAGAATATTATGTGTTTGTTGATGTAATCTATTAGAATTGATGTTAGTCTCATAGTCGTACATTTTCATTTTGTGTCACTGGGTTTGTAATTTGTTATCAATGTGCTTTAATTTTGGCTTAACATATGTAACAGTCACGAACTTGAATCTGGTACGCACAATGTTCATAGGTTGATATGAACGTTAAATCTGGTACGGCTTTTGATTACTAAAGTTTTTATGGCTTTTGATTATTGAATCTGTTTGATTATTGAATCTGTTTGTTTCCAAAACAATGTGTATAATAGTATAATACAATGGCCTGTGCAAAAGGATTGCATATTCATATTTGGATTTGGGTTAGATACTATATTATGTGTTTGTTTCCTTGTTGGTGTAATATGTTAGAATCGTCAATCGATGTTAGTATCATAGGCTGCTTATTTGTGTAATTGTGTTGAATTCAGTTCCTAATTTCCTATAGTCTCTTTTAATTCACGCATTTCTGATATATGAACAGAATGGATGGCCAAAAAGATGATGTCCAATAAATGAACGAAAAAAAAGCCGGCAAACGAAAGGTGCAACAGAAGAAAGGAAGCTCACGGGAAAATGTTGGCAACATTTTGAAGAGTTTTATGATGAAGAAGGTCTGCGAAAAGGAAGATGCAACTACTGTAAAAAGGTGTTGTGTGCGGAATCTTCATCAAACGGAACATCGTCGTTGAATAAGCATGTCAATAAGTGTGAGGACAATCCTGCAAACAAGAAGGTAGATGAACCTGAACTAAGTTTGAAGAAGTCTGATGATGGCCAAGGTACGTTAAAAACATGGAGGTTCGATCCCGCCAAGGTTAGAATGGCGTTAATTCGGATGATTATTAGGGATGAACTTCCTTTTTCATTCGTAGAGCGGGATGGGTTTAGGGAGTTTGTGGACACGGTGTGTCCTAGTGTTAACCTTCCTTCACGGTTTACGGTTGCCCGTGATATCCTTGATTTTTATCTTGAAGAAAAGAAAATGTTGAAACAGTTTTTTGTTAAAGCTAACGAAAGAGTTTCTTTTACCATGGATACCTGGACTTCAAACCAGCGTATTAACTACATGTATTTGACAACACATTATATTGATGATAACTGGAATTATCAGAAAAGAATAATAAACTTTAGGCCCATACTAAGCCATAAGGGTGAAGAGATCGCGAGGGCTATTGAGGATTGTCTTCATGAGTGGGGAATAACACGTGTGATGACGTTTACTATAGATAACACATCATCAACCGACGTGGCAGTTAGAGAGCTAAGAACTAGCCTTCCAAATTTGCTTCGTAATGGTTTATACTTACATGTTAGATGTTTAGCTCACATAACTAATCTGATTGTACAAGATGGATTGAAAGAGCAAGGTAAAACTATTGATTGTATTCGTAATGCTATGAAATATATCTGTTCATTACCAAGTAGGCTTCATGACTTTAAAGCCTATGTTGCTGAGCTCAAATTAAAAACAAAGGCATGTTTAAGTTTGGATGTGTGCACGAGATGGAATAGTACCTATGATATGCTACAAAGGGCCATTGAACTAGAGATAGGTTTTGAGTTATATGCTCGTAAACATAGTAATTTTAGGAGTGACTTAGATGTTGTTCTGGGTCATAATCATTGGGAAACCGCAAAAAAGTTGGCTCACTTACTTCAGTTATTCAAGAAAAAAAAAAACAGAAATTGTTAGTTGTTCAACTTATGTAGTTGCCCATGTTTTATATTCTGAGGTTAATGATATACGTCATAATCTACGAATCATGCATGATAGTAACATAAGTGAAGAGAGTTATGCAAAAATGATAGCAACAATGCAAGCTAAATTTGATAAATACTTTGAAGATGATGGGAAAAAAAATATGTTCTTTGAGTTCGCGTCAATATTGGATCCGCGATATAAACTTCAAGTATGTGAGTTTGTTGGTATAGATCTTGATGATGTGAAGTCTGAGATGAATGTACTCTATAGGGAGTATGAAGGTTTGTATGGAACTCGTTCAACTAACTAGGTAAAGACGGGAAATACTGAAGAACAGCCTCGTCCGAGTCAAAATTCATGGATGTCTGAGTTCGAAAAATTCAGAAGAGGGGGTGCTCAAACTCTTAGCCAAGTTACAGAACTTGAAAAATACTTGGCATATGGTGTGGAAGCAATAGAAGAATACAATTTTAATATCCTACAATGGTGGAGGGACAACTCGGGTAGATATCCAATTCTCTCACGGATGGCAAAAGGTAATATTTTTATTGAATTCATATTTGTATATTTATATAACTATTAAACTATGTACTAGACTTAATATGCTATCTTTGTTTTAGAAATCTTAGCTATTCCAGTTTCAACCGTAGCTTCGGAGTCCGCTTTCAGTACGGGTGGACGGGTAGTCGATACCTCTAGAAGCTCATTATCCCCTAACATCGTTGAAGCGTTATTATGTAGTCAGGATTGGATTCGCCAGGGAAGCAAACACATTAGCGGAAATGATGATTTAGGGAAATTCTATGAGTTCGCAAAAGGTAATTATATTTATAATTATGTTGTTATTTTGTTTTGCTATACTTTTCATAAGTAATAATTTTTTTTTGTAGATGTTTTTGATAAAACGCATCGTTGGGGATCGCTGAAAATTGAAGAGTTGAAGAATGAAGATGGTTTTTTGATTCTAAAGTTGATTTGCATTTGGTTTTTTAAAGAATGAAGTTGATACTTGATTTGAATTTGGTTGTTTTATTCTAAACTTGATATGAATTTGACTATTTAAGGTTTATGCCATTTTGGTGATTTTGATTGAATTTGAATCTGATCAGTGATGGACTGATGTCATTTGGTGATTTTGTATTTTTTGAATTTTGTCATTTTGAATTTTTGATTGCTGGGACTTTGGAGATGCAGATTTGCAGGTGCAAAAAGCCAATTTTTATTTTTAGCACACTGTACATGAGAATGTGCAGCAGATGGGCTGGCCTACCACCATCCACCTAAATTGATTTTTTAGGCTGGACATTGGGCTCATGGGCACCACCTATACGGTTCTTGGGCGGAACCGGCAGAACCGATTTCCAAACCCGCTGAAACCCGACCCGTGTAGCGTTAACAAGGTACGATTCCCGGTTCTTCTATTGACTTCAAACGGTTCTCGGTTCCGGGTCGGTTCTACATGCGTTTGATGGGTCGGACCCGTTTGCATAGGGCTACCTGGTAGCTTCAATCAAAGTTCTGTTTCTCCTTTCAGTAACTCCATTCTGTTGTGGAGTTCTAGGAGCACTAAACTGCCTTGTTATCCCTTTTTCTTCACAAAAAGAATTTAAAACATGATTTTTGAATTCTCTGCCATTGTCACACCTAATTATTTTGACCTTAAACTTTGACTGATTTTCCAATTTGATCACAAGAGTTTTTAACAATTCAGTTGTTTCATCTTTTCTTTTTAAGAAGAAAGCCCAAGTATATCTGGTAAAATAATCAATTATTACAAAACTATATGACCATTTTCCCAAACTCATTACCCTTGTTGGCCCAAAAAGGTCCATGTGTAGCAATTCTAAGGGTTGTGAGATAGAACGTTTAGCTTTTGGCTTGAAGGACTTGTGTTGCTTACCCTTAAGGCAAGGCACACAGTGCTGAGAACAAGTAAATTGTTTAACAGGAAGACCCTTGACTAATCCAAGATTGACAATTTTGTTCATATTCTTGTAATTTACATGTCCTAGCCTTATATGCCAAAGATCAGACTCATCAATTGAGGCTTTGGATATGAAACAGCAAGTGCCACTGGTGGGTGCATCAACTGACATATCCAAGACATACAAACCTTCTTTCCTGGGTGCTCTAAACAAAATCATTTCCTCAGTAATTTTAAGTTCAGATTTCAGTATGATTGCCTCTCCCTTATTAAACAAAACATTTAACCTCTTGTCACACATTTATGAGACACTAAGCAAGTTAAAATTTAGAATACCAACAAGATTGACTCTATCAAATCTTACCAAACCATTTATAACATCTCCTTGTGCTGAGATGTACCCCTTGTTGCTTTCAAATGCAACAGATCCTCCATTGTGTATTTTTATATTTTCTAAAATATTTGTATTCCCTATCATGTGGCCGGTGCATTCACTGTCAATAATCCATAGTCGATCTTGACTTTTATTTTGCACCAGCACACATAAGAAATTGATTAGTTTTTGTAAGGGACCCAAGCCTTTGTGGTCTTGGGTCTTCTCAAAGCATCGTTATACTTGTACTCTTTGAGTACTAAAGTATTCAGAATAGGTTGCTCAGTGAGTAAGTCATCATTCTCAAAGTCTAAATCTTGATGTGAACTTTGTTGATGAAATCTCTCACTTCCTAATTTTGACTTTCTTTCTAATGCCTTTCTCTCTCTAAATTCCATGAACTTTCTCTGTTTCTTAGACTTAGGTTTTGAAAAATTACTAGTTGCGACTGAATTTTAACTTGAAATTCTAGTTCTTTTTGGTGAATCAGCATACTTTTGTGATGCAAATCTATTTCTGACAAATTATTCAACTTGAAACGGAAAAGATGAACTTCCGCTTGAACTAGTTAAAAACTTATTTTGACCAGAATTTCTTTCCGTTTGAAAAAAGTTACGAGGATTGACTTTTCCTCTTGATGGATTTCTCCTTCCTTGACTTTCAAACACTTCATAATTTTCACTGAATCTCACAGATGGTCTTTGTTTCAAAGCAATAACTGACCTGAAATTTTTCTTGTTTTCCGGTTGAACCTGAGTTCGAGCGAAAAATTGTTCCGCTTGAAGTTCAACTGGAAAATTGTTTTGCTTAAAAACAGAAAAACTGCCATTTCTTTCATTTCTAATAAGAACTTTGTTTGAATCAGACTCAAAATACTTAATTGTATGACTCTTAATAGGTGAAACTTTTCCTGTTAGTTTCTTTGTCAAATTTTGACCTTTCATAGTTTTAGCTTTTGAGGATTGATTTATGTTCAGAGGATTGCAATAGCAAACAGCTACCAAATGACCCATTTTTCCAGAAACTATACACTCAGGAAATCTAGAAGAGTCAGAAGATTGAGTGTACCCTAGGTGACCGTTCACTTGTTTCTTGACTAAAATTGTTTTACCAAAAATTTGACCTTTGCATGTTTTGACATTTTCAACATGTTTTCCTCCAACTTTTGAATCCTTATGTTCATAAAAAGTGGGTGGAGGAACAGCAGGTTTCGAAATTTTTTGATTGATCAATTGATGCAGAGGTATTTGCATCACTGATTTCAGCTTCAACATATTCACACTTCTTTTCAACAACAGTTACTGGAGTAGTATCATCAACAGTCAAACTAACTGTGCTTTCAGTTTGTAATGCTGAAATTGGTTCAGTTATTGGTAAGTAATCAATGGGTGGTTTCACATATGTATAACCAATTCCAGTTTTACCATACATAGCACATTTCCAAAGTTTTTCAGCTTTTTCATTTACCTTTTAAAATTTATCACAGGTGAAATGAGCTTCGGTCAGTTTACTTTCAAGTGCACCCACATCTGCCTAGCATGTTGGGTTTCCTTTCTTGAAGCATTCAGCTTGGAAATTAGATCATAAATTTGAGTTTCCAAATTTGAGTTAGTTTGTTTTAGTTGCTCAACTTCTTCATTTAAAACAGTGACTTTTGAAATATATTAGCTTTATGTTTTTCTAAAACATTCCTTTAACTCTTTTAGATTTGAAAATTCTTCAATTAACTCAGAGTTGTGATTCCTGTATCTTTCCGCTTGTCCAATACAAGTAGGAGAGCACAGGTGTGCTAGCACTTTCTCAGGGATAAATTTTACCTGAGCAAATAATGATTCTTCCTTTGCCATAAGAGCATGGTTAATTTCCATGTATCAAAATTATCAGGTGTGAACATGTGTGGTTTGTTTGTGCTATCGTTTGAAGAAACTAGACCGAGATCGTTCATTTTGAAAGTTTTCAGAAAGAGAAAAGCTTAAAAGCAGTAGTGTAGACAAGTAAATATCAACTTTGAAGCACTTAAAGTATTCAAAGTGAGAGCCAAAGCTCTGATACCACTTGTAGGATCGATATATTTAACACTTTGTTTAATTACAAGATTTCCTTGTAAGATTAACCTTGTGGAATTAAGTTAATCTCCACTCTACTTAATCGATTAACACTTGTGAATAATAGTTGTTTGCATAAATAGTAACACACGAAGTAATATTAATACGACACTATTTGCATTAACTCACAATATTACATAGTGTCTTGCATACATTCATGCGTACAAATGTTGAGAACGAGCTATTCTATATATAATGCTAAGGGAAATCAATGATAGCCATTGATTTCCATACAATCATCTAAAGCGTTGATTACAAAAGTTAAACTATACTACTAAAACAATAATCTTCGATTGATGGCGTGTGATTAACAACATACTACTTTAGGAGAGCGGCTTTGATACAAAAGGAAGCAACCAGAAAGCTTTTGCAGGGATTAGACAACTGAAAATACTATGCAGGAAAAGTCCAGTTGAACTCTTTATCTGGTGGATAAAGGAGTTCACCCGGAATATTCGCGTCTGGACAAAATTGCTTCTTCCGGTTAAATGGTGTTTTGCGCTTGAACTCAAACTTCCGCTTGAACTCAGACTTCCACTTGAACCTAGTTCAGCCGGAACTTTTTCAAAATTAGACTTCAACCGGAATATCAAATGCGATATTCCTTACAGTGTCAGTGTGTTTATTTAAAAATAATAATGAAAAATAAAGTCATTAAAATAAAAAAACAGAGTTGATTAGAGGCCCCTCTATAAATTATGGCTTTCTTATTTTTAATTTTTAATGTGTTTCGTGTTTGTTTTCGAGAAGGTTGGGAAGTGAAATAAATTTCCGTTCTAGGAATGGCTGACATGCGTAAGGCAGACGTGAAAGACATGGTTAATGGTGATATGTTGGTAGGCTCTGTTTCCAAATCACAAGAGGTATGTGTCACACACATGAAGATAACGTATAACATATTATTGGAACCACACACTTAGGTTTTGTGCAAGTTTATTTGACTATATGTTTGCATTCCTGATACACACGCTTGAATCCAAGAGTATGAAACCGAGCTCAAAAGTCAGTGTCCACTCTGTTTTGTGAAAGCAAAGACCTGGGGATATCTACGCCGTTAGTCAGGCTCTTCTCTGTTTTGCGTGAACAAAGACCTTCAGTTGACTGTATCGACTTGCTTGTAGATTACTTTATATAAAATAAGAAAAATAAAATATATGTGTATATATATTCACCCAAAAGATGCCCAAGAGCACAACAGAAGAGACCCTCAAGTATCCAAAACCCTTAGCCTTTGTCACTAATGCATACTATGTGTCACACGTCAAGTTGAAACCTGATTGAAACACCACTGGGAAGTTAGTTGACTTGTAATTATACCCAAAGTCAATGTGATTTATTCTTTCACTTCTCATCTAAACTCTCGAGTAAAGTTTCAAACTTCTAGATAGAGATGTGAAACATATGTGGTAGGGAATATGCTGTAACATTTGCAAATTACCCGTTTTAGAAATCCGACCTGTTTGAAAATTCACGATTTACCAATTTGTAAATTATTGAGAACCGGAAATTTTCGTGTGTTTATACACTAATTACTGGATCTAATTGATTATGCTATGTTTGCAAAATTCTCATGATAAGTTATGGTTAGAACTAGAATACAATGATAGATCTAGGGTTTGATTTGTTGGAATGATAATTATTTGGATATATGACAATTAGTTTGACTTATGTTGACTTTTTTTTACTTTTACATAAATAGTCAAATTAGGACCTTTGACCTTACCCATAGCTTAGGATTTGTAAAACCACTGTACGATCTTACTACTGCATGATTCGGTAATTGGATAAGCAACAAGAAGTAAATAAAGCTTCGCTTTATTTATTCACAAAGAGGATTACACATAGTCTAGAGAGAGAGAGTTACACACTCAGTTACACACACTTAGTAGATGTAGAATAACTTCTTCCTAGTTCTCTCTCTAACAAACTATTTATAGTCACTTAGTAACTGGCCGGCGGACCACCCCACGTACCATCTGGTACGCCCATACCATCTGGTACGGTGGTGCATATGGTACGGCCTGTGACTATATGACTCACACAGATGCTCTAGATTATATACAATACACGAGAAACACTTTAACATAGGAATATACTATGACAAACTCCCCCTTAACGTGTAGTGTATCTATATTCTAACAAAACTTCAGTCTTCAATATTCAACATCGCTGCATCCGATCTTCGACTTGAAATCTTGTCAGAAATAGAGCTTGCATGGCTGGATCAATCTTGAACAACTTGTGAACTTCAAGATCCACTTGTGAAAGATATTACATACTCCCCCTTTCACCATGCTCGAGTCTTCTCACATAGAAACCTGCAATTTCAGAAGACAGAAACGCGGCTTTTCTTTTCTTTTTAAAAATTAAATTAATCTTGGCGCAAAACTTCTCTTCGAGAATCCAAGATGTAATTTTGAATTTTTGAATTTTGTATCGTGTATCGATTGGTCGAAAACAAATAAGAAACAAAATCTTTTTGGCTTTTTGAAACTTTATATCAAAACACACCGAAAATCTTTTTGTAATTTTTCTAAGTTTATACTAAAACACACCTAAAATCTTTTTGCATTTTTCAGATATGAAACATAAATGCAATACAAAAGTGAAATATGAATCACACACTATTTTTGTCTTTTGTGAGAAAGATCACAATTTGGGATCATATTGGTCATAACATGCTGAACTACACTTCAATTTCAATTACTTCAACACATAAGTCACGTCAATTACTCGTATAATTTGTCCATCTTAAACTCAGGCACAATCATACTCATAACATCTCGATATGTTATTGAATTAATTAGGTTGCTTTGACCAGTGTACCCCACACTATCAGACATACTCAGATATGCATTTGCTTTTACATCACACTTTATGATTTCATTTGTGATTTAATCACATAATGATTGTATTCATGATTTAGTCAACTGTGTTCCATGTAAAAAGAAATAAGAACGTTAAATCGTCTACCTTAAGGTCGATCTTTCGATACGCAGATAAGGCCTCGGATTTAACAAAATAAGAAAATAAAAACAAGTTGAAATTGTATAACCCAACAACAATCAGGTCGGTACTCCCGTACACGCAGAGAAAGTCTGATGAGTTATACGAAACACAAAAGAAAATAAAGCAGAACGTCAAACAAACAACAATCAGGTCGATCTTTCGATACGCAGAGAAAGTCCTATCGTTTGAAAAAATAAAGAAAATCAAACAAGTTTATAAATGAACACATGTATACACAGAGACTTCTCATTTTCTTTTTCACATATCTTTCTTTTGATATATCATGAGATATGCATCAAGATGTTGTCCACTTGGTCAAGCATTAGTATTTAATGTATTTATCACATCTGAATACTTTCTGATTTAATGCCGAGCCTACCAAGCACATCGAACAATGATCTTATGGCATTTTTATATAATTTATCCATGAGCCAGACACGTAAGCCAACATACCATCATTTCCCAATTATGTTGGATACAATTTCTCATTTATCAATGTTTTTGTGTTTTTCCATTTTTCAATGTTTTTGAATTTTTACATTTTCTCCCCCTTAAAATGAAAACTCTATTTTTGGATTTTCATTTTAACACCAACAAAAACACAAAGACGCTATTTTTGGGTTTCAATTTTCTCCCCCTAAACTACATACGGAATGTAAAAAGAAAGAAAATTGACCAATCGATACTGATACCTTTTCAGGTTAAGTTTTCAGATGAAAATATGGAGCATTCAATTTAAGTTAAGCAGGAGACTCCACTATTAGTAACTGCTTGAAGCTTAAACTTCACAATCACCTATAGGTCTTCTTGAAGAAACCTGCACACTGGTTTAAAAATTAGTATTCGAATGACCCGAAGCACACAGCTTCTGGTCGACCAGTGTCTTCCACAAAATCAGTTGCAGCATTGGTAACCAACTTAGGTCGCCACTGCATTTTTGCTTTTTCATTTTTAACTGAGCCATCATCACGTGATGAACCACCAACACTCGAATCAAATTTGAAAAATTGTTTTGTTTTAGATTTTGATTTGAAGGGTGTTGACTCAGTAAAAATTCTGCCCGATTCATCGATAAGTGTGGCAGATTTGTTTGAAAATGAACGTTTTGCAATTTCAGGACAATCCTGTGCCATGTGTCCCTTTCGGCGACATTGATAGCACAAACGATATGATCGTTCAGATTGTGGTTTGCCCTGAAATTGATGACATCTTTCATCAGATTCATAATTATCAAGACAAGCATCAAAAACTTGAAACCTGTTAGCATGTACCCATTTGGAAGTAGGACTTCGAGGAGTGGAATTTGATCCAAATGAAGAAGATTCTTCCGGAGAACTTGTAGATGAATCTTTCTTCTTTTGTGTTCCTCCGAATCCTTTCTCGATAGTAGAAATGAATACCTGTGCCAAATGATAGATTTGCTCAAGATTTGTATCTTGCTTCGCCTTTTGAGTCTTCTTTGGCATGTTCTTCTTGTCTTTCTGCTCAAATCGCTGATTATTATTACCCAAACCGGATCGTTTATAACCGGGCAACTTTGACAAATCCACTTGAGACTTAGAAGAACCAGCTTGAGCAACTTCAGTAAATTTAGCTTTAATACCCTTCAAATTGTTAGCTTGAACAAGCTCACCAGCCAACTTTTCTTCAGACCCTATCATCTCATCTGTCTCCACTTGCTTGGTTGAAAACTTTGGTTCCTTCTTCTCAGATTTCTCAGTTACAAATTCAGTGTAATCTCCAGTTATGTCAGAAGAATGAATATCAGCCAGAGCATCAGATGAGATAACTGGATGTGGAATTTGATTATACTCTTCGCTTCCAAAAACTTTCTTGAAATTTTCATCTTTGCACAAGTAGCTTGTGAAAGAATGTGAATTCTACAAATTGTTCAATTGTCGCTTCAGATCCAAAACTTCAACATTTAAATCAGAAATTTTATTTTGAGCTTCACCCAATGCTTTTTCTGATTCAATCAATTGCTCCGAAGCTCTATTGGACAAAAATTTCTCTTGTCTCATCTGATCATGTGCATCATAGACTTCTTGAGTAATTTTCTTCACCCTTTCCTCATGAATCTCAATATTTCTTTTCAACAACTTGTTGTCATGTGTCAAAGTTGTGACTTTATCAAGTAATGTTGAATGTTCCATTTGACGATCATGTTCCTTAGCAATAACGTCATCAAACTCTTTCTTGAGAGCATCATAAGATTGTTTCAGCGATTCTACTCTTGTAGTTGATTTCTTAAACAAATTATCAAAATCACCAATCGCATCATTTGCTTCATTCTCCCATTTCTCAACACTTTTGACCAACTCTTCATTCTCAGTTCGCAACTTCAAAATTTGCTCTTTATCTGAACTAACCATTTCATCCAATTTTGTTTGAAGCTCAACAAACTCTTCCATCAAAGTATTCTTTTCTTTAACCAAATTCTCATTTATTATGAGAATCTCATCAGAATCTTCAAACTTCTTCTTGAAAGTTTTTAATTCTTCTTCCTTCTTCTCATTCTCAATAAACAAAACTTCTTTTTCAGAATTCAATTCTCGAATCTTTCTTTCTTTTTAAGCACAAAATTCACATGTTGACTTATATCCACTAACTTCAGATTCACTTGTTTCAGATTTACTAGTCTCAGATGCATACCCACTCGATTCAACCTCAATATTTGCCATTAAAGCATAATTGTCTGAAGGGCGGACTATAAACGCAGATTCATCTGGAAAGTCTTTAGCCCAATCATAATCTTCATCAGTTTGAGATATCATAGCTTTAACTTCATTATCTTGAACACTCTTATCAGAAGTACCCTTATCAGATGACTTTTTAGGACAATCCCGAGCAAAATGTCCATGTTTGGCACATTTAAAACATTGAATCGTTCCTCTATTCAAACAAGCGTTTCTCCTTGAAGAAGAGATGTTTTACCATGTTTCTTCATAAATCTCCTTCCTCTCTCCACTACCATAGCAAATTGCCATTCCAGATCGAGTTTATTCAATTGATCATCATCCAGATGATTTAAATCCTCGCCAAACAATCTAGATTGACCAATTTGAATAAATATAGATCCAGAAGAAGAAGATATGAAAGCAGATAACAATGCAGCTAGATCTTCGGTTGCTTTATTAGAAGTAGACTTGCTTGATGATTTATCAGGAATAGTAAAACCGCAGCCTGAAGAATAACCAGTATTTTCTGACTTTGCAGCAAGAAATGCAGTTAATGGTGGATTAACACTTGAAGTAGAATGTGACTTTGCTTTGGCATGCATGGTAGCAGAATTTTCTCCAAAGTATACTTCAGGATTCTGAACAGACGGGGTTGTGGACTTTTTCACAAGCAGTTCCATTTCACGAGCTTGTAATTTGCTTATCAATTGATTAAATGTCCAACTTGAATAGTTTGGATCATTAGTCAACATCATAACAAAATTCTCCCATTTTTCAGGTAGTGCTTCTAAAAACTTCTACTTCAATTCATCACTTTCCTTCTTGACACCTACAACTTCAAGTTCATTGATCAAATGCGAAAACCTTGCAATCAAATCTTTGATATTCTCATTGTCACAATGTCCAAAATTATCAAATTCGTTCTTCAAAACTTTCTTCCGAGTCTTCTTGTATTGCTCATTACCCTCACATCTCTCAGCTATAGCATCCCACAATTCTTTACAAGTTGTGTAATTCTTAAACTGATGCATCAAGTCTTTAGGTAAAGCCATGGTAAGAAAGCTATACGTTTTCTTCTCTCAAGCAAATAATTTCTTTTCATCAGCATCAAAATCACTTATCATCTTTGGCTTTCTTGGGCTTATCATTGGATACTCATATTCATTTTCAATCGGGATCCAAGAATCAACATCTTGAGAAAATATGTATGACTCAAATCGTTTCTTCCAATTGTGGTAATCTTCCAATTGTAACAACTTAGGAACCTTCTGAGTTGTTCCTATCTCATTATCATAATTCATCATTGCTTGTATCGATGTTTGAGCAGCTGAAAATGCGTGAAAATCACTCATTTTGAAGTTAAAAATCGACCGACAAAACTTCAAACTAAAAAACGAAGGTCTTCCAAGCGGATATTGGGGGTCAAACCGGAGGGTACTGACCATTAGGTCAGTAAAAGTCTAGATCTCGGAAAGACGAACGTTTTGGCTGGTATTAGCTCCCGTAACTCTTAACGGTTCTCAAGCTACGTCAGTTTTAGTGAACACGTGTTTTCTGCCAGCGGACCAACCTGTTCTCAGCGGACTAGTTCCGGACCAAATAAACTCAGCGGACCAAATTGTCTCAGCAGACCAAATTTGAACCTGCGGACCAGACACGGACCAGATATCTCCTGCGGACCAAATTTGGTACGGCGGACCAAATGGTACAGCGGACCAGAAATAACCGCCACGGACCAACTTTGAAGATTGCCTTCCGGACCAGTTTCAGCGGACCAAAATATGGATGAAGATTATCGTGTGGACCACCAGCGGACCAACAGCGGACCAAAAATTTCTTCGGCCGGACCAAAAGCGGACCACGCTGATCACGACTGATTTTTGCGAATTTTGATGTTTTCGACTGGAATTTGCTTCAGAAACGTGCGAAAACTCACTAGGAACACTCAGAAATCATTTTCCATCTTTGAAACACTCGGAATTGCGGAAATTTGATGAAAAACGAAGAAAACCCAAACTTTCTCACTCTAGAACTCGAAAATTTACCAAAATCACAGCAGTAGAGCAACCAATTGCTCTGATACCACTTGTAAAACCACTGTACGATCTTACTACTGCATGATTCGGTAATTGGATAAGCAACAAGAAGTAAATAAAGCTTCGCTTTATTTATTTACAAAGAGGATTACACAAAGTCTAGAGAGAGAGAGTTACACACTCAGTTACACACACTTAGTAGATGTAGAATAACAGAACTTCTTCCTAGTTCTCTCTCTAACAAACTATTTATAGTCACTTAGTAACTGGCCGTGGGACCACCCACGTACCATCTGGTACGCCCGTACCATCTGGTACGCCCGTACCATCTAGTACGGTGGTGCATATGGTACGGCCAGTGACTATATGACTCACACAGATGCTCTAGATTAGATACAATACACGAGACACACTTTAATATAGGAATATGCTCTAACAGGATTGGACCCATATCTTACGTATCACCTCATTAAATCACCATCGAGTCGTCTAGTCGGCCATATCATGAAATTTAGGCTAGTTTATTTATTTAATTAATTACTTTTTATTCTCCCTCTATCTGCGGGTCTCAGTCCATGATTACTTGCGTATGGAATGCATGCATCTAGGACCTAAAATTGTGGAAGTTCATCATAATGAAATGAGAATCGAAGACATCCGATGATACATCGGGTCTTCCTCCTATTCACCCAATCGACTTTCACATTGCCTTTATGCTTGTGCGACTCCAGTTGCCAGTCACCTTATCTTCTTTAACCCTTAGGAAACCGTCCGCC
>JBCNJP010000003.1:79770081-79791019 GCA_039602395.1 Deinandra increscens subsp. villosa
AACAACAGGTGGATGATCTTAATGCCACTGTTGCAACTCTGGTTCAAGCTCATGCAAAACATGCAGAAACAATCTCTACACCTCCGGTTGAAGTCATTTCTTCAAACCCAGACATGGTTCATTCAGTTGAAGCTAAACCTGTCAAATTGGGGGGGAAAACTGTTGCTTCGCCATCTTTATCTGAGGTTCAATTCAACCAGGAGATTGAAGAAATAGAGAGACTTCCAGTTGAAGTCATATTAACTACATTCAAGAAGGCAGGCGGAAAGTTGGGAAACCATAAGGAACAACCAACTAGTTATTGTGTCCCCATTCAAAGGCCCCACTCTAACCCAACTTGTCCAATCTTCAATGCTCATTGCTGGTGCCCTCCCTGAGCACATCAATATGGTGATTAGGCTGATGAGAGATGTGATCATCCCAAGGGAAAAAGCATTCGTTCAATCATCAAAGGATGTGGCTTCCAGCAGCAGGGTTATGACATAAAATGTGATGATAGAAGAAGCAATAGCGGAGCAAAGTGGAAGTGTAGTGGTTGAAACTAAGAGAATGAATGAAAATGTTCTGTGTGAAGGTGAGAACACTAAGGTAAGAGAATCAGTTGACAAAGGAACTGAATTCACCAAACCACAAGTGGTGAAAGAAGTTTAAGCAGAAGCTCAAGCTAAAACTCAGACTCACATAGAGGTTATTGAGATTAATGAGAATGCACCTAATGAAGAAGGAACTGAAAGACTTGACGAGAACATCTCCATCTTTGGAATTGAACAATTCATATCCCATCTGGAAGATCAACCGGAGAATCAGCCAGAAGAAGAGACTGAAGATGTTACTCAGACCCTGGTTTCTATGCAAACGGTTCAAGCGGATGAGCCGGTTCAAGCGAAAGAACTAGTTGTAGCTGATAATGCTCTGGTGATCCATCAGGCTGTGCAAGCTGAAGAAGTTGTAGCCCTCAGCAAATTTGTAGAGGATGCTAGAATTGTAGCAGAAAATGAGAGGCTGGCCAAAGAATATCAGGAGGAGTTGGAACTGTATTCAATTGACTTTGTGGTAAAAGGAGTGTTTGAAGAAGCTAAACAGAGATCAGCCGAATGGAGAATGCAAATTTATGATTTGGTAAGGATGGACGATAAAGAAAAGGATAGGTTGATGAGCATTGCCTCAAGAATGCCTACCAAGTTGGTCAAGAATGATGATATTTATGAACTTCTCAAGAACGTGATGAGAATTCTGGTCTTAAGGAACTGGAAAACAGAAGAAGAAGCATTCCACATGAAAGTCAAAGAACTCTGCAGCTACATTGACTTCCTTTATCAAAAGCTGAAAGGAGATGAGTTTGACGTTGACCACACCCTGGTTATGCCTGATCCTTCTACAACCATCTCAAGTATGTCCAAACTGCCATTTATTAAACCTGAACCTGATGTAGAAGATGCAGATGCACCAGTAATGCCACCACGTTTTATAACTGGATTGTTTCCTTCCCTTAGACAAACCCAACTATCCTCATTACCAACAGGTCCAACCTCCTACAAATCATTCAAACCAAGAAAGAAAAAATATATCCATCCCAAATACAGGACTGATAACTTTACCCCATTCACTCCCTTTGACCTAAAACCAAAGCCTACCCCAGTTCTGGACATGTCTGATATATTCCCAGAAACTCCTGCACCTACAGCCAGTAAACCACCCTCAAAATCTCAAGCATTACCTCCTCTCACCATCAGAGAACCATCCGTAGCAACCACTACTGCACCTCCACCACCACCATTCACCTCTGCTGAGCCTTCTTCTTCTTCAGTCAAGGGAAAGGAAAAAAATGACAACTATTGAAGAAAAGAAGAAGATTGTTCACAAAAGGAAAAACAGTCCGGGTGATGACCCAAGTGGGACTGAGAGTTGTTGAAGATGTGACTGCAAGTCAATTTTGAAAGATAGCTTCGATGATGGTAAATAATTTGACAGCATCATCTTAGGGGGAGATTGTAAGGAATATCGCATTTGATATTCCGGATGAAGTCTAATTTTGAAGAAGTTCCGGCTGAACTAGGTTCAAGCGGAAGTCTAAGCTCAAGCGGATAAGACCATTCAACCGGAAGAAGCAATTTTGTTCAGATGTGAATATCTCAGGTGAACTCCTTTATCTACCAGATAAGGAGTTCAACCGGACTTTTCCTGCATAGTCTTTTCAGCAATCTAATCCCTGCAAAAGCTTTCTAATTGCTTCCTTTTGTATCAAAGCCGCTCTCCTAGAGTAGTATGTTGTTGATCACACGCCATCAAGTCCATCAATCGAAGATTATTCGTTTGGTAGTATAGTTTAACTTTTGTAGTGAACGGTCTAGATGATCGTATAGAAATCAATGGCTATCATTGAGTTCCCTTAGCACTATATATAGCGTAACTCGTTCTCAACATTTGTACGCATCAATATATGCAAGACACTGTGTACTATTGTTGAGTTAATGCAAATAGTGTTGAGTAAATTTTACTTTGTGTGTTACTATATTTATGCAAACAACTATTATTCACAAGTGTTAACCGATTAAGTAGAGTAGAGATTAACTTAATTCCGCAAGGTTAATCTTACAAGCAATGTTGTAAAACTCGCTCTAGGCGCCCGAGTACTCTCCGAGTACTCGCTAGGCGGTGGGTTACCGAGGCGCCTAGGCGATAATCCGCCTAGGAATTGCGTACTCGGTCAACCTTGGGGGTAGGAAGTCAACATCGGGTATAAGGGGCAAAATACGCATTATATTGTGACCTCCTTTATATAAAAAGTTGGTCCCATCACTATGAATAAAATTATTAACATATATCCATATTAACTTATTATTTTTCATAAATATTAGTATTGGAAGATGTATATATTTTCTAGAAATTTATTTTCTTTATAAATACCATGTCCGAGTACTCTCCGAGTACTCCTCGCCTAGGCCCGAGTACTCACAACTCTCTAGTCGACCGCCCAGATAGCGCCTAGCGACTTCTGCAACCTTGCTTACAAGTAAATCTCGTAATTAAACTAAGTGTTAAATATCTCGATCCTACAGATACATAAATAGAACAAAACAAATAAGAATCCTGGCCAAGCTAACCTTCAAAGAATTGACTTGAAAGATGAGAGAATTGGGTTTTGACTCACATAAACTTTACCGCTTCAACATTCAAACACCTAAGTTAAAACAGTACCTTGTAGCTGATTCAATATTTTTACCTCTCAAGGAAACATACCCTCCGTTGTACAATATTTCATGTAGTGAAGTGGAGCAAAGTCTCCTATCCTATGCCTGGAACAATCACTTATCAATAAACAAAAAGTTAGTGATAGTCCTTTTAGACCGTTTCTGCATACAGTGAGAGATCTATTAGCCAATGGTACCCAGGCCATTGTGGTTCTGGGTATACCTAAAGAATCAATAAAAGACACATCCTTTAAACACATCCCCTTAGGAATTTAGGATGGAGCTGCCTTGGATTTTGGTTTCCAAGTTTGAGGTGACTTAACAGTTGTTTTAGACACTTTTGGAGTTGTGACTTTAGGCATTTCAACCTTCTTTAATAGAGATTCATTTTTCAAAACAGTTTATAGTTACCTTGGGAGGGGTAACTTTAGGTTTTTCAACTTTTTGTTGTTTTGAACTGGTTTCTTCACCTGTTTTTGAAAATATTTGAAATTAGGAAAACTGTTATTTTGATTTGAAATTTTCCATTGCTCTTTGGAAGCACCCCAATGTTAATCAGAGGGTTTAACCCTAGGATTGATAGTCTTCATTGCCTTAGGTGGTTGCACCTTCATTGGATTGGACTTCACTGAATCCTGAGATGAAACCCTTCAACTCTAAGGATAATAGGGCTCATAGGGGCGGTAGAGACAGTTTTGGGCAATGTAACCAAGATTGCCACAATTAAAGCATGTCTGCTTCTTTGGGTAGAAGTCGGACGTGTAACCATTTGAATTGTTTGGCTGGTGAGGAGCAGCATAGCCTTTTGTCTGCATCTTTTACCTGTATGCAGATCCAATGTTGACTTTTGCCTGGTTTCTAGAAGCTTGTGTAGAGTTTGTCTTTCCTATTCTTGTGCTCCCTGTATTATTTTATGTGGAAGCACCATTTCTGCAACTACAACTGCATGAACCACATGAAGAGATAGGAGATATAGCCACTCCCTTGAGTTTCTCATCTTTGACCACAGCTGAAGATGTCACACTTGTGGCTTAATGACAATCTTAGGCCTTTCAACTTTAATTCCACTTGTAGATGCATCAGTGGATGACCCTAAACCTTTAAACTTTGAGACAAAGGAGGGTAGCTCATATCCATATCCTTGCTCTTGATCGAACATGGACCCAGAGGTCACAAATATCTTCTCCTCGGGTCTTATTGTCATGACCACCCTTTCCCGTTGTACTTCATCAACAACCTTGAAGTACACGGTATCTAATTTGTGAATACTGCTACAGCTTCTTCTCAGCAACAAGAGTGTTTACCTCATCCCGAGACACATCATTAACTCCCTTAGAACTCGAATTTGCACCCTCTAAATTGGAGTTATGACATCAGTTGTAAGTTTGGCACTCAGCATCATCATTGGACACATCTTCTACGGTCCCTTCAACTCCACCGCTTGCATCACTTTCAGGTTCAGCTGAACCTTTAGCTGATCTTTTGCCATAAGTCATAGTACCTCCACAACCAATTCCTCATGTGTCATTGGCGTCGTCCCTACAAAGACGCTATCAAATGGAGGAGCAACTTCTTTATATCCAGACCCAGATCTATCAACTTGATCAGCATCAAGTAGAAGTCCTACTATATCTCTGGGAACTGGTGAAGGAACAATGTCATTCAAAACCTCAGTTTTTTCTGTTCCACACCCAGCTTTATCTTTTCCAACATGTCCAGTCACAATAGCACTAGACAATGTTTTACCAGCATCCATCATACATTGGTTCCTAAGCTGACATGTATCATGCTTAACCAGCAGTTCATCATACTTATGTTGTAGGTCATCTAACTGTTGTTTCAATTAAGACACTTCTACCTTAGCTCGGTCATACAAAATTGACTTTTGGGTAGCTAAATCTTGATACTTTTTAATATCTTCTTTCTGTGCTTTCACCTTCTCTTTGCTCTTAGCCAATCTACCCTTAAGTGAGCTAGTGACACATTCTGCATCAGACAATTGTAGTTCTAAATTTTTACGAATCTATCTTAGACCAGGAATTAGACGAACACAAGTAGGATTAGTACATTCCTATGATGATGATGTATCTGAACTCATTTTGGCAGATAAACCACTTTGCAGACAGATCACGAACTGAAAATCGAGATAAAATTCACCAAGACAGCAAATTCTGAAATCCCTAAAACTTCCGATGCAAAAATGGAGGCCTTAACAATGGAATTTGGGGGTCAAAACTTCCGTTTGGCAACTGAAAGAGTAGCTTTCGTCGCGAGCTTCATTTTGGATGGTAATAGACCTTCTAACTCTTAACGAAGCTCAAGTTACGCTCGTTTTAGTGAACATTGGTCACAAACACCCTTTTCGTCGAAAACTCTAACACAACCAAAAACCTCTGAATCAACCGAAAACCACAAATCTTGGTCGAAAACCTAAAGATCTCGATTGAAAACCACTTCTTGATCAAAAACGATGTTTAGGACTGAAAACCAGTGATTACAATCGAAACGCTGATTTCAATGGAGAACTTGGACATATCAAAAACCTGTTGATTTCGATCGAAAACCTGAACCCAGTTGAAAACTTTAGCTCGATCGATAAACCTCAGCTCGATCGAAAACCTACACTGAGAGGAGACAGGTGAGAACCTTAATCGAAAACTACACCCAGATCGAAAACGTGTTGTTTTGGATCGAAAACGTGTTGTTTTGGATTGAAAACTTGTAGAACAAGCTAGTCAACTCTGGTTATTTTCAGCAATATTCTCAATTAATTTCCTCCCAAAAATACTCAAAAATTGAAAACTTGCAGCATTTGAATCGAAATCTCTACAGAAATCACCTAATCAAGAAAAAAATTCACAAAATCTTCAAGCAACCTAAACGTTTCGATCGAAAACCCAAAGTCGAAAACCTCTGAAGAATGGGTCGAAAACCTGCAGAAACTCACAAAACTCAAGGAAAACGTTAGAATGTCTTGAATCAATATCATATGAACCACGAAACATGCGTTTCTTGTCTCTAATACCAATTGTAGGTTCCAAAAAGTCCCTAACACGATATCTAACCCTTATACACGTACGAAGTTCGTGGATAGAATCGATTCAAGAACAGAGAGGAAAAACATAAATGAATGAACACAGATTAAACGATATCACCTTGTTGTATGATACGCGCGACTACAATCAAAATCATCTGGTACATGCACTGTTACAGAGAAAACGAATTCCCCTGGAACCCTAATCTCTCTCATGAATTCTATCTCCCCAAAGGCCAACCCTTGCAAATGCATCAACCTTATGTTTATATAGCACACAAGGTGAGCCTACAAAGCCTTGATTTCGGCCCATCCCAAGACCATTTAATTAACCACTAACTAGTCCACTATTCTAATGTATAAGCCTCATAAACCGACCCTTACAAGATCTAAAAAGTATTTCATGTTTTAATTGATGTATCATGAGAAAGTGCATGTTTTGTGATAATTTTGTTTAAATTTAAGGCCTTACATGTTTAGATCTAAGAAATTCTTGATAAAAGTTATATTTTTATGATCATTTGGGTTAAGATCTATAATTCGACATAATGGATATTGTTAGAACTAGTATTTCATAAACAAGTTTGTGTTGTTATGGTGGTTTTGGTTAGATCTAAGATGCCATATATATATATATATATATATATATATATATATATATATATATATATATATATATATAGCGGAATGATCAAATAAAACAAGATGTTATTATGAAAACACGAAAACAAATATTAAAACCTCTATAGCTTCCTCATACGTTAATATATTTTTTTTTAAATTTGCACCAAAAGTCTTAAAATTATGTCATCTTTAATTCTGGGGAAAAAAATTAAACATATAAAATTTCGTGATTTTTTTATTATTGCACATGTGCAATAATACGTATTAATTATATTACACATGTGCAATATTAACAAAAAAACGTTAATTTTTTTTTATTTTTTTCCAGAATTAAATATAACAGGATTATAAGATCTATGGTACAATTTTTTATCAAAAATATTAACGTATGAAAAAGTTATAGAGGTTTTAATATTATTGCACATGTGCAATAATAATTTTTTATCGCACATGTGCAATAATAAAAAATAATAAAAAACGTTGAAATTTTTTTAAATTTTCTCAAGAATTAAAGATAACAGAATTATAAGATTTATGGTGCAATTTTTTATAAAAAATTTAACGTATTAAAAATTTATAAAGGTTTTAGTATTATTGCATATGTGCAATAATAATAAATAAATAAATTATTGCACCTGTGTAATAATAATCTTTATTTATTTTTTATTTTTCTAGAACTAAAGGTAACATAATTTTAAGGATTTTGGTGCAAATTTTTTAAAAAAAATATTAACGTATGAAAAAATTATAGAGGTTTTAATATTTGTTTTCGTGTTTTCGCAATAAAAGTTGTTTTCACATGATCCTTACCCTATATATATATATATATATATATATATATATATATATATATATATATATATGTGTGTGTGTGTGTGTGTAGGATTAAGATCATTTGAGAACTTTTTATTATTGTAAAAAAGAAAATTGGATTTAAATAATATGAATTAAGCTCTATTGGCCAATAATAATACCAATTCAATTATTTGCCTAGAATAATACCAATTCGTTAATTTAGTCTCAATAATGATATGCCGTCTATTTTTTCAAAACGGTGTTAAAGACATGCTTATGTGGCCACTGACGTGGCTCCCTTTTTAACGACGTGGCACCCTTTTATAAAAAAAAAGAAATAATCCAATTTTCCTTTTACAACGGTTATTATCATCGAACCCTACCCCCAAATTAACTCACCCACCATCAATTACTCCGCCCATCGCCCTCTGATCGTCACCATCATCGACTCACCAAATCTTCTTCAAGGTACGAAATTTTGTAAGATTTACTGAATTTATATGTCGCCGGCTTACCAAATCATCTTCTTTGTTTCTTTTTTGTTTCAGAAATCATGTCTGATAAATTGCTCACCAAGATTTGGCATAATGGGCACTTCTTAACCAAGAAAAAATGGGAATACGTTGGAGGTGGAACTATATCATTTCAGGTAGAGGTCCATAAACTCTCATATTTTCAACTAACTGAACTAATTATGAAATATGGTGGATATCCAAACATTAATTTTAGATTGTATTACCTGCTACCTGGAAAATCTCTTGAAACTGGTCTTGTAGAGCTGAAAAATGAAACTGATTTCATGGGAATGCTAGATCAGATGGGTGAAGAAGGTATGAGACATTTTTGTTGTCTATATGTAGAGCTAAGTAAGTATCCAAATAGGGCAGCCAACCTTCAACCCCAAAGTGAAACCCAAACTGAAGCCCAAAGTGAAGCCCATATTCAAGCCCAACCCAATAAGCCGGCAACCCAAAGTAAAGCCCACCTTCAAAGACCTAGCTGCATACATGAAGCCTCCTTTATAGCTGGTTTCTTAGATGTGGATGAGTCTGGTGAGTCTGAAACTAATGTGGATGAGTCTGGTGCAGCTGCTGCTGTAGTTGAGTTAGAAGTGAATAAGGTTGATAAGGCAGTTATTGGTGAAGAGGATGAGGATGCTAGAGTAACTGATGATGGTGAAATCAGTAGATCTGAGAAGGTTGATAAGGCAGTTATTGGTGAAGAGGATGAGGATGCTAGAGTAACTGATGATGGTGAAATCAGTAGATCTGATAAGGTTGATAAGGCAGTTATTGGTGAAGAGGATGAGGATGCTAGAGTAACTGATGATGGTGAAATCAATAGATCTGATAAGGATGAGATCATTTGTTCAGATTCTGACACAGATGATGAGGAATGGAAATTATTAAGTAGTAATATAACTCAAGTCGATCAAGAGGAAAAACTGATAAAGGAAAAGTTGCTAGAAAAGTTGTGTGAACCAAGTAAAGAAGAGTTCAACCCAAAAGTTCAAGAGGGAAGTGGTGAAAGCAGTTATGAGGATTCTGAGGGAGAGATTAACTCACCTGGAGAGAGTGAGGATGATGATATTTTAGGTAAAAAAACATAAGTTTCAAGTTCCTGTGGTTACTGAACACACTGACTGGACAAAGTGGGATTGGGTTGTAGGTACCAGATTTCCTAACAGGGATGCATTCAAAGAAGCAGTTAGAAAATATGCTGTAGCAACAGGCAGGAACCTTAGAATTAGTGTGAGTGACAAAGGGGTAAATGGTAAAGTACAATATAGTTGCATAAAGGGATGTCCTTTTAAGATATATGGTTCATTTCATGTGAAGAAGGGTTGTTATATGGTTAAGGCAGTGTCAAAGGAACATAATTGTCAAAGAAGCATGACTAAGAATAGGCAATTGACATCTGCATTTGTAGCCAACCACTTTTTGGATCTATTCAAGAGTAATCCAAACATGTCTGCTAAGGAGATTCAGGAGGTTGTAAAAAGGGCTTTCAAGGTGTTTGTTGGTAATTGGTTTTGCTACAAAGCAAAACAGAAGGCCCATAAGACATTACATGGTTCAATGAGGGAGCATTACAGCAAACTTGGATCATATTTAGAAGCACTAAGAGTTGCTAATCCTACATCCACTTTTGTTCTTATTAAAGTCCCTCCTCAATTTCATGGAGATGATCACTCTGACATAGAGGTATTTCATAGGATTTTCATTTGTTTTGATGGCATAAGAAAAGGTTTTCTAGCAGGTTGTAGAAAACTTTTATGCTTGGATGGTTGTTTTCTTAAGACATTTCTTGGAGGCATGTTAGTAGCTGCAATTGGAAGAGATGCAAATGGGCAGATGTACCCTGTGGCATGGGCAGTTGTTGAAGGTGAAAACACACTTAGTTGGACCTGGTTTATGGGTGAATTAAAGAAGTGTTTGGGTGTGACAGATGATGGGAAGGGTTGGACTTTGATTTCTGACCAACAAAAGGTATGAATCTGATAATTAATTACATTTACCAATCTAATTGTGCAGTTCTAACTAGTTGATTCATGCAGGGTTTGTTGAATGCAGTTGTAACTCATTGGGGCAAAGCTGAACATAGAAATTGTGCTAGGCACATTTATGCCAACTGGCATAAAAAGCACAAAGGGGATGAACTTAAGGAAGTGTTTTGGAAAGCTTGCAGAGCCTACTGTGAGCCTGATTTCCTAAGGGCCATTGAAGACATGAAGGGTAAATCACCTGAGGCAGCAGAAGACTTCATTAAACAGAACCCCAAAGTATTTTGCAGGTGCTACATTGACACAGAGACCAAGTCAGATGTGATAGTCAACAACATGGCTGAGACATTCAATGGCTTTATCATTAGGTCAAGGTCCAAGCATTTAATTTACATGTTAGAGGATATCAGGGTGGCTTTGATGACCAGACTAGTCAGATTGCACAACCAAATGGTTGGGAGGGACTTGGTAGTTTGTCCAAGAATTCAAGCAAAGCTGGATAATGAGAAAGCAAGAGCTATTGATTGCACACCACTGCCATCAAGTCCATCATTATGGCAAGTCAGTACAGGAAGACAAGATGTGGTTGTTGATTTGGAGAAGAGGAGTTGTAGTTGCAGAAAGTGGGATGTAACAGGTATTCCATGTTATCATGTGTGTGCAATTGCAGGTATACTGTCAAAGAATGCTGAAGAATATGTGAATGAGATATACCACAAAGATCAATACATGAAGGCATACCAGTTTTTCATTCCTCCATTGGCATCTGAAAAGTACTGGCCAAGAGTTGATGCACCATTGGACCCACCACCTATTAAAATAGCTCCAGGAAGGCCCAAGAAAAACAGAAGGAAGGACCCTCATGAGGACCCAAAGAAAAGTGGTAAACTGAGTAGGCATGGACAGATTAAAAAGTGTGGAAATTGCAGGCAAACTGGACATAACAAATCAAAATGTCCAAACAAGGGGAAGGTTGCTGAAACTAGTGAAGTGGGACAGAAGAGGAAGAGAGGAAGGCCCAAGAAGACACAAGATGTTGCAGTTCAGCCTTCCCAAAGCACACAACAGTCAACCATCAGTCATGGTGGACTTCAACTCTGAAAAATTTCACCATCTTTTGTCACTTTGTAGTTGGTTTCTATTTTGAACATTATCTTTTGTCAATTTCAGTAATGTATGTGATGGTATGTACTAAGAACTTTGTGATTTTATTTTGATGAATGGAAGTGCTATGGTTTTTTGTGTGTTTTTTAGTCATTTATATGCAGCCTTTAAATGGGTCAATGCATAGTTGAAACCCATGGTTTGTTCTACACATTTATATGCAGCCTTTAAATGGGTCAATTCATAGTGAAGCCCATAGTTTGTTCCACACATTTATATATGCAGCCCTTTGTTTTGACCATCTTCAATTTCACAGCTATTATAGATAAATGGGTAGGTTCAAAACAGATAACAACAAAAACAAAGTTAACTTCATTACATAGGTAGGTTCAAAACAGATTACAACAACCAAAACAACAAAGTTTGAGACTTTGTTCACTGCCAAAACCAGAACACAACAATCATGAACAGAATTGCAACATATTTCTTCAATCCCCACTTTGTTTTGACCATCTTCAATTTCACAGCTTCATCTTCAAGCATTTTTTTCTCAACCTGTAGCCTTGCTATTGCTTCACTCATCATTTCAGTGACTTTTGCATTGTCTCCACGTCCAAGAATTGTGTCAATTTGATCTTTCCAATGAAAGAATGTGCAGTCATATTTCTGATATAAAAAGATTAAGAAAAACTGGTAAATAGAACAAGTCTATAACTGATTAAGATGAAAAACTTCAAATTTATCATTACCGGCCACATTGGGCAACCATAGAACTCCTGTCCTTGATGTTGGGTACGAGAACCAGCTACCCTCCTAACAGCAGGCATACCGTGGTAGCAGAGGATGTTTCCATCCATATCGAACCTTAGAATCTTAGGATTTTGGACTGGGATTGAAGATGAAGCCATCGTACTATCAAATCAACAAATGCCGGTTGCCAATTTTGTGATTTCTCTTGTGCAAACTGAGATCGAAGATATTAGGGTTTGGAAAGTCCCCAAATTGAACGAGGTAACCAGATTTGGGGGGTTTTATATTCAATTGACCATGCCACGTCGTTAAAAAGGGAGCCACGTCAGTGGCCACATAAGCATGTCTTTAACACCGTTTTGAAAAAATAGACGGCATATCATTATTGAGACTAAATTAACGAATTCGTATTATTCTAGGCAAATAACTGAATTGGTATTATTATTGGCCAATAGGGCTTAATTCATATTATTTAAATCCAATTTTCCTTGTAAAAACCATGAGAACACTTCTTAGCCACACATTTGGAATCTAACATATTTTATTTATTTTAATTCAAAAGGGTAATAAAGTCTTTAACCTATATAACTAAAAGACAAAACCCTTTTAAAATATTATTAACTATTAGAGTACTTTAACCATTATTAGTAAAGATTAATAGTTTTAAATATTTTTAAATACTTTCTACTATGTTTCTTTATTACGTTTTGATATTTTTTTTAAACTTATTTTTTATTGTTTTCTAATTTTTCTTAACTTTTTTAAACGTTTTCATTTTTATTTTTTTAACAATTTTTTAAAACTTTTAATCAACTTCATCATTTTTACGTTTTAATAAGTTTTTTAAAAATTTTATTATTTTTTTACTTTATAAATATTTATTTTTAAAACTTTTTTCTAGTTTTTTTATTTACTTTTTTATGTCTTTAATATAATATTTTAATTTATTTTTCCTTACTTATTTTTTTATGTTTTTTGAATAACTTTTTTTACTTTTATTAAACATTTTTATAAACTTTTTAATTATTTTTTTTACTGTTTAATTTATTTTTTAAAAACTTTTTATTAGTTTTTTTTAATTTACTATTTATATTTTTTATTTAAACGTTTTCATTTTCATTTTTTAATAATTTTTGAACACTTTTTATTAACTCTTAATTTTTTACGTTTTAAATTAACCTTTTAAAAACTTTTTTATTAACATTTTATTAATTTTTTTTACTTTTGAAATTATTTTTTTAAAACCTTTTTACTAATTTTTTTAATTTACTTTTTATGCTTTTAATATAATATTTTTTTTACTTTTCCTTACTTATTTTTATGTTATTTGAATAATTTTTTTTACTTTTATTAAACATTTTTTGAAACTTCTTTTACTATTTTAATTAATTTTTTTAAAAATTTTTATTAGTTTTTTTTAATAACTTTTTATGTTTCTTAAAAATATATTTTTTTTTCTTTTTTTTATTTCTGTAAGCTTTTTTTAAATGTTTATTTAAAAAAATAGTAATAAACGCCCACGTGCATGGAATATAGACATTAACAACCATGCAACATATGCCTACGAGGATGCAGCAATATGTAAAATCTATGGAACAAGATTCATTTATATTTTTAACCATACGTGATTCTTCGATGAGATTAAAGTTTTATTTTGCTTATTTTATACACCCTTTAAATTTGTATTCTTGGATTTCCTCATTACCAATCTCTTTTTCGTATTATTCTTAATGACTCCTATGTGTAAGTACGTTTGCACCAATTTAACAACAACCTAAAGACCATTTTATTAGTGTAAAAACCTATTTACATGTGTGTTACACCACGCTTCACGTTTGTAAGAACTCACTGCATTGGTGTAACAAGAACCTGATACAAGTGTGTAACATTATATGCGCATGCAACACAGTGATATTTTACTACTTGTTAGTAAGTTTCTATAATGATTAAGTAAATATATGTAACAAGATGCAACCATGTAACAAATACATACGAGCATGCAATATATTAACAATCATGTAAAATATACCTACGAGCATGCAGTAATATGTAACATATATGGAACAAAATTCATTCATACTTTAACTATACCTGATTGTTCGTGAGATTGAACATTTCTTTTACTACTTTTATACACCATTTAATCGGTATTCTTGGATTTCCTCATTACCGATCCCTTTTTCATTTTTTTTTTCTTACTGACTCTTACGTGTAAGAACATTTGCACCAATTTAATAACAACCTACACCCTTTTATTAGTGTAAAAACATGTTTACATGTTTGTTATACATGCTTCAAGTATGTAAGAACTCACTGCATTCATGTAGCAAGACCATGATACAAGTGTGTAACATTATGTGCATTTATATTAGCAATAGCCTGATACACCACTTGTAGGTTTTGGCGTACCTTCTTGGCTCAGTTAGTATTGCTCGACAATTACTTAAATACGTTCGTATCGCCGGAAAGGCAAAGGGGTCAACAGGTCAGGTTTTACTACAATTACTTGAAATGCGCTGGATAACATCCTGTTTCGGTTGGGTATGGTTCTCAGCTATTTGGGAGCTCGCCAATTAGTTAACCATAGACATATTTTAGTCAATGGTCGTATAGTAGATATAGTTCATTTGTTGGTAGCTTGGAGGATTAAAAGCATGACTTATTTTTGCTTCCAATTGGCTGTTTTTGCATTAATTGCTACTTCATCAATCTTATTGATTAGCGTACCCGTTGTATTTGCTTCTCCTGATGGTTGGTCGAGTGACAAAATGTTGTATTTTCGGGTACATCATTATGGATTGGATATATGAAAAACCATCCCCACTTAAAAAAACTATGAAAGCAGAATCCCATTGGCTCTTCATTAATCCACGTTGGTTTTATCTTATCTACAACTTGAAGGGCAATTAAGTTATTTCACCATTTGAACACTTTTTATCACAGTCTGCCACATCTGCCACACTTTCTCTCTCTTTCTTTTTCGACTGCCCAATGCATAATTTGTTACATATGTAACTTTGTAAATATCTAACAAAATTTTTCACTGCGTTTTACATATGTAAATTCATCAGGATATGCATAACCAAAAGTACAACAAAATAATTTAATTAACTTATAAACAAACAATTACAATCAACAATAAACGTTACAAAATGTTTATTACGAACCGGGATCTCTAAAAAAATATCCAAAGAATAAACTAGCTAACAAAAAAAATAACAACCTAACAAAAATATATATCAAACCCTAATTATGTTTCAGGTCATGATAATAAGCTTACATGTTCACAGCAAAATTCATTCACCTATGAAAAGAAAACAAATCCATCAGTTGCTGATGTTTATTATAGAAGTGTTACATATGAAACGCAGAACTTGCATATGTAAACCAGAAGCTACATATGTAAACCATCATTTAAAATATGTAAACAGTGAGTACATATGTATACCAAGAGTTACATATTTAACATAATTAAATTTACAATTGTGTTTTGAAACAAAGACTTACATATGTATACCAGGACTTACATATGTAAACCCACACTTAATTTATGAAAAAGATGAGATACATATGTAAACCAAGAGTTACGTAAATGTGCTTTAGATCTTGATAATAATCTTTATGTTTGACGCAAAATTCATTCACTTACGAAAAGAAAATTCCACCCGAGATGTTTATTATAGAAGTGATACATATAAAACCCAAGACTTGCATATGTAAACCAGTAATTACATATGTAAATCAACACTTAAAAATATGTATAACAGTAAGTCTACATATGTTAAACCAAGAGTTAGTTGTTTGACACAAATTAAACTTACAAGTGTGTTTTGAAACAAAGACTTACATATGTAGATCAACACTTAAAATATGTAAAAAGTGAGTTACATTGTTAAACCAAAGCTAGTATTCAACAATCTATTACGGTTGTGTTTTGAAACAAATATTCGTTTATATGAAATCTTATTAGATCTTCGTCGCGTTATTATGTTGTGTACTGAGAAGTGTTACATATAAAATCCAAAAACTTACATATGTAAGTCAATAGTTACATATGTAAAACCAACACTTAAAATATATAAAACAGTGAGTTACATATGTAAACCAAGAGCTACATATTTAAACCAAGACTTTAAAATGTAGACAGCAAGTTACATATGTAAACCAATACTTAGATATGTAATCTCAACCCAAAGACTTACATATGTAAGCCAATAGTTACATATGTAAAACCAATATTTAAAATATGTAAAACAGTGAGTTACATATGTAAACCAAGAGCTACATATTTAAACCAAGACTAAAAAAAATGTAAAACTGTAAGTTACATATGTAAACCAATACTTACATATTTAAACACAATTAAAAGTATGTACCTTAACATAATTTTAATGAAGTAAAAGTATGTACCTTAACATAATTTTATAGTAGCAATTCCAAGCTGCAAAGTTGTAAGGATTTTGGGAAACGATGTATCGAGCACAATCCCATCCATTTGTAGGACCATCTATATTATATGCTATCTCTAGTGAGATTGGAACACTTACATGTATTAAACTACGATAGAGAAATTTCTTTTTCTTTTCTTTTTTTTTAATAAAATGTTCTGGAAACCAACATTTTGGTCTCATCAAACGCCCACAATTTGAAAAAGAATGTGTTTGAAAAAAAATTTTATATATAACACTATCTTCCATGATCTTTAACACTTACGTGCAACCTCAGAGTGCTCGAAAAGCTCTCCTCAATAACACTATCTTCCATGATCTTTAACTGCCCCGAACTACCGGGACCCAGCTGCTCAATCACTTTTTTCGGCCAAAATCTGCAAATTCCGGCCAAATACTATTTTCCGGCGAGTTTTCAAAAATTCAAACCGCTATAACTTGATCAAAACACAACGAAAATTAATTCCGAAAGTTGCCTTGGATTCGTCTTGACTCAGGAGAACAATTATAGCACCATTGTTGATATGTTTTGGAATCGTTTTACAGGGCCAAATGTTAGGACCGCCGAAGAAGAAGATGACCGGAAAAACAGAAAACAAACGTTAACGAAACTCAAAAATTGTTGTTGCCTTAGCTTTTTGTATGATTATTTACGACTTGTAGCATCTGAGTTTGATAAAAAATAACATAAAATCGCAGATTCGCCATGGATAAACTCGAAAGAAGACAAGAAACTGTTGTGATGTCGATGAAGAAGAAGAAGCGAGATAATTGCAATGGGGCTTCAGTTGTAAAAATTTTAAGTGTTGAATGGGGCTTCAGTTTGTTGAGATGATTCTACATGGAGATTGAGAATAAAAAAATTGGAATTAGATTTTAGATTCAAATTCAAAAAGGAAAAGAAAGATATGTTGAATAGGGTGGTGATATGATAGGATGGGATTGTGCATGCAAAAAGCAGGAAGTAGGTTACTAGAGTGGAAAAATCCATACCTAAAATACCCTTAAAAGCTTATCTTAAAAGCTTATCGCAATAAACTCAATAAAACTCAGTGTTGGTTTAAAACTCATTATTTTAAAACTCATTGTCTTAAAATGTTTGATTTTTAATGTTTTTTATTTTTTGTAATTTATTTATTTATTTTTTTGGTTCTTAAAAGCTTATCGTAATAAAAAAAACCAAATTTACAACACTGAGTTTTATTTTTATTGAGTTTTATAGGGGTCTACGGGGTCTACAAAATTTAAGGGGTCTACACGGAACCCTTCCCTATATATATATATATATATATATATATATATATATATATATATATATATATATATATAATAGGGAGAGGATCATTTGAGAACTAATTCCGAGTTTGAGAACTAAAAAGAACTAATCTTAGCCACTAGTTTATATATATGGAACCCCCCCCCCCCATGAATTTGAATGCTCCCCCCTTGAAAATTAGTGGCCCAAATTGGTTCTCAAAAGTTCTCAAAAGAAAAAGTTCTCATTTGAACCTAACCCTATATATATATATTATATATATATATATATATATATATATATATATAGGGAAGGGTGTAGGTCCGAGATCAAACCACCTACACGATATATGATCATAAATGAGTGCGGAATCCTCAAATACGATTGATTCAAGAAACAAGTAGATTAAATAGATTCAATCTAAGATAAAGATTGAATCTTGAATGAAATACACCACTTGGAAGCTGATCATAAACAAGAAACCAAGAAATAGTAAATTGTTATTAATGTACTTGGTTAGATTTTAGTATTGCTATGCAGTGCCACATGAAGGTGCAGCAACTGACATATCCAAAATGTATAATCCATCTCTCCTGGGTGCCTTAAGCATAATTAATTCATCAGGAATTTTGACACCAGGTTTGAGAACTATAGCCTCTTTCTCATTAAACATTAAATTCAAATTCTTGTCACACATTTGTGAGACACTGAGTAAATTGAAATTTAATGTATCAACAAAATTGACCTTATCAAATTTTACCAGTCCATTGCTCACATCTCCTTGTGCTGAGATATGGCCTTTAGTGCTTCCAAAGGCAACTGGTCCTCCATTTATTCTTTTTGTATTTTCCAGAATATGCTTATTCCCTGTCATATGGCAAGTGCATCCACTGTCAACTACCCATAGGCTATTTTGGCCTTTATTCTGCACCTGCACATATCAGAATTGATCAGTTTCTATAGGGGACCCAAGCCTGAGTGGTCTTGGGTCTGCCATAAGCATCATTATACTTGTACTCCTTGAGTACTAAAGTATTTACTACTGGAGCTTCAGTGAGCAGATCATCATTGTCAAAACTTAAGTTTTCATACTGAGTACTTGTTTGACTAAATCTTTCACCTTTGGTGTTTTTCCTTTCAGCAATTTTTCTTTCCCTATATTCCTTGAATTTTCTTTGCTTGTTGGTTATTTTCTTAGACTTTTCATTACCTTGATTGACCAACTTAGTTCTTTCAGGTGATTTTGAAAATCTTTGGGGAAAGTATTTGTTTTGGTTTGAACTCTCCCCCTGAAGTGGAACAGTGTGACTTCCACTTGAACTAGTAGCAAATTCAATTTCAGATTGGTAGGGCTTTTTGCTTCTTGAAAATTTTTCTCTAGAGGTGGTCTTTCCTCTAGAGGGATTTCTTCTCCCTTGAGCTTCAAAATGTTCAAACCCATCAGCAAAATGTACATGTGGTCTCTGCTTAGGAGCAGTTGCTGATCTGGGTTGAATTTTGTTTTCCGGTTGAACTTGAGTTCGAGCGGAAGAGTGTTCCGCTTGAACTTCAGCCGGAAAACGATTTTGCTTTAGAACAGAAAAACTTCCATTTCTTTCGTTACCAATTAAAACCCTGTTGGATTCAGATCCAAAATGCTTCATTGTGTGGCTTTTCACAGGTGAAATTCTTCCTGTGAGTTTCTTTTGAAAATCAGCCTTTGGTTTCAAAACAGGTTTTGGTTTCAAAAATGGTTTGACTTTACTTAGTGGGTTGAACTGACACACAGCAGCTAGGTGACCTTGTTCACCACAGCACATACATTCAACAATCTTGGTTTCAAATTTCTTGGGAGACTCATGTTTGGTCACTTGTTTGAAAGTGAGTAGACCAAGCCTTTGAGTTTGACTTCCCTTTGGTTGCTCAGGTTGCTTTCCTCCAACTTTTGAATCTTTGGGTTCATAAATAGTTGGTGGTGGCACAGCAATTGAAGGTTTCAAAATGTTTGATTGGTCAGCTGATGCAGAAGTGCTTGCATCAGTGACTTCAGTTTTCTTTGACTCAACAGTGTTTTCAAAACATGACTGTGATGAGGTGTCATCAACAGTAAGACTAACTTTACAGTCTGTTTTCAAAGCTTCAATTGGTTTGATTGCTGGTGAGTATTCAATTGGTGGTTCAACATTGTTGTACCCAATACCAGCTTTACCATACATTCCACCCATCCATAACTTCTCAGCCTTTCTATTTGCAGTTTGAAATTTGTCACAAGTGAACAAAGCATCTTTTAACTTGATATCAAGAACATCAACCTCAGCCTTAGCATCTTTGGTTTCATTTCTTGATTTCTCAAGTTTGGACAACAAATCATCAAGTTGTGTTTCAAGAACTGAGTTGGTTTGTTTTAACTGTTCATACTCTTTGGTTAAATTTTCAATTTTTGAAATGTAAGATGATTCAGTTTTCTTAAAACATTCCTTTAACTCATTTAGGTTTGAAACTTCATCAATCAAATCAGTGTTGTGATTTCTGTATTTTGCCACTTGTTCAATGCAAGCAGGGCTGCATAGGTTTTCTAAAACCTTTTCAGGAATAGAATTTACCAGATCTGAAGTGGAGTCTTGTTTGGCCATCAAAGCATGATTTATTGGCTCAAACTCAGCAACGAAATCTTCCCATTCAACACATGAGGTTTGATTGGCAACAGCAGCAACCACATTCTGGTGGTTTTGACTTCCAGCTGGTTTCGGTGGGGTGGCTTTGACTTCCGGCTGGTTTCATTTGGACATGACCCTGGTTCTGTCCTTCTCTTCTTGGCTATGGGCATTCTCTTGCGAAATGACCAAGTTGGTGACAGTTGTAGCATTTCACCACTTTTGAAAGTAAAGTTCTCATATTTCTGTTTTAAGACATCTTTCTTGTTTTCTCTTACTTCACTGGTTCCTTCATACATTTCACTTAAGGCATTCCACAGGTCAAATGCAGTTTTGTATCCTTTAAACCCACTTAAAATGGAATTAGGAAGTGCAGCCTGTAGAGTCCAATATGCCTTATAGTCAAATTCGAGAGCAGCATGGTCAGAGTCAACATATTTTTCTAAAGGTTTAGGTACTTTGATTTCTGCATCATCAGCAGATGCAACCATGGGCGAGTAAGGTCCTTCAGTAAAATATTTCCAAATACGATGGTCTAGAATCCTAACAAACCCTTCCATCCTGAGTTTCCAGGTACCAAAGTCATCAGGAGTGAACATTG
>JBCNJP010000003.1:79791519-79874620 GCA_039602395.1 Deinandra increscens subsp. villosa
ACCCCTAACATTTTGTATTTGATTTTGTATTGGACGGGTCGTCTGTTTATGTGTGTTGACCTTGTGATCTTGCATCTATCTGTTTGTTTCCGCGTGTTCTGATACGGGCGGCCGGTCCCACTCTCCTCTCCCCCACGCCTGGCAGGGCGCGGCGGGGTGTGACACCGTATCAATGTTCTAATTTAGTGTTGGATGTCGAACATTAACGTTTGCACCAAATTATTCAACCTCCTCTAAACTGTTAGACGAAGAGTCAGAATTTTGCGTAACGTGTTCGAATTTTATATGTTTTACTATCCATGAATATTCTATTAATATTCTAAAAGTCCGTTGTCGATCAAACATTGTGGGAGTAACGCCTGAAGCAAGACTATTCTGACTCTGGACTCAAACTGTTGATAATCCAGACTCACGGGGCCTCATTACAGAATGACGTCGGGATGTAACTCGCATCAAGTTGTCTTAATGGATTTAATCATAAGATAAATTTGATAAATGATATCCTCAACAGTATCCTTTGACCTGAGATGCATAAGCGACCTCCCGTCTGCTAAAGAACATTCTTTGATTGTAGCTTAACGTTGTCGCGTAACTGCCAGCCATAACGGTTACCTTTGGGAATGGATCTGAAGCTTAGTGGGAGCTATATGTAGTCAATACGGGATTCTGTACTCTTGCATTAATAATGAAACAACTTGACATCGTGGGCCATCTCGTTAGTTCCAAGTGTTAAGTGTAAGGCCTTACCCAAACTTACTGTGTGTTTGATTGGATCACTTCGAATGTATAGAACGAGAAATAAAAAGATTGAACGCGGAAGAGAATGAATAAATCCATGTCTCTTTTTCGATTGATGTCACATACATAAAGGATCTGATGACTTTACAAATGCCATAAGTCTAAACTATATCACGAGTTTGTTAATATGCCTTGGTTATTTGACTTGAAGTGTCATGACTAGTTGGGACAGCCACGTGTAGCTAGAGCACCTCTGACTGTTTCTTGATTTGTAGTCGCGCTCAGTCCAAGTGGGAGACTGTTGAATTTAGGTGTCCAGACCCGACTAAATCAAGAACCCGACCCGGTCAAGACCCGTAAGAGCTACACCGAAGGCAATGGGTTTTAAGTCCGCTTAACTCATTAACCGGCAAATTCGTAGAAGAATTAATTATTTATTTATTAACTGGTTTAATAAACTAATTAATTAATTATCTCTAATTAATCGTTATGATTAAATTAGCGACAAAGACGTTGAACATTATTTGCGTCTTAGACGACAGTCAACGAATCAGTTATCTAACTAATATTCGTTATGTCTCGGCAAGCGACAAATACTTTAACACGTTTAAAGTTAGTCGCGAAAGTTAAAAGGTTCGATTAAGGATTGTTTAAGACGAGAGACTAAACGGAAAATTAATCAGATATTAATATCTGATTAAAGAGGCGCGAAACCCTTATCCAGAGATTAAGAATTTTGACCTCCCTCCTCTCTCTCTCTCTCTCTCTCTCTCTCTCTCACTCGCGATCTCGGCCAAGGCCAATCCGCCGCCGCTCCTCTCCGGCGATCCGTCTGTTCATTCACGAGAACCCTAATCCTTGTTCGTTGTCTTGCCATAGTTTATCCTCCCGGACTAGCTGTTGCAAAGCAAGCTGAGAACCACCGTTGTGCCCCCTCCCCGAGTCCGCCACCGCCACCGCACCGTCGTCCACCGCCGCCGACCAAGCCGTCGCTGCTGCAGCCCGCACAAGCCGAGCCGCATTAGCACCGCCGCAGCCGCCCTCCTCCCGTCGCACCACCGCCGCCCTCCGCCGGCCTTTCCTCGTTGTCGCCGGTTCGCCCGCCGACTCACGCGATTGCGAACTGCCGTTACACGGCTCGTTCGCTCGTCGTCCGTGAAACCCTAATCGCGCAATATCCGACGTACGGGATTCTCTCGGTGCCCGAGTCACAGCGTCATGAATCCTGTAACCTGCGAGGATTGTCCGATTCGCTCGCCGAGTCGAAACCTATGAAATCCTAGCATCACCAGTTGACTTTCGGTGTCTCAAGCGTTTGTTTGAATCACCGCTCAGGTATATCTAAACTCATCGTTAGTTTAGATTTATTCAATTTATTTGTTTTATGATTATTGTGTTTTTGTTTTAACGCAATTGGTGTTTGCGCGTTTGGTGGTTGTCGAATCCTGTTGTATTTGGTTTACGTTAGTAGACTGGTAAACGGTTTTGTAAATTAAATTGTTTTTCCGCTGCGTATTAAATTACTAGTTAATTTAATTAATTTAATTTCAATTTACTTATTTACTCAGTAAATGTTCTAATAATTATTTGACATAAATAATTATTTAATTCGAAAATTTTTGTCGTTACCGGGAACCCGAATACCACTGTCGTAACCCGACATGTATAACCATGTTGTATTACTTTACCTGCATCCGAATAACTAACAAAACTTGTTTCGTTGGGTTAGTAGAATATAAATGTATACCTTAATACCTTCAAATTATATTCAACACATTCCAATGTACCACCATTGGACATGTGCAATATCATGCAAATAAATTTAAATAAATAATATGTCAAGCAAGAAATAGTAGTGCAACAAGGGTACATAGTTGTAGTATTTTCACATCAAAATTTTCTCATTCTTTGAAAAACGTTCATTTTATATATCCGAGTAATCAAATAATCTTTAGCATATAAGATGGATGAGTATGTTTCCACATTTATTATACAAATGACCTCTTCATGAGATATAATCAACATATACCATAATAACTATAAAAAGTCAAGATTCTTCTTCTGGTAGATAGACCATATCTTTGCATCCTGAGATAATCATGAGTTGATATCAAACTTAAAAAAACTATTTTTTAGTCCATACCAAAACATGTTAAATTTACATAATATATTCTCAAGGATTTATACAAATGCTTAAGACATTTATAATCCATCACAATCTATTATGGATTAATCTCCATCTTGACTAATTATACATATGCATTCACTCATGAGGAGTTTGGATACATAAACTTAATTAAATCAATTAAAAAACTGAAAACATTTTATATGTAATGAAAACATTTTATATTATACAATTCTTATCAAAGAATAATGGTATATCATAATCATTATATGATATTTACTCGTGCACAAGGATTATATCTTTAATATGTTTCAAATACCGTCAAGTATTCAACTCTCTTGGGGGTTTATATTGACTTTTGATTATATTTAAGCATTCAACGTATACAAATAATTGTAACGTATTCGGATCCAAATGTTTATAAAACAATCATAACGTTCTCGAGAACTTACTATACGTTATTATAATGGCACTTTAAACCCTCCAGAGATTTTATATATCATCATCAAGTGAGCCATATACATAGGATATCATAATCTTCATAAGACGCATATCAATTCTCTATTTTACTAATAGACTAATGAACTGTTGAAATCTCATTACATCCACCACTAGAGAATATGTCTCCTCATAATCAAACTTAGGTCTTTACGAAAATCCTTATGCCACTAATTTTCTTTGTATTGCTTAATTTTGTTTTCACAAATCATGCTTTTGTATAATAGACCTATTTGTATCCAACATGTTAGAGAATTTCCTTCTGCCTGGTTTGCATCTTTAAATTTTGGCCAATCATTTCGCTTTTCATCACAGGCAAATCTTTATTCTTGATCCTTAACATATTTATTATTTATAGTGCTTATTATATCCAGAATATTATCGACGTCGATTTTGTTTCGATTCCATATATGCTTAGACATGATATAATTTATCTAGATCTCTTAATCTACCTGAGGTTCTTCTGGAACCATCATGTCTAGTGTCTCTTTAAGAGACTCATCTACCAGTACCTCGACTTGACTATCTTCATCAGTATATCCTATTTTCGAGGATATTTTATTCTTGGAATCGACTAGTCTATCACGATTCAAACGTGCCATAGACTTATTATCAATATTTACATGTCCTACTAGGACATCAATCTTAAGTGGAGCATTAGCAGCTTGTGTATATGACTGAGTCACTTTTAAGGTCAGTGAATGTGTCTGGTAATTGATACACTAATCTTTATGAATGAATTACCCATTAAATTCTATTTCATAATTGTTCAGTTTGAGGATCAAAATGATACACTAATAATTCATTCAAACTTATTTCATTTTTCAACTGCTCTTAATCTCCCCCTAATGTTGGGAAAGCCGTTTCAAGTAAACATAAATCTGAGTTTTAAAATAAATTTGTCACTATTGGTAGTGATTCATACCCAACATTTATTTCCAACCTCCTTTGAGGTCTCATATTTGTGTATCGTGGTGGAGCAATTTCAATATATATCACACAACCAACGTATATTAAATGGGAAATATTGGTTATTGACCATAAACCAACTATAATGGGGAGAAAATATTATAACTTATTGGCCTGATGTGAATTAATGTTACTTCATGTAAATCAAATGCACCCTACATACAAAGGTGGATTTTTGCTCTCATGATTATTAACTTTGCAATCAATCGTAGACGTTTGGTAATCGACCGCAACAAAAGCAATTCGTGTACGAACTTAAACACATGACGTACGACACTTATTCCAATAATCATTAGTAATTTGGGATTAAATTAAACATTATTACCAAAATAAATATGATAATATGGATGGATATGCTTGCTATCCCATTAGCTAAGTCATAATTCATGCAACCTTAAAAGTTGCGAACTTGATAACCATTTAGACGATGCATCGATTTATAAACTAAATGGTATATAACTTAGGATATATATCGTTATATCATTTATCACTTCCAGATTACTTAGAGATTCACACCCGTTTTAGTCGGTAAATAAATTCCTTAAGAGCAAATATTACACGCTCGAAGAATCTTTCTTTCTTCATTACGTTTCACATCACCATTGACTCGGTGTGGTCTAATCGGTCATGCCAATAAAATAATCATGATCTATAAATCTTCAGTTTATGATCTTATATTCTTTAGTTACGTCTATGCGTATTTAATAAGCGACTAAAATAGAAGAAAATGATGTATCATTTCAAACATTCGTGTAATTTCCTTTTTCTGATTTTCACACTTTATTCTCATATGATCATTCTCTTCTTTTGCCACTATGGTGGTCGATCACATTATATGTCGTGAATATCATTACAATTTTCTCAATTGCGTTCATGATCATGGTCTTTACACTGATGAATAGAACTCACGTTCACCTCAAGGAATGAAATAAAACAAAACAGGTTTCATGATTTTTATTATTTTCCCGCACATATGGATATGAAATCCATTCTACCTTTTCATAATAATAGTGCTACCTTCGCGATCATATTTGAGGTGTGATAAATGTAATTTTTTATGTCCAATTATTTCCTCCTAAATAACTTTTTCTTCTCATAACATCAACTGAGAAGTAACTATATCTGTAAGTCATGCAAGACTTATCTTTAATAACTCTTACGAGTCATGCAAAATTTATCGGTCTTTACGACCTTCCATAAATGGATAATAAGACTTCAATGTCATATCATCATAAATAAACAAATGGATCTTTTACCATGATCTAAACGTTTTTAATATCTACACCATGTGAGTAATACCAAACCATAACTTTTGTTTAGTTGTTCTATTCATTACTTGCTATATGATAACATTTAAAATAACATCATGAGGATCTTGGGTGTTTAATCTGAACACGATGATAATCTCTTCAATTATTATCACATCCACAACGCAAACAGGACTTCTACTTTAGTCATTATATGAGAAGGCCATAGCCATGACTTCCAGTTTGGTCGTTATATGTTTCCACGTTCTCTTCTGGGAATGGGGTTGTACTAACGAGATGAGTCTCGTGGTTTTTCATTAGGAGCTCATTATTTTTAATATCTCCTTACCAGTAATACTTTCAAAACATAGAACCATTGTGGGGTGATTTTAAACACCGTTGAGTTATATTTCACACATAGACTTGAAGTCTTACAATCTTAAATAAATACACTCATAACGAGCTTTGGTAGTATTATCGTTCTCTAGTGGTCATACATCTTTATCATTTGGCTGACACGCCCAAGTGTGAATAATAGTAAGATATTCAATTTTCAAAGCCTCGCATTTTTCAAGATTATTGACGCCAGCAGATGTGCATATAGAGTTACATAAAGCCATAAACATGTAAAATATTTGAACAATTTACCAATAAATTCGACATATTGAAACTTACAAATCGAATAAAGCATATAACTTTAAATCAGTATTAACTTCATATTGTTAAAATGTTCTTTATATATTTAATAACATGAAACTCTTAAAAGTTTACTAATTACCATTTTTAATACATATGGTACAAGTTAATGATGCACATGTGGTACCATTTTTAGAGCATGTTGTACAAGTGAAAGTTGTATAATCAAAATAAACCTTCCTTATGGCAACGGACGTGTTGATTCAGCATGTGGGCCCCATTTACACATCTCTTTTCTTTGCACATCCCTTTTTCAACCTACTACCTACTTCTCACACCAAACATCATGCTCTATGGCTATGCTAACAACACTATTCTGTCTTCATGATAGCAATCCAATCAATGCGCTACTCCGTAAATAGCGTTGAAGGTACCGTGGTATAGTACTATAGAGTAGCGAACGGTTTTATAACAGCGTGTCTCTCACACATCGTCATCTTCCTTATGTCGCCTCACGAACATCATAAGATTTCTCCGCCTAGGATCTCATCGATGGATTTTCGTCGTTGTTCTGTATTGCTGAAGGTTTGTGATATTTTAAAGGGTTCCGATCGTTGTTTTCCTCAGATATCGTCGACTCCACAACCCTAACCCCAAATGCAACAATGGCGACTTTATCAGCCTCCCCCTCCTTTGTCAGACAGGTAAAACAACCGAAGCTCATAACATATATGCTTACTTACTAAGTTCTAATTTTCATTCTTGGTTAATATTGTGAGCCATTTGGATGGTTCTGTTCCCAACTTCCAAATCACATTGCGTGCTCATATCATTGAATCAACAATTGTTGCTCACCTTTATGTCAACGGTAATTTGAGTTGTTGTTGCTCATCTTTATTTTTCTTTAGTACAATACACGCAGGAAGCTACATTCTACGCTCAACGAACTGATAATTTTCTCAAAACCCTAACAAATATGATGGTTATTTCAGTTTTATCGAATAATTTGTTGTTTAAGTTCATGTGTTGATTTATTCCTTTGTTTGAACGGATCAGATCCAGATAGGTTTTGTCTATTTGGAATTAGTTACTTCTATGTTTTGTTAGTGTTCTTGCAGTTATTGTTTTGTTAAGATAGTCTTCTTTTACCTCCTTTCAATCCGTCTCTTTTGGTATAAATTCAGACATTTATACAAACTATAGAAGAATAAAAGAGCAAACAACAAGTGATTATTTGTAGTTAACGAGTTTGTCATATGGGGATATTAATCTGAATGAGGTTATAAGATATGTGGCAAAGAAAGAGAACATTATGTTACTTGCTACAATGTGTCTGCAAATATTTTTTTAGGAGGGTTTAAGGGTGATGAAGAGCTTCATTGACATTGTTAATTATCAGATTGCCAAGAAGATTGTTTGGTTTGCATTCCATGAGATTACAAAACTCCTTTGAGTTGGCCACGTTGGTAGAGATGTAATATGGAACAGAAATGTAAAGATTAATAAAGACCAATTCCTTTCTATCGGGAGCATGACAAAAATGTAATTTCTAATTTTGAGTTATATAAATAAGTTAAACAGTGGATTTCTTTATTTTATGGTAAATTAATGACTACTCATTGGTGTTTAACCCCCTCAAATATCCTTTTAGGTTATAGCTATTGGAAGAAAATCAAATTTCTTTCCATTGAGATGACGGGTTATCCATGATGGGGTTAAAGAATACTCCCACTAAGTTGCAAAGATATGATGCTGAATTTCTTCAAACTGGTGTAAGTACTAATTATTCTATCAATTATTTTGATTTTCATTACAAGTGTAGTGTGATATTCTCATTTTTTCAATGGTTTTGACTTTCTAAAAATTAAGAATATGTTCATTGTGCTTTATCCTCCCTCTATTTTAAGAGGTGCGTATAGTGTGAGAGAAACAATCTAAAATTGGATTTTGTTAGAGTACTTTTGTTTATTATTCGAATATATTTGGTACTTAAAAGTATGTTAATATGGTATATCTTTTTTTGTTTGTGCCTTTCTGGTTGTTCAAGAAGATAAAAGGAGATGGAGAAATGAAGAAGACACAGTAGCCTACTTATGATGTAGGGTGTTTTGCTATTTGTTCTTTTTCACAGATACTCTTTGATGTGATAGTGACTACTAATCTTGCTTCACATTATGTAAGTATATATTTTTGTTGTTGTTTTGTTTTGAGTATATCTTCTTGCTGTGATTTTCTTTTGCCACTGTGCTTTTGTATATTTCTCAACTTAGTGTTAGAGTAGTCAATGTGCTATTTTTGGGCCTTTTAATCGTTCATTTGATTTTACATGCTACCTTTAAATAATATTCAGGTTCCATTGTTAATCTATTTTGAGAATTTTATTACTCTTAAAAATCTCAATTTTTTTTTGTCGATTGGATATTCGTATGTTAGTCTGAAAAGGCTACAACATATGCATTTCATATAGGTGTTCATATGATTTGCATTCACCTTTAGTCATGCATTGTAATTATTTAAATATTGTAACTTCATATAGGTTATAGTAGCTAGGTATTCATGTAGGTGTTCAAAGAATCTGTTAAATAGAGGGTTAATTGTCGTTATTTCCGTCTGTTTTCAAGCCTCTGTGTCGTCTCAGATTATTATCAGGGTATTTGCCGATTGCAGATGTTGTGAAGGTGAAAACCGCAAAGGGCAATGATGACTAAACGTCTCAAAGCATTTATACCGTTACCATATAAAGCAAGATGACCTGGAAACGTTCAAGGCAAGTCCTGCTTAACAACAATATATAATGAAGAGTGCTAATAAAAGATACGTCATATTTTCATCCACCTTAATATAAGCATACATTAGCTTACAACTTTATATAATCACCCACAAAACTTGCCATAACTGCAGTGAATGGTGAATAGTAATATATCAGTATTTAAAGGTAGAGGACTACAGGTGGCATGTTCAATCCATTTATCTATGAATCGTTCAATTCGGTTCACATCTTATCTCTAACAGGTATATATAAAAAAAATTAGGGAACAAAGCAAATATTTGTAGGCTAATGACAATAAATTTGCATTTGAGAAGTTCTGTCTTTGAATCTTTGAATTAAGAAGTCAGTTTGTACTTCCTTTGTGACTTATAGTCAATTTTTAAATCACACTTCATTTTTAAACCTTCTTTGAAATGTAATATGTTGACATGATATTTTTATAGGATTTTTTTGGCCATATGAAATGCTACTGACATTAACTTTTTGTGGACCAACTTTTACCTTTAAACTATAATCAGTTTTAATTGGATGTGAGGCTGTGGTTTCATTTTGTTAAAAGTTTTTTATATTTGAGGCTGAACTAACTGTTCGCTTTATTGCCCTTTTCCAGATAGACAATGTTTCTTGAATTCTCATTGTTATGTATTCTTTATAACTTCATTTTTTCTATTGCAGAGTAACTGTATCAAAAGAAACCCGACTACCCCTGCAAAGACTGAGATCAGCCGCTCATCCGCCAAAAGGGACCTCTTTAGGCACACATGTAAACATTCACAAGCTCTCATATAGACCAGAAAGTTAGGAGGACTTGCCCCCATATTTGACAGCATATAGAACAGAAACTATCTATGGTCCGACTCCGCCGCGAAGCACGAGTCCTTTTAATGGTCTGATTCTGTGGGGAAGCGTAAGTCGTCCAAATAACTGACTTTTTAAAATGGTCCGACTCCGCGGTGAAGCGCGGGTCGACCCACTTGTGTAAAACATAGTTAACTTTATACAATTATAAGAGTGATAAGTGAGATATACTTTTAATAAGTATAATTTCCTTACTATAGTTTTGGAATTCAATTAAACTACGATAAATAAAAAACATTAACAATCATATAAATTAATAGTTACACACATATTATTATCTCTATAATTTTTTTTGCTTTACTTAAAAAGCACTAACAACGTATTTTTTCTTCTCCATAACAATATCCATCAAACCATTCTCAAATCTATATATCTATATATCTATATATATATATAATAAAAGAAAAGTTTATGACACCACAATTTGCCACGTGGCACTACCACATTCATCCTCAAAAAAATTTCCCGCCAATTGACATTCACAAGCGGATCTTCTAATTTTGGATATATATATCCACTATTTATTTATTGTCTTCTAAATTATTTAATAACATTCACAAACAGATCTTCTAATTTTGGATATATATATATCCACTATTTATTTATTGTATTCTAAATTATTTAATAACCAATTATTTAATTACTTAATTTAATATATAATATAATTTATTAAGTTACTTTTGAATTAACCCGTGTAACACACGGGGATAAAAAACTAGTAAGAAATAAAAGAAAGTGATCACGAAAAACATGAATATTAAGAAACAAATACACAATGACTACTTCATCAAGCATAACCCCCAAAACATTTAAACAAATATTTTCGTTTCATCTTTAACTTTATTTATGTTGAAAAAGTCAAGTGAATTCAGAAGAAGAGATCAAACAAACTAAAAATTACATTTAAACCTTATAGTAAAGAAAAACTCTATCAAGTGTCAAATACATGACATAAACAAAACTTGATATTATGATTATCCATTCTATGTTTTTTCTCTATATAGAAAACCAGACATTTTCATAAATAAAATTTATAATAAAAATAAAGATAAAGCCTAAATGGATTGAAAGGTATTAATTTCATATGTCAAAAAGAAAATCGAAGTTGAAGGGATTAAACACTTTAAAACTAAATAGGGATCAAAACATTATCTTGTTTTAAATCTAAATCATATCGAACAAAAAGGTTAGCAAATTGACAGTTGTGTTAATAGTTACAAACGTCGTCTTCTTCACGATCATTCTTTTAATGATCGAATTCCAAAAGCAACTCGTGCTGATAACGTGTTGTACGAAGCCTAATAGCAAAATAAGGAGAATGAGAAAATAGAGATTTTATTATTCAACTAGTTTTTTATCCCCGTGTGTTACACAGGTTAATTCAAAAATTTGTGATGATGTCAAGTTTCTTTTTTTATTAATTAAACTATGACCAAACTTTTTGTTTACTTAATAAACTATATTATATATTAAATTAAGTAATTAAATAATTGGTTATTAAATAATTTAGAAGACAATAAATAAATAGTGGATATATATATATATATATATATATATATATATATAGAGAGAGAGAGAGAGAGAGAGAAGATATAGATAGATAGATATAGATGGTGTGTATTACAATGAGATATAGAAAAAATATCTTGGAGAACAAGATAATCTATATTAGGAATTGAAACACAATCTACCTATCTATTAAACAAAACATATTAGGTTGAGTTGGCACATAATAAGTTTGTCCACATCATCAATTGGTGATGTGGCATCCTCTAATCAAACTAAAATCCTAGGTGTAATTTTGTTAATTTTTTAGATTTTTTTAAAAATTTTACGGTTTACTCAAATGTATCTCGCCGATCCGGGTCAGATCCGGGTCAGATCCGGTTTTACCCAGCACGCAGGTTACTCCAGATAGTTCTGCTATTGTGGAGGCTTGCAACTGTCTAAGCTTGGGTTGAAACATACGGGTTTCAACGAAGGTCCCATGTGGGCCTGCTAGACAGTCGCATGGTTTTCCCGGGGAACGTCCATATGCCCCACACGACCCCAGCTGAGGCACGGTTAGGACACTCATGTCTGGCTGTCTGTGGGGTGGACCCTCATCTCCTCCTCTACGGAGGTAGGATAGGTGCGCGATGTCCTAACCCATCGTGACCAAACATCGCCGTTCCAAAAAAAAAAAAAATTGTTTTCAAAAAGCTAGGGTTTCAAAGAGGATTCTCTCTCGATCTTCGCCGGCGATCGCGATTTCCGCGAGTGATTCAGCGATTTCCGCGAGGATCCTCTCATTTTTCACTAATCAGCCTAGGTTTCTGGTTCCTCTCTCTCGATCTCCGCCGCTCTCTCTACTGTTCGCCGTAAAAATCAGCGATTCCGGTGAGTTTTACTCCGATTTTTCAGATTGTCGCTTCCTTTGGTTGTTTCCATCCTTCTGTTCATCATCGCTATGTTTCAGGTTCATCATCATCCCTATGTTTCAGGTTCATCATCAACCGATTTGATATCCGGCGACGACTAGGGCTCTCTCTGCGATTTATTTTCTGTTAAGTGGTGGGTTCTAATCCATTCTAAGAAGGGGTTGAGTATGTTGATTTGTCATCTTCTATCCATTCTATTATTTTCATTTCCATGCTCATAAGTATAAGATGTTTGACGGGTTCTAATCAAATCACTATTTTTAGTGTTTTTGACATTTTAGAAATTCTCTTGATTAGCAAAGTCATCTAATCACGCCTTTATGGATTTGATGTCACAAAGAGGGTCATGAAAGTTTGATTTGTGTTACTGGAACAATCACCCTCAAAGACGTTAACTTCTTCTACAGACATATACTTCTATAGTTCGTGCATCCACTAAACATACTTCTATAGAATAGAAAGGCCACAATCAACAGAAATAGAAAAAAGAACGTGAAACCAGACCAGATGGTGTTGTTGTGGTTCAAGAAATTGATAACCTAAACAAGTATCAAATGGTGATTTTGGTGTTCAAGAGAGGTACAATGGTGCTGCCATCAAGATTGTGAATAATATTGTGAATATCTTATGTTTTTGTCGTGGGTTATTATGCACATTTGTTTCAGAGACCAGTAGGAGATATATCCATGTCTATGTGCCTAATTGATACTGTCAATCTTTTATGGTTAGTGGATTTATGGGTTTTTTTTTGTGTTTTTCTCTTTTTTGTTTTTTGTTTTTTGTTTTTGTAGTGAAACAGATGAAAGTTACAAAATTTGAAGTGTGATAGGCAACACCAATAGGAGGTTCATGGGCCGAGAGACTTGAGCTTGCAATTGATATAAGCTATATGTTTCTAGAGGTTAGTTCATCTTTCCCTTTGATAATTTATCATATGATTTTTTCGCTGTCGTATGAAAGTGATTGTCTGATAGCTATGATGGTTAAAATTAATTATCTTTTATGGTTATCTTTATACAGCTGATGATTAGCATCCTATTTGTTTGTGGCCAGATTCAAGAGAGAAATGCAAAGAAACCCTATGGTCATCCGTCAGGTAATTCACCATAAGGGTTAAACCGACCCTTTAAAGGGTGATGCTCTTTATAGACAATCTAAGTTGAATAATAAATTAGTGGTTATAATATAAGTTAGTAGATGATCATGTGCTTGATATCCAATCTAATATGTTTTTCATCATGAGGTGTTCTTTTGCTTCTCATTGTCAATATATACTAATCATTGAAAATGGTGCATTTGTAGGTGCCTTAGTGAAAATGAGATTGCCTTAACTACATCTCATCGATGTTCCACAAGTTAATCCATTTTCAGTTTGATTTTGGTTTCTAATTGTTTGGATTTTGATTTGATTGATTTAACTTTTTAAAACCACACTGTAGATAATTTCATGTTTGAAAAGGAAAAAAATCACAAACATGAAAGCCATAACTACTCCAACTACTAAATTGTTTTCAAATGACACTGCTAATAATCCTAACAAATTTGATGTGTTCTTGCCGTAAAATGATCTTTCTAAATTTCATTTAAATGTCTGAAGAATTTTTTCTTAAAAAATGAGCTACATATATGTTTATGATTGAACAATTGCCAATAAAAAAAGAAAAGGTGTCACCTAATAGTTTGCATTTGAACATTTAGTTCATGAAGAAGTCATGTTTAACGGGGTACCATTGCTAAAAAATTTGTATACAGGTACATTTCTGATGGAATTATTTTTGTGGCTCTGTTGTGCAAGTGTTAAAAAGGACCCGTCATTATAGGTATGTTTCTGCGCCCTTTGCTACATATATATGTGTCTTATCCAGAGGCATTTCAACAGCCTGCTTGAGGTTTTCAGAAGACGTGGCTCCTGTATGTTTAATTTTTTTAAAGGCACAGAGCTACTATTTTCATAAGCCAGGTACTTATAACTCCATTGAATTGAACTTGCTAGCTCTTGAATTGTTTTGTTAGTAAAAGTATATATTAAGCATGTAGTTGTTTCGAGGTTTATGTTAATAAGATATGTAACAAGTATGTGGCATTACAAATAATATACTTAAAAGTGAATGATAAAAACACATTTAGACTAAAAGGAAGATGGCTAGAACAATCAACAAATTATCTTAGAAGTAAACTCCATGATTACTACTTTAAATTCATAGTGCTTGAGTAGTCTATTAAATGAATCTTTAACATACATTTTGTGGATATCCCATAAGATATGATGCGATGATATGTGGTGGCTTAAGTCTTATCTATACAGATTCGGACTAAAATTATAGGATCAGAACATGGCTATGTGGATTTCTTGAAGGATGAAGACATTATTAGGTCTGCGGCGTCTGCCCTTAATAACTTACATGTTCATTTCATTCTTAACAGGTATAAAGAGATTTGAATGCTTCAAAACCGGTGATTCTACTCCATGTGGTCCATCAGCGTTATTTTCTTTTGAAAAATAATTAAGAACAAAGTTGTAAGGTATTCTTAACTCATGCATCTTCTTTCATTGCAGATGCCATATCCGTTCTATGGAAAAAAATAAATAACGCAATCTATTTATGTCATACCCACATGTCGGAGTGATTGGATATTATCTTTGGGTAAAAGTCCGCTCCAGATATAATTTTATTTCACCCATCGAATTGCCTATTTAAGTTTATCCTTTGTTTCTTTATTTGAACACGACATGAGCTCGGTTTTGCAATCGTGTTATCTCTTAAGTTTATTTATGTTTATGTTTTTGGTTTTAATTCTATTGGTTTTGTTTTAAGGTTTAGGTCTTGGTCCACAAATGTACATGTTCAGCACCATAAATTTGTTTCAGATTTTGGTTGTCTATAAGTTTTGATTGAATCATAATGTGTGCATATATTTGTCTCATATAAACTTGATTCATAAGTTTTTTGTACCCACTTTGTAAGACTAATATGTATGATACATATGGGTAGTGGAGTGGATTTATGGGTTCTTGGTGTTTTTCTACCCAGGTGGAAGTGGTGACCTAGAAAAGAATCACTTTCATGTTTATCCCAGTAAAACATCAAGAGCCTCAAGAACCTGAGAAAGCTGCAGGTTGCAAGTACTACTAATTGTGTATCAAAATAAAGGCTACCGTATAGGCAATTATCCATCACATAATATGGCAAATTATGATCATATTTAAGTTGGAAATTTAATATTATTTATTTCGTGGGTCCTACTTTGTGATTGTAGACAGCTTAATGTTGTCTGAGTCTATCAAGAACTTATAATTTCAGGATTCCGTATTTGGATATTCAGGTTCTTCTTAATACAATAAAAATCATGGACCTCAAATGATTGTGTGATATTGTTTCTAAGTTATATTTAAATGACTGTGATATTGTATTATATGCTACTGATGGTCTCATATCTTACATGTGATATTAAGTATGTCTACATGCAGGATGGGCCTGATAACAATGTTGAGAAATCAAGGAAACTGTTGAAGGAATGGAAAAACAGAGGTATAAATTCAAATATCCTATACTATATGATATAAATTTATGATTATTTATCCTTTTATGAACAATCTTCAGCAGTTCTTTATCAATTTTCATTTAGTTGGTGAGCAAAATGACAGTTTTAATATAGTTGATTTGAACCTCACTTTTTACTCTCATAACTTTAAACATATCTTGGTCTTAAATCTGACAAATTGTAAAACCCATTTGTTCGTTATGTTCTCTGTTTTATGCCAGCCCAAGTATGGCTTTGAGTATCTACTAAAACTCTGTTTTAAACATGCCCCTTTAGAATTTTTGGATAATGCAACTGAACAGGAAAATGAAAAAGAAATATAACATTGATAAAGAACTTTTACATGCATGCTCTCTTCAAATCATATATTACAACATTTTCATAATTTTCTATAATTAATAAAAAAAAATTGTTTTTAATTCTGAAACAGCTTTCAGATTCTTTCTCCGAGATTGAGTTGGCCAATCATGGTAAAGTCGAGTTATTATTTAATAATCTAATTCAAATGTGAGTTTAGTATCTAAGGTTGATATCTTTTTTAGGTTGAAGACAGAAGGTTCAAGGTTGCACATCCATAATTTGGAGAATTTTTTTTGTCTCAGAGATGTCATGGTTAGAAATATCATCGTAAAAACGTTATAAGTTATGTGAACAGATGAAAACGTATGAAAATGGCAACTTTGTTGGGGTTTGGATTAGTTTCGATGATTATGGATAAGGAAGTTTGACTTTAGAAGGTCAAACCTCAATCAAACTATATAATTGCTTCCATTTCTATTTCTATAATGTGTTGTCAGTTTGACTTTCAGAAGGTCAAACCTCGATCCAACTATATAACTATGCAAGGAAGTGAAGGAAAACCTCAATCTTTGTAATGGTCGATACATGTCGGAATAGGAATCGGAAGTCTGTTACGCCTCAATATTTAAGTAAATGAAACCTCAATCTTTGTAATGGTTGAGTCATCGGCCAAACTTGGTTTTAAGAGTCCAACCAAAAAATGCAAATGTGATCACAAATAATATACAATAGAGGAAATGATCTCATGTGTTACACACAACCCTTCTTAACATTTTTATTAACCAAATTCCTGCAATGCTAGAATGATTCAGGGCAATCAAAAATTCAAAATAGCAAAGGTGTACAACAATAATATGAGAGGAAATATTTATTTCATAGTATAGTAACATAAGATAAGATTTCCTTTTTAGTTTTTATTTCGGATTTAGTTTTATATTATATTTTATTTCATGTTTTTTTTGTATATTACAACCTCGTGTATTTACCCGGGTCAGAAATAATTATTCCTCCTGATCTTCTTATTCATGATTCATCAGATCCGGTTAGCGATCTTATCGATTTTGTTTATCCATCGTTTCTGAACAACTTTGATGAACAATATTTTTGGTCTGAAAGAGCTATTCTCGCACCAACTAATGAGGTTGTCGATGATATCAACAGTCTTCTGTTTTCTTTGGTTCCCGGTGAAGAACATGAGTATTTAAGCTCAGATTTTGTATGTGAAGATGAGATTGTAGGTGACGACGTTAATCATAACTTATACTCACCAGATGTCCTGAATTGTTTACATATATCTGCCATTCCAAATCATCGCCTTGTGCTGAAAGTTGGTGTTCCTGTTATGTTGCTTAGAAACATTGATCAGAGGAATGACTTATGTAATGGAACACGACTTCAGATCGTATCTCTAGGGAAGCATGTTATTGAAGCGGTGGTTATCTCCAGAAGCAATATCGAATTTAGGACTTTCATTCCTAGACTTTCATTGGTTCCAATAGATAAAATAGTTGTTTTCCGGTTTAAGAGAAGACAGTTTCCGATATCGGTTTGTTTTGCTATGACTATAAACAAAAGTCAAGGTCAGACTCTTTCGAGAGTTGGATTGTACTTGAAAGATCCCGTCTTCTCTCATGGTCAATTATACTTTGTGTTATCAAGGGTGAAGAGCAAGAAGGGTCTGAAGATCTTGATTTTGGATGAAGACGGTCGTCCAAACAATGTAGCAAGAAATATAGTGTATAAATCTATCTTCTCGAATTTGTAATTGTTATTGAATTTTTTTTTATTATTATTTAATATTGTTTTACCGAGAAGATTTTTTTGCATAATATATATATCTATATATATATATATATATATATATATATATATATATATTTTATGTTCTAGACCCGGGTATTTACCCGGGTAAGTGGCTAGTATATTATATTTATAACAAAATTGAATATATACAAGTAAATTTTAGGTTAAATATACATGTAATTTTTAAAGTTGGTATTCCCATGAATAAAATTTCTCCTTAAAGAACGAACATAAACCGCTTTCTCTAAAAAAAACTGATGATAACCCAATTTTCGTTCTCGTTCACCTCCTTAGAAATCATGAATCGATCACCTTTCGATTGTAATCTCGCTGCAGCCTCCAACTTCTTCACTGCTTTGATCTCCAAGGAATTTAAGCATGGCGACGGCATCAGGTTCATATTTATATACTCGCTCCTTAAATTCATTTGATTTCCTGATGTTTATGGTTCCATGTGTTCTAATAATGTCTTCATGTTACCGTTTGTGCTTTTTGCATTTAATAATGAAACCTCCATTTGTTTATATATAATTCGAAAAAATCAAAGTTCGTGTCATTTTATGTTCATGATTCTTTGAATCATGATGTCCAATACCGAATCTAAGATGTTGATTTTCGGCCCTAATTTTCAGTTACCTATTAGGGTTCCTGTAGTCATTCTAGTCTGTGTTAATTTGATGGTTGATTGGTTGGGAAGAATTGTGATTCACAGAATTTTTGCGTTTTAATGTGTCATAATATGAACTTTTAATTAAACTATTATAGTATTTGATGATATTGTTAACTTAGGAAAATTGTGCAGTTTTCCTTTTTCCAGTGCATTGATTTTGTAAATTGCATCTGTTTTTAATTCAGTGGCGTTCAAATCCCGGGAGGATCACCGGAAGCAGATGGAACTAGAAGAAGCACGAAAAGCTGGACTTGCACCTGCTGAGGTTGACGAAGATGGAAAGGAAATCAATCCACATATTCCTCAATATATGTCATCCGCTCCTTGGTATCTTAATGCAGAGAGACCGGTATGTTATTTATTTATATATTTTTCATATTACACCTTTCTAGAGGTCAGATTATCGAAACTTTTGTTTCCTTTAGAGTTTAAAACATCAAAGGAAATGGAAGTCAGATCCAAATTACACTAAGTCATGGTATGACAGAGGTGCAAAAATATATCAGGCTGACAAGTATAGAAAGGGTGCATGTGAAAAGTAAGAAAAGTGTCTTTAAATGTGAAGTTTGTGCTATTTGTCACAAGTTTGTAAAGTTATGGTTATCACAGCTGTGGAGCCATGACACACACAATGAAGACATGCATGGAGAGGCCACGAAAGCTAGGGGCAAAATGGACGAGTGAAAATATTGCACCGGATGAGAAAATAGAGACTTTTGAGCTTGATTATGATGGAAAAAGGGACCGATGGAATGGATATGATGCTGCATCATATGCTCATGTTATTGAAAGATATGAAGCTAGAGATGAAGCTAGGAAAAAGTACTTGAAAGAACAGCAGCTTAAAAAGCTAGAAGAGAAGAATAATAGTGAAAATCCAGATAGTGATGATGAGGACAATGAAGATGGTTTAAAGGTGGATGAAGCCAAAGTTGATGAAAGTAAACAGATGGATTTTGCAAAAGTTGAGAAGCGTGTGCGTACTACTGGTGGTGGTAGCACAGGGACTGTTAGGTGGGTCCCACTCCCTCTCTTCTCTCTTCGATTAGATCTTCATTCTTGTTTGTTTATAATCATATTTTTTATGCTCATGTCCATAAGGTAATATTTTGTGATGATAAATTTTGTCTGTCTCTAGGAACCTGCGTATTCGAGAAGATACAGCAAAATATTTGCTTAATCTTGATGTCAATTCTGCCCACTATGATCCTAAAACTAGATCCATGCGTGAGGACCCTCTTCCAGATATGGACCCAAATGAAAAGTTCTATGCTGTGAGTTGCTTAAATCGTATTATGTTGTGGGATTTGTTTGTTTTAATCTAATCCTACAAATAATTGTATCAATTATTATTGTAGGGTGATAATCAGAACAGAGTGAGTGGTCAAGCATTGGAGTTCAAGCAGCTGAATATACATGCATGGGAAGCATTTGATAAAGGGAATGATGTGCATATGCAAGCAGCTCCGTCTCAAGCTGAATTATTGTACAAAAACTATAAAATTAATAAAGAAAAACTCAAGTCCAAAGTGAAAGAAACTGTTCTTGAGAAGTATGGCAATGCAGCTACTGAAGAAGTTCTTCCAAGAGAACTTCTACTTGGACAAAGTGAAAGAGAAGTTGAATATGACCGTGCTGGTAGGATCATAAAGGGCCAGGTAAATTTAAAAAAAAAATCCATTTTTTTTTGTATATGTATATTGTTAAAGATTATTTGAAATATAGATCCGGGTCGGTGGTTTTGCAGGAAATGGCCCTGCCAAAGAGCAAATATGAAGAAGATGTTTACATTAATAATCACACAGCAGTTTGGGGTTCATGGTGGAAGGATCATCAATGGGGATACAAGCAGTGGCGGACCTAGGTGATCACCTAGGGGTTCGTCCGACACCCATGAATTTTTTCCGTGATGTGTTAAATTTCTGATTTTTTACAAACCGAACCCCAAGAAATTTTGTTAGCGACCCCCATAAAATCTTGATCGTGACCCAGAAGAGTAGTTAAAGCTGGTAGAGTTAAAAAAAACATTACGTGAGTTTTCTGGTGGGTGGCAGTTGATCGGAGTATTCTGGTTATTCATATAAAAGAGATAAGGAAGAAGATGGCTTATAAAGTTAAAAATATTATACTAGTAGGTGTTCACTAGTAAAAAGCCATAGACCCATCAGAGTACTTTCACATTTTTTTCACTTCCCTATGCTTTATTCATATTTATTAAATTATTGTATCTCGTTTAGAAATATTAGTTTCATATTTTATTTTAGTTTAATATCTTCTATTATTTATATTATTTTGAATATGTACCTTTTCATTTAAATTAGGCTAGATTAAGTTCTCTTTCTTTTAAAAATGATAAAATATTATCAAGAGATATTGAGAATTATATTAATTTTATACATCTAATTTTCTGAATTTAATATTGCTTTGGTTTTTAGTTTTTACTCGATTGATATATATATGGTAAATTATTTTACTTTAAAAATATTTATAGTGTAATCTGGTTATTAAAACGGATAAAAACCTAACGTGTTTGATTGGATTACTAGTTGGTCGTGTTTGTGTCCGTATTAAGTTAGATAGATATAGTAAAACCAATATTAATTTATATTTAGTTGAGTGATTGTTCTGATAGAGAACATAAAATATATTATATTATAAGGTAAAACAAAATATTCCTTTAAAATAAAAGTTTCTATGTGACAATATATAAGTTTCTATTGCGACCATAATAATCGTACAAGCCATTTGAATTTAAATTTGGTATTGTCTTTTTTATTATATGGTTCGACCCGACTTGACCCGACTTCTATCGGACCAAAGAAATAATACTTAGAGATGGACCGCACACCTCTACAAATTTACGACCCCCATGGAAAAAATTCCTGGGTTCGCCACTGGATACAAGTGCTGCAAACAGTTTGTTAGGAACACTTATTGTACAGGTGCGAGAAGCTGCTGAAGCTGCAGCTGACCTAATGAAAGCCAATATTGCTCGGAAAGAGGCTTCTGAAGGTTCGGTCTATTTGCTTTCATGCATGCATATGTTCGTACTTCTTTTTCTACGTAATTAGAGGGGCAATTTTGACCATTTACTAGTGAATGGGTCATTCTGTTATCTTTTATTTGTTTAAGATCAAAATGAGCCAAATCATAAAGTTTAGCTAGAAAGGAAACATGTCAATTTGGTGGAATGTAGCTCAAAGCATACTTTAATGCTTACATCTGAATTTGCCAGCTAGAAGTTAAATTATACATCTAAGTTCATTTATAGTTGAAAAAGTAAGCATAAAAACAGATGTGTGAAGACATTATCAGATGCATATTGTGTCTAATGGAAGTTCTATCAAATACATGCCATGTCAAATGTGATGCAGGAATCTTCTCATTCATGTACGCCATTTAAACATGTAATAGAATGCAATGAATCATTCCATTCTTTTATTCATTCAATCATTTTTCTTTACATTCTATCCAACCAACAAATTCCTACTTATGCCGTTCATCTATGTATGTTAATGCTTAAGCTTGTACCAAATACTTGTTATATTATTACTCCCTAGATGTAGACTAATCTTCATTTACTTTGATGATTTATCCATGTTACCACTTGTCATTGCTAGAAAAATGTTGAAATTCATCTGCTGATTATGATTTGATTTTGGCTTCATAGATGTCATTGCCTCATCTGAGGAAAAGCAGCTTGCTACACGGGGAACCGAAATACCTGATGACTTAGTTTTGGATCAAGTAAAGCTTGCTGAATCGCTTAAAAAGGTGAGCTTTATAGTCTTTCTTTTCTTAATCACTATAATTTTTTTACATCACTTGCTCTCTAAACATTCAACTATGATGAAGTTCTTAATGACGAATTGCCACACCCTGAACTCTACTTAGTTTTAATAAAATTGTCGTTAAATATGCAAGATGAAGTCTTATATGTTTCTATTTGCTTTGGTCCTTTTATAGATCTCATTATTAGGTGCTCTTTTATGGTTTGGGGATTGTTTAATGAGAAGAGAATTGGTAGAGGGATACACAGAATGAAGAATTTAATTGATATATAAGAGTCTAACAGTCAAATACTTTTACGTATGACCATCAATAATAAAAGGAGTAGCCGGCTATTAACCAAATGACCAACATGCCCTTTGGTTTATCTTTTACATCTGAGTTAAATCAAACTTGATGAAAATGAGTCTAACCTTTTTGGATATGATCATATGTGGTTATTGTGGTAATTTAACTTGACAGTTTCTAACAACAGAAATTGATGCATTCTTTTGGGTGACATCACATTCAATCAATCTGATAACTGCTTTTTTGAAAGACATTTGTAGTTCCCGATATATGATAGTTAGAATTATGTATTTTACATCATAAGTGACGTTAGTGTCATTGATTACTATTAATCTGGATAGGAGGACAAGAGAAGGAGAGAAGAGAAAGATGAAAGGAAACGCAAATACAACGTCAAGTGGAATGATGAGGTTTGTCTAACAAAAGAATCAGTTTGTTGTTATATAATGTTATTTTTGTATCCATATTCAACTCATTGATTTATTATAAAATTAAAAAAGACTGGTGAACCAGTTGTGACCCAGTACCAAACCCACCCATTTCTCTATTTATAATATCACACATCAGGGCCGTGCATGTGCCATCGAAGCTAAATACTTGATGATTTTGCCATTTCAGGTGACGGCTGAGGACATGGAAGCGTATAGGATGAAGAAAGTTCATCATGATGACCCAATGAGAGACTTCCTAATCTGAGCTCTGTCCAGAATGTATAATTATGCAGTTCTTGTCACGGTAAGCCTATCCATAATGGGGCGCCATCACCAAATTTTTTTTAACATGGAGCCCCTTATAGCGCCCCACACCACTACGCAGGGGCTCCATGTTAGCAAATTTGTTCTCCGGCGTTATTAACAGTGGCGGATCCAGGAAAGAATATCAGGGGTAGCGGGGACTAATGGGGGTTCGGGGGCAGCGCCCCCGGAAATTTTTTTTAGGTAGTTAACGGGCTTTTAATCATATTTTTAAGGGGCTTTTGATCATATTATTAAGTAAAAGCCATAAAATTTCTTCCAGGGGTCGCGAAAAATTTGTTTCAGGGGTCGCGAAAAACCGAAAACCTATTAAAAAAAAAAATTGCACGTCGGGGTAAAAGTTCAGGGGTAGCGGGCGCTACCCCTGGGACCCAAGTAGGTCCGCCCCTGGTTATTAACATCACGCCCCTCCCCCTCATTCTTCATTGGTTGATTTTTTTCATTCTTTTTTTTTATTGGATACATTTATTGTTTGGTTTTTTAAAAATAGTATATATAATATAATTGGGTAATAATTAGAGGGGCGTTATGAGGGGTTACCACTACACCACTTTTTCCATGGAGCCCCTCTTAATGACGTGTACGCCACATGGTGCGTAACGCCCACACGGGGCTCCATCCACTACGGATAGCCTAAGTAGTTCAACTAAATTCTTGCTTCTTTGACAATTGGCGAGACATAATAAACACATATTTGCCCTCGTGAATTGTGATGGCTTGATAAGTTACTTTTATATGCTCGCTTTCTTATTTGGGTTTTTTTCTTCCTTCTCATCATTTATTTGTCTAGATTTATTTGGCATTTCATTCGAGTTTTTCTTATAATTATGGCTTTAAACCAAATACCGGCACCCATACATTTTTGGAAGGGAAATTAGTCGAATCGTGCTTCAAGTACACACGTACATGCTGACTTAGTGAAAAGGATTAAGCTAACTCGTACATGTTCAACTTATACAAAGATGACTTGGTAAAACAACCTTGGCTGGCCAACACATGGTCGTGTTTTACAATGCATTTTGCTGGACATAAATAAAAACTTCAGCTTTAAGTGACTTTAACCCTTGAGCCCTTCCATTTAACAACTAAGGCGAGTATGAACTCCACATCTTCTTATCTCTTTTCAAAATGTAACGCCCCGTAGTATGTCATAGAAGTTGTCACTCACACATCATATGTTAGGAATAAGTAATGCCAGCCAAACGCCCTAGAATTTTAGAGTTATGTAAATAAGACTCATGCATTATTGTTTGTTGATTAGTGTAGAAGACTTAGATACATGTTAGTGTCCTGGACATATTAACCAATGCATGTAAAATAACACTTAAGAAAGTCAATGTAAGTATATTTATTTAGGTAACTAAGACAAATGTTTCAGTGTAAGTATTTATACCATGACCATATGAAAGGTAAGTGTATGAAGACTTAGGTGGTTCAAAAAAATTACTATCCAAGTATTACTCACTCTAACCATCTGTTGTTTAGTGTTTGTTTCATCACTTGTTGGCCATTCAACTGGTATTAGGAAGCTTCTAAAGACTCAATGTCTTCATGTACAGATAAGAGGTTTAGGTACTTATACATGCCACTACAGCATGAAAACAAATGTTTAGTTGGTTTATAATGAGTGACCATCCAAGCTTTGACAAGCTCTTGGATGTGTTTTACTCTAGCACCTACATGCGCGTAGGGGGGGGGTGTAGAAAATGGATCGATGGGTTAAAAAGTCTCAAAACGATGCATGACCACACGACGTGGGCACGTAAACCGTTGGTTTGTCTATATTCTTTGTAACTTTTTACTTCTTGTGTAATCGATTAGCACACTGCTCTAATCTGGTGTATAGTCGATTAATCTAAATCGTTCTATATATTTATTTTCTAACAAACTTAAACAAATTCGAAGATTGTTGAGACAATCTTTGAAATTATGGTATTCACTCATCTACTGGACCTCTAAAATTGAAGTACAATTTTAAGTTCAAATTTTGTGATACAAACAATTGGATTACATGAGTGTTTGGTTTTCTATTATTGTTAAAAAAACGATTTGAATTTGTTTTTTGTTTTGTTTTCGTTTAGTCGCTTGTTCCAAGGCTATGTGTAGTCATAACCCCCCCCCCCCCTCCCTTGGGGGTTATGCGTCACGTGGAATCCACCTCATCAAGAAGAGGGGGGGGGGGTTATAAGCAAAGTGGTGTGGTCATAACCCTCCATAACCCCCTCTAATTATTACCCTATTATTATAGATTATTTTTACAAAAAAAAAAACCATAAACCAATTAAATATAGAAAAAAAGAAGAAGACCAATGAGAAAGGAGGGGGAAGGGCGTGAGATTTATAAAGCCCTTTGCCAAATTCTCCAACATTCTATGTAGTGGGGGTAGGGGCGTTATGAGCTCTATAACCCCTCTTATAACCCCCACTACACACAACGTAACATGCGTGTTAGACACAAAATATATAAAATAAAATAAACATTGGAAAAGATTCTATAATCGTTTATTTTCTTGACGTGATGGCTATAACCGTTGATATTAGTTTTAGTGTTTTATTATTAGTATAAGGGTTTCTGTTTAACATGTTAACAACCCTTGTAACGGTTCATAACAAGAATTAAACGAACGTGTTGACTTCTTTCGAATCGGTTTGCTACTCTTGCGAGAAATACCATTTCGGTGTTTATCTTAAACAGATTTATTATGTATAACAAATAGGTGTTATTTTACTTTTTAATTTGTTCAAAACCTAGAGTTTCAAATGAAACAAGGACATGAGGAGATGACTGTGTGGAGCTCCGTTGAGGGAGTACCTCAGGACACAACTCACTAAAATATCTTAGGGATCACTCCGTCATTTTCAGAAATGACACGAGTGATTTCCTGCCAAGGATGGTTCGTGATGTCTGGAGCGACTGTTCATGCGTGTTCTAATCGCTATTCCTTTAAGGACTATCGTGTTATCAAAAGACGCATAATGTTGTTAGATGGAACTAAGCAAAAGGCAATTGGGAACAGAATTGTAGAACTGAAGGTGTCTATATGATGTTCTCTTACTTTGAAAGATGTTATACATGTCCCTAGCATCAAAAACAATGACATATCTGTAAACAAGTTGAATACAAGTTGAATATTGATGGCCACTCGATACTATTTGCATCTACACATTCGTGGAGGATGTTTCGTCATTAGAATCCAGTCCTGTCCAATGTGGTTGGAACTATTGTGGGAGGAATGCATCGACTCTTTGGAGAGTTAGTCGATGCATAAAGTTGTTATCTCCAACACTCTCATCGTTAGATATCTCGATAACCTCTTTTGTATCACTTCAAAGAGTTAATCGATGCATTCTTCCCACAATAGTTCCAATCGCATGGAACAAGACTGAATTTTGATGACGAAACATCATCCACGAATGTGTAGATGCAAATAATATCGAGTAGCCATTGATATTCAACTTGTTTACAGATATGGCATTCTTTTTTATGCTAGGGACATGGATAACATCTTTCAAAGTAAGGAAACATCCTATAGACACCTTCAGTTTTACAGTTACGATCCCGATTGCCTTTTGCTTAGTGCCATCTAGCAGCATTATGCGTCTTTTGATAGCGTGATAGTCCTTAAATGGATAGTGATTAGAACACGCATATGAGCAGTCGCTCCAGACATCACTAACCATCATCGGCAGGTAATCACTCGAGTCATTTCTGAAAATGGCGGAGTGATCCCTAAGATATTTCCGTGAGTCGTGTCCTGAGGTACTCCCTCAGCGGAACTCCACACACCCATGTCCTCGTTTCATTTGAAACTTTAGATTTTGAACATATATGCTCAAAACAATAACACCTAGTTATGATACATAATAAATATGTTTAAGAACAACACCAAAATGCTATTTCTCACAAGAGTAGCAAACTGATTTGAAAAGAACATAGCACGTTTGTTTTAATTCTTGTTAGGAACTGTTACGAAAAGCCCTTATATTAATAATAAAATATTAAAATTAATATCAACAGTAATATCCATCACGACAAGAAGATAAACGATTATAATCTTTTCCAATGTTTATTCTATTTTTATATATTTAGTGTCTAACGCGCCTGTTAGAACGACCACTAAAAGAAAATAAAATATTTCAAAATCGTTTTAACCCAATTGAAAACCAACACTCTTGTAACCCAATTGTTTTGTATCACAAAATGTGAACTTAAAATTGTACTCCAATTTAGAGGTCCAACAGACAAGTGCGTACCAAAAATCATATAAACCAAAATTTCAAAGATTGTCTTAACAATCTTCGAATCTGTTTATGTTTGTTAAAAAGTATATATATAGAACGATTTGGATTTATCGATTACACACCAGATTAAAGTAGAGTGCAAATCGATTACACAATAAGTAAATATGTTACAAAGAATATAGACAAGCCGAAGCCCTAACCGAATGGAATTCGCAGTCAGGAATCGTCCCTGAAAATAAGATGAAACAGAAAGGAGAAGAAACCTGGTCTGTGTTTAACACAAATCCCTTAAACAGGTTCGTCGTATGTTCCCAAGGTACACCGGTTTAAAGCAGTGAATTGCCGGACAAAGATACTTGCCTCATGTAACGCCCATGTTCAATTTGATGCCAAACAAATACAATTACTTATTTAGAAATAGGTCCCAGAAAATTTTTGTTCAACCACACAGTTTAATAATCATAAAACACCAACATTGTGGTGTAACATTTACAAAAAGACACTTCTACTTGAGTTTGATATCCAAAAGTGTTAATCAAGTCATACATGGTTGTTTCATCAAAATACAATGGATTGTTTATCCCTTGACGTGATCGGTTCTTCCATGACTTGATAAGCTCCCGCTAGGCTTTCCCTTTACCTACAATTCACTCACTTTCAAAAATGAGTTTATATTGCTTAAACATGTATAAAACAGTGTTAATAAGGGAAATAATTAACAAAATCAGGGACTGGGTTCAGGCGTATTGCTTGGAACTTCACCATTTCCAAGCCATACGCCTAGAGCTGCAGGAGTATCGCCTACAACTCTTGAAGTTCCAAGCCATACGCTTGGAACTACTTTTCTAGGGATTGAGCCAAATTCGGCCAGTTTTATACTTAGCCAAATTTTTCTCCCTTTTCCCAGATTTTGCACCAATTTTCCCAACCAAATTCCCTACCCTTTATCATGGGTTTAACTATCATAAAACACTTCTAAAAACATATTTTCTTGTCTACAACATACCTTAGTCGAATCAAATTCGTACTCTCGACTAACGGGTTCAACCGACCCGTTTGACCCGTTAAGGAATTTCTTGTGACAACCATCAAAGGTTATCATCCAGAATTTGCCCAATACACATAATTTACATCTATGATCATAATGCAAGCAATATGGCCACATAATATTAGTGTGCAGACTAACAATTAGTTCTACACTTCCGTTATGAATCTAGCATTACGCATTACCAAATACACTAAGTTTTGACATAGTTCATATAATTTCACTCTACTAAACATTGATTCAACTAATTGTTTTAGTTGATAACCAAATGACCCTTGTACCATTATTTGACCCGTTAAGACGGGTCCTTGCCCTTGGTTTACCCCAATGCTTAACTTGACCACATATAAGCCTTGGAATCTATGGTTCTATAACCACCTATGATTCCTTTTCTCTTGTTACTTGGCATAGACTCTATAAGCCCATTTCCGCCATTGTAACTTTCATTCGTTATTTGATTCGTCCGAATCTTTTCTATGGTCAAGTTTATCATTGGAGAACCTCTTGGCTTTGGGCTTCACGGTTCCTAGAACCATTCGTCACCCATTTATAAAATTCATAGTTTATTATATTAAATTGTAAATACACATTTACTTAACTACTTCATGTAACATAAATAATGTTACCTTTAGAGCTTGATCCACCGCTACCACCAATTCCGAAGTTATTCCCTTGATCACCTTGATTGCCTAATGGGGTCACTAACAATGTTAGGACCTTAATCATAATAGCACTCTTATCACATTTCAATAACATAATTTCTATGATACTCATAAATATTTACAAAATTCACAAGGATAGAAATCAAGCATCATCATCAAATTTACATCTAGCCACATGAATTCATTAACATCAACATGTCCACTAGAGGCATACATTATCCATGCTAGCTAGTGCACATAATATCATCAAGTTGGTTCAATTTTGTGAACTTATAGCTCCCTATGGTCATCCAACATCAATACGAGCAAATTTGTTGCATTTACCATATTTTTATTCTTTTAGGCATTTTATCAAACACCTTGTGTGCATACATTTATACACACATATAACCCAACCCATTGAACCTCCTACTTGTCCAATTATAAATGTTTAGGTGAGGTCACCTCCAACCTATGTTTAATTCATCAAATACTAGCACATTCATGCAAGAATTACACCAACGCAACCAATTTCACTACCTTCTAGTGTAGTCATCTTACATTAGGGTTCAAGTAAGAAGATTTGGTGACTACATCACAAATTGCTAATCAAATTAGAAGGTTATGCAAAAATTTAAGTTACTAACATCATAGGGTTCATATTACATCACAAATTTGCAGATTTGAGGCCTTAATTTTCGTGACCTACACATGCAAAGAAGTGGGGTTTTACTTACTTGCTTCAAGTATGAGTTTCGGAGCTAGAAGCCACTCCTATTTCCACCCCAATATGATAAAAATCGCAGCCCTTTACCCCCTAGATGCATAATTTGGAGGAACAAGGAAGAAGAAAGAGGAGAGGGTTAGGGTTGGGTTCCAGGTTGTGTTTCACGACCTCCCCCCTCTTTCCTTCCCTTTTTGTCTAATTCAAGTTTAAAGTGCCAATTTACACATAAAACCCCCTATTTACACTTAAAAGTGATTCTTATAAATACTTAGGGAGATTTCTAACTACGAAAAGGATTTTAATTGACTAGACGTTGACGGGAAATTTAACTATTAAAAATTTGGGATGTTACACCTGAAAAGTAATGGAACGAGTTGCACGGAGATGGTGATCGATCGCAAAAGCAAAGTTTTGTTGTGTATATGTTTTTGTGTGTATTTTCACGAAAATCTCTTCATGTATATATAAATGAAAAATTCTTCACACCAACGACTGTCATCATTATGATCGTTAATTAACGATCATAAATACATAAAACGTTTTCTATACCAAATGTTGTCTTCATTACGATCATTAATAGTCGGTTTTACGATACGAAAGGTCTTTGACGAACCAAAAGTCTAATCTAGAATTTTTCTAGAACCTGATCAAAACGAGTAAAAATTTACCTCTCTCGGACCCGGTTTCCGGAGCTGCATTTGTGTCTGCATGTCACACGAGCACGTATTGTTTTGAGACTTTTTGACCCATCGATCCATTTTCCGCCGCCCCCCCCCCCCTGTGCGCGTGTACGTGCTAGTGTAAAACACATCTAAGAGCTTGTCAAAGCTTGGATGCTCATTCATTATAAACCAAGTAAACATTTGTTCCCATACTAATGAGGGATAACCAACCTTTGAGATTGACATCTCATACACATTTCTCCAACAAGATGTTATCACTAGTGGACAAGGATAGACTTTGGAACAACGGTAATGTTGTTATCATGTGACCTGAAGGTCCACAAGTCCGAGTCATGAAAACATCGTCCTCTAAAAATGCACGGTAATGATGTGTGCATTAGACCCAACCCAAGTGAGCCTCATGTATCAGGTTTGGCCTTATCGATAATGACTCATCCTTCCTACCATAAGTTAAAATTGTGATGAGAGGAACTAGAAGAAAGAAGGGTGTTATGTTTATTGATAATAACTAGTTAGTGTCCCGGGTAAATACCCGAGGCTATGATATAAAAAAAATTAAACGAATTAAAAGATGAAAGTTTTTTCTAACTATTAAACGAATGATCGAATTGTAGTTTAAGTTCATCAATGGTGGGTTTAGAAAGTCGCGACTTTGTTTTTTTGATTCGTTCACCATCATTCGTTGATCGAAACCTAAGCAATATGGATCTAGTTTTGTTATGTTTTCTTTCACGAATCCAAAGCAATTTACGAATCAAATTTTCATTGAGAAATGAAGAAGTTATGATGAATCAAAGTTGTGGTATTGTAAAACAAATATGGATAATTTTGTATGGAAATAATTTAATTTTTTGATTTTTAATTATAAGATATTTTCTTTTTGTAAATACCATTTATTTTTTTAATTTAAAAATCTATAAAAATGACACATAAGCTAATCCTAGGTGGCACACCTTAAATTGTGCCACCTATACATTAAAAACTTGTGTTTATTATATAGTATAGATTCAACTGTTTAGAGTTTATGGTTAAAATTGTGATGAGAGGAACTAGAAGAAAGAAGGGTGTTATGTTTATTGACAATAATTCAAATGATGAGAGTTTATCGAGTAATGATGAAGAAGATAATATGGAAAGCATGGATGGACAAGAGATTGCTATATTTATGATTGGAAGAGTCATTTGACTCTAGACCGACATCCATCTAGAACTGAGCAGAAACCCGATTTTACGAACAGAGGTAGTCTATCTTAACCTTCATAGTCATCTGACTATTTTCCCTTCACATTTAGGTGTGTTTAGTGAATCGAATTTTGAGTATTCGAATTAATGGAATCGAATTTTCGAATTTGAATCGAATACAAAACGAATTCGAATAAATTCAAGATTATTTTAGTAAAAACTATAAATCTATAAAAGTATACAACTAAAACACTCTAAAAAAACAAATGACAACAATCACAGTTTAACATTCAGATGCAAATATCTAAATTAGACAACGTTTAACTTCACATTTAAAATATTGAATTTAAAGCAACTTTGTCAGTAATTATTGTGGTAGCCAACATATCATTCAAGCATCTCTAGAAAACACAAGATTTATAATTTCATTGTACATCCAAACGATAAAATAACTATAGCACATAATACCATTAAGTCATTTGAAAATACGATAACGATGATCATGTGAATCCACGTAATACCAAATTGCGGGGCGTGAATTAGACAATATGTACTTTCAAATTAGAATATTTTAAAAGGAATAAAGTTTTAAAATTTTAAATAGATGAAAATGAGGAGTTATAAAACTAATTCAAAATATATGTTTGAATATTTATATTTGTTTATATATAAAATAAATAAATATACATATATGAATATTTCTAATTCCAAGTTTGATATAAAACATCAATTTGAATTCAAGTTTGGAATTTCGAACCGGTGAAATTTATGGGTGTTTAAAAAAACTGAAATCTAAATAATTCGAAAACCGAATCATGTTGAATAAATCGAATAAACTAATATTTGAATCGAATCCAATTCGAATACCAACAACGTTATTGCTAGTCACATAAGCAGGACATCAAGTTTTTTTACTTGTTTGCTAACCATCCTTAGTCAGTCATCTTTAAATCTCTCTATTGCATCTTTCTTCATCCATAAACCTCTACAATGCATCTTATTTATCCATACATCAATTTTTTTTAAAATAAATTAGTTGAAATGAATAAAAACGAATGTAGAAAATATAAACTTATAAATAAAATAACATTTCATAAATAAAAAAAATTACAAGGTTAAATAAAAATCATTGAAAAGTAAAACGAGCCGTCTAGGTTGCGAATGTAGATGTTTTCCAATACGTTTATTGAGATCCGGCCGGAGGTTATTGTGGGTTTCTCGGCAACATAATTCCATAAGAATGTCATCATTAGCTTCTTTATCACCGGAAGATCTTTCAGCAGTTAGTTTTTATCACCGGAAGATCTTTCAGCAGTTAGTTTTTTTTTTTAAACGGTAAACACGTGGTTACTTGGGGGGTCTCAGCAAACGATGCTACACACGACACGTTGCGATCACAGGTCATGCGAGTAACCAAGACCCTCTATAATGCAGATCCATCCCTGAGGAAACCCATCGTCTTAAGACCCACTGTGGTAAAACCTCTGACCCACCTCTATAATTTTTAATTCATCATTCATTTTGTGTCTGGTGAGATTTGAGCCCGTGACCTCACATTGGAAGGCAAGAGTATCTCCACTCAACCAAATAGTGAGGGATTTTCAGCAGATAGTTAAACTGTATCCCAACAAATTTTTAGGACAACAAAAGGTCATTTTGTGTTCTTTCTTGTCGCTTCAACCAAATAGCGGTGTGGATGTTTCTCACATTCGGCATCAACTTGATGCCGCACGGCATCAAGAAAACAACCATACCCCCTGCAAGACCAAGCTCGGCATCGGCATGGATTTTAAAGAATTTGGCGAGTTGTTGCCGAGTGATGCCGAAGAGGAGGAGGCTTCTTCAATGGCTATTTTTTCGACCGTTCCACTTTCAACGGCTATTTTGTTTTTTTTAATCAATAAATACTACTATATATACACAATTAAACCTCCCAATTTTCTACACCTTCACCTCTTTCAAACACAACCACTCTACAAATTTTACTCTCAGTCCATGGATTCATCCTCAAGGAAGCACAAGTCACCCGTCACCGGAGGAGAAAAAATCCGACCGAAAGTCCGGCAAGATCGAGGTCAACCTTCCAACGTTCCTCAACCACACTCGCAACCACCACCACCACCACCCGTTTTCTACTCACAACCACCACCTCCGCCATCATCACAACCCGGTTTCTATCAACAACAATCGTTTGTTGATTTAGGACTTTGTAATTTTCTTTTTTAAATCTAATGAATTGTTTTTTTTTTATTTTATATTAAATGTTTAGTTATAATTTTATTTGTTTTTTTTTTAAATATTAAATCATTCTGCATCATTTAAATGACCATACCCCTACAAAATCATCATTCTACATCAATTCTACATCATTTTTCTCTCTCTTAATGGCATCATCCTATTGGTCCAATTTGATGTCTAATACATCAATTCTAGAACCATACCTTCCACCCTAAGTAAATGATTTCACAATAAGTTACCTAACTTCGGGTATAAAAAGTACTTCTATACACTATTAATAACTAATGATTCATAGTTTGAGTTTTTAGGAATATGATGAGAAGTTGAATATTTTAAATATGAATATCAAGTTATTTTCCTAAAATAAATCATTATTTTCTCTTTTGATTTAAAAGAAACATACTTATAGAAACCTGCAACAAAAACATTTCTAAATACCATCTTACTGCCGTTCAAAAACAAAACTATCTCAGTGATACAAAAATCCATGGTTGGTGCACCTAAAATTGAGGGTTGAACCAATCATTATTGACATTAATATTATTAAGCTGAGATAACGTTTAATTCTTTTTTTTTGAACGGCGTTTGGAACTACTCCCCAAATCTCCAATACCCAAGTGAGCCTTCCTGAGACGGGATTGCAATCGTCCATACTGATTTTGACACTCCAGGCTTGGCTCACCCAGGAACACCATCAAGGAGGAAACTCACCACTTGAGAAAAACCCCCTTGAGTCAGGTTTAAACTTGAGACCTCAAGGTCCCCAAGCTCTAACCTTCATCCCCATACCATTGGGACAAATGCTATAATTCCAATTATTACGCTCTCACATGATGCTTTAGTCTTACCCATAGTCATGTTTTCTTAACAATTAACTCATATACATTCTAATCGTATAATCATATCAATCATATCGTACTTTATCTATTGGCTTAGGTAAAAAGAATAAAAATGAATTTCAGCCATTGGATCTTGATTTAAAAAAAAGAAAAGTAAAGTATTTTAGTTTTAGTTATTTTTGTTTACTTTTTATCTACCCCCACCTTTAAAAACATGCATAACTTTCATATACGACATTATTTTTTTCAAAAAAAAAAATAAACCATAAAAACGAGCGCTTTTGTATCTTTAAAACGCATTTGCTATATAAAAATTTTTAAAAAATTGCTCTTTCGAAGTTTGACACAATGTTCAGATTATTGTGTCATTGTGTTAAAATGCTCAGATCATTGTGTCAAAATGCTCAGATCATTGTGTCATTGTGTTAAAAATATATATAGTGTTGTTATATATAAAATTAAAAAAAAAATTACTCTTTCAGTTTTTTACACCATATGATATAATGATCTAAATAGTTTGACACAATATGACACAATGATCTAAACATCTTTGACACAATGATCTGAACATTTTGATACAATCGAAAGAGTAAAGTTTTTTTTTTAATATAGAACAGCACTGTACGCGTTTTAAAGATAAAAATGTTCGTTTTTATGGTGTAATTTTTAAAAAAAAAATAATGTCGTATCTAAGAGTTGTGAAAGTTTAAAAATTGGGGGAATTTGATAAAAGTCAAAAATTCCTTTTAATCTTTTGTTTTCTTTAATTTTTCTCTCTAATTTTACACAGAAAAATTTGGGTCATGGATCTTCATTTAATTGAAGATCTAATGGATATGATTATTTCATATTCTTCTTATCCAAACTAAATTTTCACAATAACCTTACCCATATATAATATATGAGAAAATATATGAGAAAATATCAAATGATAACTCCTTTGTTTGTGAGAACGAAGATCAAACGATCTCCGATTGAGCTCATTCTAACTACGATTATCGGCTCCTCGAACCCTAACTAGGTGTAGTTAGAGTTTAGGTATTAAGGTTTAGCTTAGGGTGTAACTTTATTATTTAATTTTAGGAGCTTATCTTTCGGTGTTTAGCTTTAGGATTTAGGGTTTATCTTTTTTAATGGTTCGATAAGCTTTTAAACACCCCTAAAATTAGTTCAATCGGAATTCGTTTAACCTTAATTCTCATGATTCTCACAAAAACAAGTGAATTTATTGAATCCTAACCATCTATATATTTTGTTGGTCGTATAAAAACATATAAAACATTTGTAAACGAATTATGATTAATGCAAGGATAACTAAATGTACATACATTATCTTCATACAAGTATAACTCATTCAATATGTACATCAAGAATTCTCTCCTCTTCCCCAAAATCAAAACCATCAATCAACATATATGATCATCTCCAACAAATCAATGAATGTACCCGTATTAACCCCGGCGCCGTGGATCCGTAACGTTGATCCGCCAATGCTCATCGGCAAACCCGATTTTCTTAGCCTGCATCCGGTCCCATTTCAACTCGATCTTCCTCTGCTTCGTTAACTTACAATGCCTCTTCAACCCCTCATCGATCGTGTCGTGAACCTTCCACCATGTCCGATGCGCAACATCACTCGCGTACACCCGTTGATCCCCGATATCCCAGTTACAATCGTAATCCCGGTAGCAAGCCCATGGCTTTAGCCCCAAGTAATGTATCGCGTAAAGCTTTGGGGGATCGGCCCCAAACAACTGGTTTTTCATGCTCGTTTCGACCGTTGTGTTCGACCAGAAATTCTTCAAGAAGTTAACGCGTCTCGGTAACCGATGCCAGTACACGAATATCTCGTTCAGAAACCCTTGATCGCCACCATTGTACGAAACGATCTCTTTCGTTTGTTGCATGAAATGTGTGAAGGTGCAGTTCGATGGCTCGATGACCATGATGCCGGAGTTGAATATCGAGTTGTCGTTACCGACGGCGGACATTTGGGGGAACGAGAAGACGAGGTCGAGGTTGCGCAGGACGATGATGTCCGAGTCGATGAAGATGATTTTGTCGTAATCGGTTAGCTGCCATAACCGGAACTTACTATAATTGTACTCGTTGTACGAGTCCTTCTCGGCTCGTGGGTTGCGGATGCGTTCGATGATTCGGATGGTCCAACCCGCGGCTGCTAAGGCGTGGCGTTTCGCTACGGAAATCGAGGTGTCGATGAGAAGGATGAGGTCACGTTGGGTTCCGGTTTTTAGGAGCGATTGGGCTAACATTATCGCACCGCACACGTATGATTCGGAGGAGTGGAGGACTGTGGCATAGGCTTCTCGTTGTTTTGATTTTGATTTACTCCTTGTGATGCTTTTTTTAATCTTTTCGGCGTCATACACCTCATCATTTCCTGTTTAAACATAAGCAAGGATTAATTAATAACTTGTAATTAACTTTTATTAAAGTTAAAGAAAATTATAAACTTGTTTAATGGAAATAAACAAAAATGTACTTGTTTGTTGACCTAATTTTTCTTTTTTATAACAAAATCAACATATATAAAAAATAAATAACCAATAAAGAGTCATTTTATGGATAATCTGAGTCGCATTAACAATTGACTTGGAACCAAACTATGTCAAATCACTTATATTTGCATAAACTCTCAACTACTCTAAACAAACTGATGTGCATCCCACCACCAACTCTACCATATCTTTATTTTTTATTCCCTTATTTTTGTAAATGAAGAATATTGTATTAATTTTAAGAATTGATTTAGGAAGAACATCGGTATCGTTTTCTGATTCAAACTAGGGTGTTAGGTCATATTCGCGGGTTGGTGAGTAACCCGATTAAACCCGAAAAAATTTGACATGAACTCAAACCCGAAAATTATGTCACACATACGTGTGAATATGATATTAATATTGTGACAAATGAAAAAGGGTGGTCCGCACATCCACTCCGACTCTTCTAATCTTATATCGGTTGGTTTTTTTAAACTTTAACTTTGACTTTTTTAAATTTTAAAAAGCAAGATCGACCATCTGAGACGATCAAGCATCTGTCTCTATAACGTTTGAAAAAGTCAAAGTCAAAGCGGCATGACCCGATGATGAGAGATTGGAAAGAAGATGATGGTATGAAAATAGTACCTTTTCCCCATAGAGGCATAGCCAAACTACAAGTGCCAACAGGCAAATAAACCTTCTGTTCCAACCTCCTGATATCAGGCTCATAATACCACCAATCACCATCATGCACCACCAAATCATCACACCGGAAAATCTCCACCATCGGCCGGCACCCACTCAAAACCACCACCTTCGGCTTCCGACTCCAACTCCTCCTCCCTCTCCTCACCGCCAGATTCGCCGCCATCAGATGCAACTGCAGCCGGAAAACATCCCTCCCCCACCCCTCCGCCGGAAACTTGCATGGGATCTTCACCACTATCATATCCATGTACCCGTACCTCTCGTACTCCGGCATCGGAATCTCCGGACACAATGTTCCATGCATCTCCTCTTCTTCATCTATCCATTCTGGAAACAGATCTTTCCATTCGAAATACTCCGATACCTTTTCGAACTTCACCGGGATTGTTTTTCCGATCACGTTCCAGTCGCTTAGATCCTCCCCTTCCATGTTCACTGTTCCGATTCGCATCCCTCGGTTCATAAAACCTCCTGTGCTTGCATTCAAGAAACTTGGCCTCTTTCTTTTCACCATTTTCCGATCACTGGTTTTTGATGATGATGATGATTCATTTTGATTCATCTCCAATGCATTTTCTAACAATACCGCCTTCATTGTGTACCCAGTTTCCACCTGATCATATCAAAACAACTTAACTACATAAATATATGAAGTGGCACACTATCTGCAATATTCTAATTTCAAAGCATTTGTAAACAGTCTTTGACTGTCGGAATGTTAAACGGCCGTTTGAGGCTGAACAGAACAGCCATTAAACGGCCGTTCGGGGGTGTATAAAACGGCCGTCTGAAAGGTTAAACGGCCACTTGAGGTGGAATGGAGTGGCCGTTTTTCATGTACTTTCAAACGGCTGTTTAAGTTTAATAGTTTAAACAACTGGTGTTGTCCGGAGAACATGCATGGAGGCATGAGTGCATGTTTTCCGGTGACGGCTCACCTTACCTTGTGATGGCGGTAAGAAGGTGCGTTTTCATGATAGACGGTGGTGGACGGTGGCCGGAAAAGCAGGGTGGCATAAGTGACAAGAAAGCATGAAAGAAACACAAGGTTGATCCTGATGACCAAAGATTTTGATGGGGTGACCTTCCACATTGTTGTTGTTGAATTTGATCTTGATTGGTTTTGTACGCCGGATATGTCGATGAAGATGATATAAAGGGAATGATCAGAAGAGGAGGTTAGAATTGAATTTTAATCAAAGAAATAGGTGGCAGTTGGAGGGCTCCAAGTGTCAATCTATGATTGTTTGGGGGGTTTCTTCTCTTAAAGACAAACTGTGTTAGAAACAAAATGAACCGGATCCTAGTTCTGCCGATTTGCATTTTGTAGTTGGTTTATTTAATTATTTAATAATCATGATTTGAAATGATGAAATTCCTAAAGTACCCTGGTGTTTGGCTTTCTAATGCCCAATTGCCCAAAAGCTTTTATTAAAAGGGGTTTTTTTTTTAAATACCACTATATAAATTTCTTGATATTTCTACGCCGTCTAGTGTCTGGTTTCTCGGATAACTATATAAGGTCTATGAGGTCGTCAGATGATGGTCTGACTTTTTAAATTTTGATTTCACTTTTTAAAATGTTGAAAATCAGAGGGACATTTGAAATAGTAAAACTTTTGTTCACATGTGCATAGAATTTAAAAGATTAAAGTTAAAATTTAAAAAAGTTAGACGACCATCCAACACAAACTCAGATGATCTTTTAAAGCCTAGACGACCTTTTAATGTCGATGTGAAATTAAAAAGATAATAGTACAAATAGAAGCCCTACAAATAAATATTCATTTTTTTTTAACTATTACAGATAAACATGACATTTTCACATACTACATCTTATTTGTTTCTTTGGTTGGGGCTTTGGAGTTGGTTGGGGCTTTGGCTTGAGTTTCTAGGGACTCAAGTTTAAACCTCACTAATGACATTATTTGTTTCTTTGGTACCCTCAAAGCTCTTTGGGCTTGGGAAGCTTTTAGCGACCCAGATTCGAATCTTTGGGGAGGGGGTTTTACTGGTGGCTGCTCGCAAGCCGGGTTTCCCCCGAACTGGGTCAAGGAGGTGGTGTCCTGACTCGCTCGCACCCGCAGACTTGAGACACTCTCAGAGACACTGAGTCATCGTGGTGGACTGAGCATCAGGTTCGACTGAGAAATCGCTGTTCAAAAAAAATTGACAAAAACGATTTGTCTTAGGTAGGTTGATAAGTGTCTAAAAATGTAATTGTTTGATGAGTTTTTTTTTTTTAAATTTCATTATATAAATAATGATGAATAAATTATAAATGCAAATTAGCTTTAAATATTAAGTTGAAGGTTTTGTAGAAATGTGAAAGGGTATGATGGTAAATTGAAAATAACAATTAATAATGGGTGGTATGTAAGGCATGACCAACAACTCATTAGTTGGGTTGTCAACCTTCCAAGTTTCTAAATGAGCGATGAAATGTCACTATTAGTAGTTACGGAATAGCAAAGCTACATCCAACATACACGTTTTTTATATAACGTTGTTAAACTCAGAATCAAATAATATGAAGACGAAATATGTAAATTTTGTCAGGTACAAACCAGAGACAACGATTAAGAATAGAGTCACATAAAAGTTAAGGGTCGCGTTCTTTTGGAACCATCATTTTATTAAGAACCGTGAGAATCACATAAATGGTTCTTGTAGTTCTGAATAAAATAGTAGTTATATATGATTCAATAATACGTTTTAAATGTGTGGCTGAAAACGGTTTTCCCAATTCTGTTTATTTGGTCCGAATTGAATGACTCATAAAAGTGAGACATAATAATTATAAATATACTTGGGCAAAATCATTATAAACATGTTAAATTGGAATTATATCATATAATTGGTCCAAATACGATTTATATTGTTAATGCTAAACTTTAAATCAATTTCGTTCATAAAATAAATACTATATTGAGTCTTGACTAATACGTTTTGCACATTTATTTATATTTATATTATTGCAATGTGCTCTATACCTATCTATACCTACTTGTTTTTATATATTTCATATATTTATATATTTATATATTTATATTTATTGATAGCTTTTAGTTTGTCAAAATTCATGGTTTGATTTTCTCCGGTTGTTAAATTCACAACTCATTGATACCAACCCTTATTTTCTAGATTTTTCATTTGTAATTAACCTGACCTCGTCTTGTTGTAAAAGTTGTTCACTGTTTTTCATTCAGTTATTGAATATATTTTATTTAGCAGACTTAATTGTTTGTGTATAGATTAAAGTCAGAGGGGTTAAGCTGTCATGTTATTCTTTTTACAGCAATTTCTAGATTCTCTAGAATATATGCACATTAAAATTAAAACTCCCATTCTTTTAGTTGTGAAACACACCTCTTAACCACCACCATGTCAACTTCAAGTTATGACTTAATTCTTTTTGACCCAAAACCAACTTTTGCTTCTTCGTTAAAGCTAAACCCGTTTTGTCGCGATATATCCAATACATTTTGCCAGTTAGCTAAGGATTTCCGTTTAGTTGTCGACAAGATGTGATGGTACGCTTTTAAAAAGAAACACACTGGACCCATGACTATAGTTCAAGATTTAGTCTCCCTTCAAAACAGAAGAGAACAAAGAAAAACAGATAACGCGTAATGCAACATTTTGCTAAAGCAAGCCAGCAAACAAAACTCCGAAGCTTTTAGGTTCTACACCTGGTAAAACTAAAGAACCCAACCCAACACAATGGCTAGTCTGATGAGGGTCACCCCAGGAGCACATTAGCCAATGGGTTGATGACACATGGCAGTGTGTTCACATTCTATCTTCTCTCCTCCTGGGTGCACAGGTGATGATTTCATCTACCCTCAGAATCATTTCGGCAGCTTCAGTTGCAGAGAGTAATACAGCCTGCTTCACCTTGAATGCCTCTGATATTCCAAGCTCCGACATATCTCCAACCTGTAACCAAACACAATTAAACAATACTGCTTTCTAATTTAGGGAATGTTTAGATTTGCGTTTTTAAACCTGAATTAGTTAAATGTTTGGATAAACCATTACTGCTAGGTAATCAGCAACAAAACTACCCCTCCATCCCAAAATTAGTGCTAGATAGACATAATGAAAACGGTTTTGAAAACATATAAGGTATAAGCTTAATGTCAATTTAACCCAAAATTAATGCAGTTTAGTGATCAAGTGTCATATGCTAGTTTTCACATTAAAAGATGGTACTTTCATTGAACAGAATTCTATTAAAAAAACTTTTAAGACTAAAATTTAGAACAGTTTAATTCACTTACGGAGCCAGTAATCACGTCAATCCCTGCATTGCTATCCTCCTTGTGGTGTTCAGCACGAAGTTGAGCTACCAACTCAGCACTGTCTAAACCAGCATTATCGGCAATAGTTGTTGGAATTGCAATGAGGGCTCGAGAGAAAGCCTCAATGGCATGAGATTTTTTGCCGGGTGTCTTTCGTGCCAGCTCATCCACTGCCTTTGCCATCACCATTTCAGGCCATCCACCACCTAAGAGAACCCTACTATCGTTTACTGTCTGGGACAAAACACACAAGGCATCATGCAAGGATCTTTCTGCTTCATCAAGAACATGGAAGCTGCAACACAAAATGGGATTAATTCGCATCACTATTGATGTCAAAAATATTAATCACCATAGCAAATGAGAAGAAAAAAACAGGTGTAGGGGGGAGATTATATGACTGATTACTTCATCTCCTGCTTATATAGGGATCAAATAGCTAGTATTGGATAATAGGTGAGGTTCATTGTAGGCCCCGTAGACCCCTATATTGTTCTATAAAACTCACTAAAAATTATAGAACTCGTTGCTGTTGAGTTTGGTTTTTTTTATGCGATAAGTTTTTAAAAATCGAAAAGAAAACCTAGAAATTTGTTGGAGACATTGAAATTTAATTGCTTTTTAAAAAAAGTTATATTGTTCTATACAACACACTAAAAATTATAAAACTCAGTGCTGAGTTTTAAAACTCACTGTTGTGCATAAAACTTACTACAACTTCAAAAATCGATGTTCTATAAAACTCATTGAAGATTATAAAACTCACTACAAATTATAAAACTCACTCTTAAGTTTAAAACTCATTGTTGTGTTTAAAACTCATTGTTTTTAAAACTCACTGCAACATTAAAAATCAACGTTCTATAAAACTCACTGAAAATTATAATTTTTAATTAAGAAAATAAAAAAAAAGAAAAAAGTCAAAAACTAAAAACATTAGAAATAAACCCTAAATTAATATATAAAGATAGAAATATGACCAAAAAAAAACCAAATTAAACAGCAATGAGTTTAATAATTTTTAGTGAGTTTTATAGAACAATATAGGGGTCTACAGGGTCTACACTTTTTTAGGGGTCTACAATGAACCTTTGACATTGGATAATTATGTTCATACCTTCTGCAAAAGAATAGGTTCCTAAGAACCTACTGAAATCATGTATTCACTCCTCTTTTAGTCTTTTATATCCATATTTTTGTTGTTAAGAATGCTAATAAAGACAAATTTACATACAATAACCTAAAGAGAACTAGTAAACATATAATTCCCTCAATGAGTTTTTAAATATGAATACTTGAAAATTATCAGAAGTGTCTTTTTTAGCAATTTATATGTTAGTTTCTTAAAAATCAGAATTTCTAGAATACTGCAAGACACTATTACAATTTCAAACAGAAACAATACTGCAGCATATTTTTATATCCGTTATTTATTTAAACATGATTATTCCAAATCATACAATCACTAAAAACAACATTTTAACCTAACATAGTACAGGACTACAGGTACAAAATTATCAATACCTCATGGAAAACACGAATTAATTTGGATATGATGAGTGAAGCATTACGTCATTAGATAAATGAATTAGAAATATATATGGCATACCTTGCTCCTCTCAAGACAATGGTACAAGCCTGCCCCATTTCAACACCCGAAAAGTGGATCAATTTATCCTCACCAATCATAATTTCCTCAATGAGTTTGCAGTGGCCAAGTTTAACAGATTCTGGATTATCAAAGGTCGATGCTATTTCACCACCAGTTACTAAACCAAGGCGTTCAATACCCTCGAAATCAGCATGCTCAATAGCAAGAATACCAGCATCAGCAAACAATTCCTCAGGGAAATTGTAGATTAACTGTCTGTTTACAAAGCAGTTAATCCCATGACCAATTATCTTTTGCACTTTTTCTCTCATTTTTTCTTTTTCTGCTCCTTCAATCTGAGCAACTTTGGCCATTGAATCTACCCGAACACGTGCTCCATAGATTTTTACTTTATCTGTGTCCATTGCTGTATTTGCAACCAAAATGTTTGCATTTTCTATACGTTTTGGCTGCCCAAGGCCGATCTTTTTGTCTAGAATGAATCTGCATAAAGATGTGATACCCGTTATATTTGGTGTATCATCTTATATTATTGAACTCTGTTTCATATTCATCAATAATCAGAACAGAGGAATAAGAACAAGTTATTTGACCCACCCCTCATCCAAAAAAGAATCCTTCAGTGACCCTCCAGCTTTCTTGATGATTTGGATGGATTCCAAGTTCGTGCTTCCCTGACATTCAAAAAAAATTATCAGAAACTACTAATAAGAATGTCAAATTAACACATGCTATGATTTGAACTTTTGCCCCTGTTAAGTAAAAAAACACTTATACACTTCTTAAAGTCGTTAGACAAAAACTCACTTTTAGCCTCATAACAGCATCAACGGCCAATTTTGCAAAATGTTCCTTATCCTGTGACAGAATTTTAGAACTCAAAGTGGTCTTAGCAATTCTCATCAAATCTGACCTGAATTTCTCTGCATGAACAAGAAAATATATCAGTGAATCTGAATTAAAATATGCCTGGAACACAGGATGACGGGAAGGATACTGAATCCCCTCTTTTATGTTCCATTAACTTCCAAATGAAAATAGATACGTTCAGATTAATAAATATTTAGAGTGGCCAAAAAATGCAAAATCACAATATGAAATGGTGAACTCGTATAAACTGATGTCAGCAATAACAACCTGCATCATCTTTATTATCCTTGACCCTGTCCAGCAATGCGCTACGAGCACATTCTGAAGCCATCCGGAAACCTAAAAAATGGCCCAAGATAAAAACACACAATTAGAAATTGAAATTAATGAACAAACATAACACAAACACAAAGAGAAGAAAAGCCAGAAAAGAAACCTGAAATTATTGTCATTGGATGAATTTTTGATCCAACTAACTTTTCAGCTTCCCTCAAAAGTTCACCAGCCAAGACTACCACTGAAGTAGTCCCATCACCCACTTCATCATCTTGTACTTTTGAGATGTCTAATTTTTAAATTAAGAAACTTGACAAACATGATTGAACTTTTTGTGAAAAATCTAATTCAGAGAACCCTTCAACACCTCCTTAATGATAATATTAGATATTAATTGAAATATGAAACTTCTCTTAACACGTATAAAAGGTTGAAACTATTCTACGAGGGCGGGAAAAGTTAATATGATAACTACGAAACACTAAATACTATTACAATTTAAAGGATACCAATAAGGACCTTAGCAGCAGGGTTGTCAATATGAAGGGACTTCAAGATAGTGGCACCATCATTAGTGACAGTGACACTATGTCCTCTACCTGTAGACTGTAATATCTTATCCTGCAAAAAAGGAATAAATAAAATGATTAATATCGTAAAATATGCAGATGAAAATCTATAAGCTGAACTACAAATGTTAGAGAAAAAAAACACACACCATTCCTTTAGGCCCTAAGGTTGTTTTAACCAAGTCAGCTATTGCCATGGCTCCAACAAAGGATGCCTGAAACATAAAGATAATTTGCATCCAATTATTCAAGTAATGATTATTTGCAGTAACAAAAAAGACAAGTTGCTACTATACTAATACACGTAGCTGAGCAAACGATATTTATAAGATTTATGATAAGTCTACAAAGGTCTCGGAAGGCTCACCATTCGTGCTCGTTCACCCTTTTCTTCGGTAGCTTCATCTTTGAAAAGTTTTTCAACCTGAGATAAACATCAAAAGTACAAATGCAGGGTGACAAACAAGGAAAATGAAATAACAAACTTATTGTTTTCAGTTTAAACAGTAAAATACCGCCATTAAAACTCAGCAGAAATAGCAAATGCAGTAGCCCTGAAGATTATTGTGATCTGAACAAGAAATAGATCAAGTATCTAGTAAGATGCAATATAAAAATAGGAAACCATCATATATTCTGTGATAGAAGCTGTTTCCTTTCAACTCAAAAATGATGATGAACAATAAGATCAGGGGTTTCAAAATTCCTGTTTCTAGGTTTTCTAATCGCATACGTGACTTAAAGCCCAATGCTATAGGAATTTCCACCAATTTCTTTACAATTTCAGAATCCATAAACTTTCAAATATTGATAGAGCTTATATAACCTTCAAATTTCACCATTATTAGATTTCTGAACAAAATAAGTGATGAAATGGTTACAAGGGGTTCGAGTGGGTACCTTAGATCGAGGCGATGTTCCGATCACAGCTGTCTGAGGCGGTGCGAGAGTTGGTGAGTTTGGCCGGAATCTATGGCGTTGCGAGAAACAATGGCAGACGGTTATGTAGGGGTTTTAGGGTTTTTAAAGGTGGGTTTGAAAAATTCACAGCCGCACAGATTTGAAATGAACTCGCTGGATCCGGCGGTGTGAGAGGCAGATAGTTCAAAAATACATATATAGCAAAAATTAAATATAACTTGAGTACATTTTTTTAAAAGAAATTTTTTTTCCTTTTATAATTCTAGAAAGTTATGGATATAGTCCTTTAATTTCACTAGTTAATCAATTTCTTTTAATTAAATAATTAGTAACACGTTATCTTATTATATATACCATTAAATACAAGTTTTTTCATTCCCCGTATCGCTAAGGGTGAGAAAAACTGGTTCGACCCGTGAAAACTGACAAACCGGACCTAACCGAACCGAAAGACCCTTTATCGGGTCAATTCGCGATTCTTTAGTTTTTGCATTTTCAGTTCTCGATTCAGTTCCGATCACAAACCGGTCCGACCCGTTTGGACCCGTGAAAACCGATTTTTGTTTTTTTATATTTTGACTTTTTGATGGGACAACATATAAAGGTTTTACAAGCATATCATATAAACTCTCAAAGGATTGAATGTTTTTATTGATGACCAGAACGCTATTAATATAGCTTACAAAAGAGGACTCCCCTGAACATGAAATACGAAAAGAACTAACCGAAAATAAAGAAAATAGAACGTTGGACTGAAAACTCGGATAAACTCAAAGACTTAACTAAACTTCGCGTGCATGTATGCATACTTGGATCCATATCCAAACCCACGTAGACCCACATCACCTTATTGATAAAAAAAAAGAAAACTCATTAAGGAAACAACCCATAATAAATCTTCCCGTAAACTGAAAATAGGGTTAACCCTTCTGTTTATACATTCAATCTCCATAACACCCATCAGGCTCCTCATTTTTTCGAACAGATCCAGTGTTACCGACTTCGTCATGACGTCTACAATTTGCTCGACTGTAGGACAGAACACCTCCTCTATCGTCCCTTGATCTATCAAGACTCTGATGTAATGAAAGTGAACCTCGATACGCTTAGTTTTTCGATACAATACTAGGTTCTTCGACAGCTTTATCGTTAAATCATCATCACACTGTATCTTCATTCTGGCCAAGTCTTCCCCACTGATTTGTTCTAACAATCCTTTGACCCAGACTGTATGACACGCGCACGCAGTCGCTACATATACTCGACTTTCGTCGATGATAACGCAACTATATCATGCTCTCGAGAACTCCAATAGAAAGCGACCCTATTAAACAAACAAACATACCCTGAGTTACACTTACGATCCCCAAAAACGAGCGTAATTGTTATCGATGTATATCTGCACCTTTAAATGATCATTATAAGTCCAAAACTATGTGTACCTCTGATGTATCTTAACACTCTTTTAGCCTGCTACATATGCTCTTCTCTTGGTTTAGACATAAAACGAGATAGTAGCCCCCACACAATACATTATGTTTGGTCTTTTCACTGTCAAGTACATCAAACTCACAATTAATTTTCTGTATTGTAGTGCATCAACTTTTTCTCCCTGACTATCTTTTGTCAATGCAGTACCTGGCACAATTGGGTTCTTCACACCATTGCTTCTCCATAAGTTGAAACGAGAAAGCACTTCTTTTCCATATTTTCTATGGCTTATTGATATACCTAGTGCTGTTTGAGACACCTTTACCCCCAAGAAAAAATTCATCCTACCTAAATCAGTCATTTCAACTCTTCTTTCATGGATCTTTTGAAACTTACACAAAACTTGGCGTTCTTTCCTGCATAAATTAAATCATCGACATGCACACTAACAATCACAACCTTGTCCATTTGTTTCTTTATGAAATAGTGTGATCATAGTAACTCTTTATGAACCCCTCTCGTGTGAAGTAACTCTCTAACCGTTTGAACCATTCCCTCGACGCTTGTTTCAAACCATATAGTGCTCGGTTCAATTTGTATACTTTATTTTCTGCTCCCTGTTGCACGAACCCTCGTGGTTGCGTAATAAAAGCTTGCTCCTTCAACTCTCCATGTAAAAAAGCGCTTTTTACATCTAAATGGAACACAACCCATCCTTTATATGCCACAAAACCCAAAACGTTCCTTATAGTATCCCATCGTTGTCACACCCCAACCGACGACGGAATATGTCGTGGCACGATGATTGTCCCGATGCACACAACACTAGTTAAATGTTGCGATATTCTTAGTCAACCAATTTCAAGGCATTTGACTATTACATGATAATACAAAAATAAAGCATCACAGAATTACAGATTAATTAGTTTAATTTATGTCTCACTAAGTCCACATGCATCCTAAAGTGACATCAACGAGATCAACAACATCCATAGCAAAGCCTGCAACATGTACAACATACGAGTCAACTATAAGAAGTTGGTGAGTAATCATAGGTTTAATAGAATAATGTCATTCAAAACATGCATTTATGAGTGATATAAAGATCCATTAGCATAGTAAATAAGATATGAAGCGAAGTATAAAAGTGAGCGTAATCCAACCCTTGACAATTAGGCTTCTAATCACCCAGCACCAAATACCAGGCATGCTAGGTGTCACACACCAACCGACGATAGAATTTGTCAGGATGCAATGATTGTCCAGATGCACATGACAACTAAAATAAGTTGTAATACTTAAACATGCCATTTTTCATTAATCAATTTAAGATATTGTACAATAAAATTAAACATGCATAAAAACATATCAAACTGATTTTGATAGCGTGATGGATAGATAACCCTTGATCTATGTCAAGGAACGAAAACCTAGCCCCAAAACCCGGGTGCTAGAAACCCTAGAAGCCAAATACCGGCTCTAGAAAAACCCTTTGGATAGACCTCCAAAGAAAATACTTTATTATCAAAATCTTAACCACTAATTATGAATTACAAAAGTCTTTAAATAGATAAAGAAACTTGACCAACAAGAAAATATAAAATAAGGAAACTAAATAATTAAATAGAACTATTTAAAACGAAGATATATTAAAATCTTCAACCCGATGGGAACGGGTCTCTAACTTTCGGACGGGCTCGGGTTGGGTTCGTCTAGATCGCCATCATTCTCCCCCTCTTCGAAAAACTCGTCCTCGAGTTTCATTGTTGGATCCGGACCCCCCGGGATCAAAAGGAACGTTAATGGTTGTCTCGGAAAACTTTAAGCACATATCATTCGGACCGGCGGGTCCCGGGTCTATCGGGTTACCCGGTCCTCTCGCATTCCTTTCCTTCTTCCCTTTTTTGAATAAGACACGTCCTCTAGTCTTAAAAACTTCAAAGCGATCCATGTTAAATTTGGACGAAATCATCGAATGTTGAAACTCCAAATTTAACAACCAAATTAATCCACCTATTGAAGAGTTAATATTCCACATATCATCGTCAAATTGAACCACCAAATTTGTACTAATTGACCTCCTCAAATCACGTGACTTGGAACTAACTTTAGAACTAAAATCCTTGAAAATTGCATTCTGAATTTTATTCGAACCCTCCCTAAAACCAAATTCGACGGAGATTCCCAAAATTTCGAGCGCAAACCTACCAAACCTATTGAAAAGGAATTCTTCTATTTTTTTGTTTGCAAGGTTTGCGAATATCAAGACATAAAAAAATTGAGGTTGGGGAATGGTTGCCGCGAATGACGCGGGTGGCGCCAGTGGGAAAGTAGGTGGCATGGAGCGCCCCAATCGCGCGGATGGAGCAGATTTCGGGGACATCGTGGGTTGCCCCAGCGAGGAAACGGTTGACGGAAAAGGAATCCAGCCAAGAAACTCTTGAATACGCAAACATTCTTCCATGTCAGGCTTAATCCCATCGTCATCATATTTGGGTGTGCTTTCATAGCTTAGACGCAACTCGAGTTCACGAACTCGTTGTTGCAAACTCTTGACTTCTTTAACATTCCTCGGGTCACGATAGTAGTCATCGTTGCCTCCGGCGGCGAATCTACGATGATTTCTACGGTGATCCGACATGGCTCTGATACCACTTGATAGCGTGATGGATAGATAACCCTTGATCTATGTCAAGGAACGAAAACCTAGCCCCAAAACCCGGGTGCTAGAAACCCTAGAAGCCAAATACCGGCTCTAGAAAAACCCTTTGGATAGACCTCCAAAGAAAATACTTTATTATCAAAATCTTAACCACTAATTATGAATTACAAAAGTCTTTAAATAGATAAAGAAACTTGACCAACAAGAAAATATAAAATAAGGAAACTAAATAATTAAATAGAACTATTTAAAACGAAGATATATTAAAATCTTCAACCCGATGGGAACGGGTCTCTAACTTTCGGACGGGCTCGGGTTGGGTTCGTCTAGATCGCCATCAGATTTGGTCTTTAATCTAGGTCCAGCAATCCTAGCGTGATCATAACATAGCTCAAGTATAGATTGTTGCAACATGTATAAGATAAAATGTCAACTACAAAAGTAGTTGGTGAGTAAACACAAGTTTAAATAATATATGTAAAATTTCAACAGCATCGATATATGTGTAATGAGATATTTTCATATATATAGTCAAACAAGTAATGAGTTATAGACAATGAGCGAGCGCATCAAACCCTAGACAACTAGGTTTCCAATCACGTGACGCCTCTAGGCAGGCCAAGTGGGTTGTCAAACCAATAGATCTATTACTGTAACCCCGACTCCGTATGTTAATGAGTACTCCTTTGAGATAATGAAATAGAGAACAATGCTAGAGCACAACTAATCATAATACTTCACACAAATTTAACATATAATCGCGTTTTCAACATATAATTGCGTTTTCAACATATAATCGCGTTTTCATTTTAGAGAAACGATTTGGAAATAGAGATACATGTTACACCCCAAAACGTTTAAAAGATAATGCAGGTATGATTTCTCATGACTCGGTTTATCATTCGAATAAATCACCATTAGAAAGGATAATACGAATTGAATAGTCATAACCAACAATATTAAAAGAGGGGGATCGTGAATACTCACTACTCGAATCATCATTCGAAGGAATCACCCTTCTAATAATAACAAGAGTTGATATCGCATCACATCCCATAATATTTAAAAGAGGGGGGATTTAGTGGATACCTACCTGATAAGTAGATCAGAGATGAGAGATAGAACCAATCACGAGAGATAACAATCTGGAGATTATCCTAATGAAACGGACATGCTAAATGAATATAGGGAATGATTATAGTTCTAAGGACACGATGAACTTAAGTAGAGTTAGCTCTTATTTTATTAAAAGATCATTTTACCATTTTATATATATAAACTTGATCTAACACCAAAAATCAAGTCCTAATATCTCTCGGATTGTTTAATATTAAATAATTATATTCAAAACCCTAATTTTAAAGTATTTATCAAATAAATAGCAAAATATTTTATTAAATGAAATAAAGTTAGGGCTTTTACTTAAAATATTATTTATAACATACCTTAAAATATTAGCCCTCAATTTAACTTGTTTGTTCAATTTCGGCAAAACAACGTCGTGAAAACCCTAATTTTGACGTATTTATTAAATAAACATCAAAATATTTTATAAAATTGTATAAACTTAGGGTTTTAATTATTATAATATTCCTCAAAATATCAAACTTTAATTCAATATCGTTTACTCAATTTTGGCAGAACAACGTTACAAAAACCCTAATTTTGACCGATTTTAGATAAAATACCAAACATTCCCACAACTTGATATTAACTTAGGCCTTTCTTAAAACACATTATTTTAGGATTACCTAAAAAAGTTCAGACCCTAATTCCAACCCGATTAGCAAAATAAGCTCAAGAACCCTAATTTTTTAAATAATTTTAGAAACCATACTTAGACATCGAGTTAAATAAAAACTGAAAGAGGTTATTGTAATAAGGGAGGACTACAGAATTTCAGCTTCAAATTTCACTCGAGGAGCTCGTATTGATCGAATGAAGGTTCAGGGTCGAGTTAGGGTTTTCGAGAGGAAGAATTGAGAAATTTGTGGGATTGAATGGATGTTAGAGAGTGTATTTATACTCGTTAGGTTCGTCTATGAAGCCTCCAGGTGGCTATGGTGATAATTCAACCAAAAACGATGCGTTGATGGTGTAAATTGGGCTGCAAGAAAGGGAAACGTGGAAGAAAACAGACCAAAAAAACAAACCAAACAACTTTCTGGTGCAGATGCGGTTCTCGCTTATCGTGTCACACCCCGATCAACGATTCTGGGTGTGAACAAGATGGAATCATAGTCGCGGATACATAGAACGACTTTTAATAATTTCAACTTTATAAAAACATCACATCATTTCATTGCAGCGGAAGAGTAGTGGAAATGACAATGTCTTACATTTGAAAAACATAAAGTCTTAGTTTAATATAAAAAGCATAAAACGGTTTATTCGGGATAGTTTGGGACTATGACTCCAGAAGCAGGTCCAATAGCATGATGAAGCCCTATTTGCATGTCTTCCAAAGTTTGCATCAATTACCTAAGAAATCATGAGTTTAAAAGGTCAACATAAAGTTGGTGAGGTTCACAGGTTTAAGACTCTTCATTTAAAGTTGGCAAAACAGTTTTTGGTATACTTAAATATTACATTGGTTTACCGTTGTGGTTGTATGAACTCACCTGAGCCTTGATTTCAAATACTAACGGTTTACCCACCCATAGCGTCTCGCCCAAGAGATGCTGAACAAAGCATAATAACTGACGTGTACCCCAAGGCAATCCGAAGTCAAAATTGGAGCTGCCAATTAGGGCAGGGTTGTCAACCCAAATAGATCTATTCACTAGCTATCGTTTCATACAGAACTAATTGAAATCAATTAATGGTGGGATACAGTTATACAAACGTTTATAACGATAATGTACCATAGTTGGGCAATCAGTAAGAGAACAAGCAGTCATACGGCTAAAAAATAAAACCATAATATTAAGTAAAAAGCATTTATCAGATTTCATGATTTCTCCCCCAAAAGTATAAAACAATTTATAAAGAAAAGGGGCCATGAAACTCACTGAATCAGCAGGTAGGATGAATAAACCGTGAAGTAGCGGTAGCAAGTAATGTCCTAATTTAAATATAAGATATTTGCATAAGGTCTACAATCAGTTGAGTAACATAAGTCACCCAAGTGATATCGGTCAAGTCTTGACGTTTTAATCCCGTTTGTATTCGTTTGAAAACTCGTTAGTTAGTATTTATTAGTTTCAATAAATACACACGCGATTATTTATATTTATGTTCAATAAATATAAAAATGAATAATCATTTGATAATTCAATCAAGTCTTGTACATTGTTAGATAATAATGTTTATTATTATTTTCATAAGTTTGATTGGTTAATTATGTGAGTTATAATTAACAATTCATGGTGAAATGTAAATAAAATATTACTTAAAACTTTTATAAATAATTATTAACGTTTATTTTCTTTTAAAACATGAATCATTTAAAAGATACGTTTTAAGTCACAACATTTAATAATTTCGAAATCATTTAATATTTCATTCGTATGAAATATTCATTTCTTTTAAAACGTTGTTCTAAAATATTACATGACGGCACTTGGATTTATAAAAGTTTATTTATTATAAACTTTTAAATTATCTTAATAAAACATGATAAGTAATTCGGTTTAATATTTCAAACATTTACGTTCTCGCGTATATCTCTGTATGGGTCCCGGTTTTATTACTACGCTACGTATTTCCATTATGATTACTTTGATTCATCAAAGTAACAAATAAAAGCCTATAAAAATATTTAAAGTCAATTGCTTGGCTTTTGATTATTTTTATAAAAATCTTTTATAAAACATATTTATTCTACAAATGTCTTTTTATAGAAAATTCTCCATTTTTATAACTTTTCTTTAATTGGCTAAAAGTTTGTAATAAATCCAAGTATTTATGTCAAATTAATTATTTGACATAAATTTTATTCTTACTATTTCTAGTAAAAATTCATATAACATTCTTTTTGTTTTGAAAGACATTTATAACACTTTAATGTGTTAGATTTTTCTAAAACAAGTGATTTCCATATGTTCCTTTCTTTGTTACTAGATGATAGCCAAAACATGACATAAAACACATATGTAACCATTTTTAATTCTTTAAATCTTGTTAGAAGATTTATTTGTTTAATATAAATCTTCACATGTGACATGTCCAATTAGCATCATATCATAATCCATGATTTAAATCTACTAACACATATAGTGTTAGGACCAATTAATTCTATAAACATAAAATGTAAATAAATCAACTAACACTTAAGATGTTAGGACAAACTAGGCATAAACATAAATAATTTAGTTAACACCATTTTAATGTTCCATTTTAATTAACTAGTAACTTTTATTTAGGCATTTTAAATCTTAACACTTTTCAAGTGTTAGGATCTTTTTATATATTTTAACATGATGATCCAAGAATACTTAACTCATCTAGTGAGTTTTTATGGATAAATCCATGTAAGGTTTTGTTCTTGAATTAAAAAATATACAAGAAATGTATAAAAATAACCGTGATGATCTTGGTGCACTTGGATACTTTCTATGGATTTTCCCAAGTGTTTCACATATTTCTTTGGCAATTTTAAGTTCCTTGAACACCAAAAGAAATGTTTAGATCATGAAAGAAAGAGATAGAGAAGAGAGAATCTTAGATGATTAAATCAAAAGTAAGTGTTTGAAGTTCATTGTCAAGACTTTGGTATCACATTTTCCTGTTAAAAGTAGGAGAAATGAGTTAGAAAACTCACAATGGGGGAGGATTGGAAACCGAGAAAGGAGAGGAGGATGAACCGGCGGTTGGTGGTGGTTCTTCGGCGGGTTAGTGGCGGCAGGAGGGCGGTTGGGGGCGACGGTTCGCCGGTGGCGGTAGGTGGTCGCGCTGTTGTGGTGGCTGTCGTGAGGGAGCAAAAAGGGAGGGAGAGAAAGGGTGTTTGAGTTGTGTGGTGGAAGCTTGAGGTGAGGGTCTTCTCTTATAGATAAAAAATGAGCTAATGACCATTAGTCATTTCATTTATCCAAGGGTTTCCTAGTACACACAACTAAGTCTAGGATTTGATTGCCATCTTAGGTTTTAGCCTCATGACTAAGTAAATTGGAAGATTAGTATTTTTATAGGTGGTTTTATTTTAAAAATGCTCCATGTAGGTGAAGCTTTTATAAAATATGAGAAGGTTAGAGGTATTTAAAAATCACAATTTTTATAATTATAACCCAAGTATAATAAAACTACTAAGGTGGTAATTTTTATAAAAGTTGATGGGCTAGATTTTTATACAAATGTGATGGGTTCTTTTTATTGATTAACCCAAAGTGTTGGGTTATTTTATGTGGGCCGAAACCCAAAACAAGGGGGTTATGGGCCGGTTTTTCTGGTTTCGGTCAAGAAGAAGAATGGGGGGGGGGGGGACCGGGCCGGATTTATGGTTGGGCCGCGAAGGCTCATGGGCGTCGGGTTCGGCCCAGGCCGATTGGGCCGTGGGTCGGGCCTCCGGGTTAGGTCGGTTACTCGGTTAATCGGGTTGGGTTATCGGATCGAGTTTCGGGCTCGTTCGGGTTGTTTTGGGTCTATTGGGCCTAACTGGGCCCGAACGGGTTTGTCGGTTCTCGTTTGGCTAAGTCTTGACAACAGAAAAGTTTATATCACATTTTTAGTTCGTAACAGTGTTTAGGGTGAAACAGATTATATCAGTTTTGGTAGAATATAAAAAGTTTAGTTTTTATATTTAATTTCTTATTATTGAAATTCCATATTTAATATGTGAAAACCTTCATATTTTACGGGTGTGTGTTTCCAGTACAAACGCGGGATTAAAATACGCCGTCGGTTATCATTAATTTTAACAGTTTAATCTAGTATTTAACAACTGGATCATTCCGATAAATTATGTAAAGTTATAAGCCATACGGATATATCAGTTTTGTTTAGAAACGATGAGACATGAATGATTACGTCTCGTATACGTGATTAAATCATGAATACATGCTTATGTGAATAGCATAGACCATTGATAGAAAAACACGTATAGAAATGCATGATAATAACTAACGGAAAAGTAAAAAAGGGCCAAAAGCGTAAATTATGTAAAGTTATAAGCCATACGGATATTATACGTGTCTATAATTATCCAAAGTATTTTAAGGCTTAAAATATAGTGAAAATATGTCCTAGCATGATTCGTGACATAAAATGATGAATATTGCAAAGTTGGGAGGGGTAAAAAGTGTAAACTATGTAAAGATATGTAAATAATATGTGTATATATGTATATATATATATATATATATATATATATATATATTAATATACATGACCCGAACCCTCGAGAATGTTAGAATTATGTTTTACAAGGTTATGAAACATAAAATGATAGCTACATTGAAAGATACAAGGGTAATAAGCCTAAAACAAAAGTTAAGGAACTAAAAGTGTAAATACTTGAAAGATATAAAACGTATATATACGTATATCATTGAGCATGTCCCGAGCCTTAGAAACTTTTATAAATGTACCCTTAAGTGTTTTATAGCATAAAATAACAGTTCGTAAAAGTTCAGGGGCTTAAAATGTAAAATAGAAGCACAGGGACTAAATCTGTCATTCTGCCAAACCTGGCTCGCGTACCGCGAGGCCTGGCTCGCGTATCGCGACCCGTCGACGGCCAGATTCATGACAGCAACGTTTTTTAGCGACTTGGTGACCATGTTCTTAACTAATTGACCCCCTTACGCGTCAAATTCGAAGGTGAATCACCCTGGGACGTGTTAGTAACCTAAGGGCGCACCAAATACTATAAATAGAGCATCGGATTCGGCCTAAACAACTCGCAAATTCACAAAATCATCACCCAAAAACCCTAATTTGGCCGAGATCTTCAAGGGAGCAATTCTCTCAAACGGTGAAAGCTTTGGATCCGAATTTCCGCAGTCAAGCATCTTTTGGTATGATTAACAATAACCTATCTCAGTTTTTGCAAATTCAATTTCTAAGTATGATTTCTAAAACCATGCTAAAATTAGGGTTCTTGAGCTTGTTTTGTCAAAATCGGGTGATCGGGTAGGAATTAGGGTTTGAATTTTTGTAGGTAATCCTAATTTAATGTGTTTTAAGAAAGGCCTAAGTTTATTTCATAATTGGAAAAGGTTTGGTAAAGGTTTTGTTAAACGGGTCAAAATTAGGGTTTTCATAACGTTACTCTGCCCAAATTGACTAAACGATGTCGAATTAAGCTTTGGTATTCTAAAGGATGTTATAAAATGTTATAATGGGTAATACCCTAAGTTGGTTTGAATTAAAAATGAGTTTTGGTAACTAAACGAGAAATTCCTGAAATTAGGGTTTCTAAATATGCCTATTTAATATAAAATAATCCGAAAGGTATGAAGACTTGATTTTTGACATGGAACTACGTTTATATATATAATAAGTATATATAAAGTTAAAATGGATAAATGATAAAGTATTTCAAATACCAAGTTAATCGGATATTTAGAAGTTCGCGCGGACCGGAAGGGTAGACGCCTGCACACTAGGGTTTCTGGCAAAAGCGAGGGTGTCGCATAAATCCCAACTGGAAAATGGCATCCCTCACTGGGCGATCCCGGAGTGAGCGTTTACTTATAGGAATGCGCGTCTTCATATTATCGTTAAAAAAAAGGGTAACTGCCTAAAGGGCAGTTTGGTCATTTTGACCTTTTAAAAAGGAATGAACTTAATAATTTAATATTATTAAGATAATGAAGAGTTAAAATAAACATAGTAAATGTTTATTATATTAAACCTTGCGTTAACGCCGTACAATACACGATTATGTTCAATTGGAAAGCATTGCGGAGGTTTTCTCTGAATTAACTGCTTAAGAGAATAAGGTGAGTTCTATGAGCCCACTTTTTAATGTTTTAAATGTTTTAATGTTTTCGGGCTGATATACATGCAATGATATATATTCAACTGTTTACTTGAAAAGTATTTGAGATGCCTTACTTGTTTTGTGTTGATACACATACATGGAAAAGTTATAATACTTATAACTGTTTTAAAGTTATTATTACCTGTTATTACTCTTTTCGGGAAGGTTATAATAAACGGATAATGTAAATGATGAACATTTATATAAAGCTTTGAGAAATGGAAAATATGAATGTTTGGTCTAAGCCTATGTATATGAATAAGTGTCGGGTAAATATGATCTTAGTATCCTTGTTATGCAAGACCCATAACATTATATTTATGAAACGCTTATTTCCATATACGGGTGATGGACTGGTGTTGAAATGGTTATGAGTCTAAATACAAGAGTTATTTAAATGGACTTTTGAAAAAAGATGAAAAGGTTTAAAAGGTTGAAAATGTGGAAAAGGTTTAAAAGGTTGAAAATGTGGAAAAGGTTGAAAATGTTTTAAATCTAAGCAGATATTGTCTAGTGAAAAGGGAAAAGGTGGTTGTGCAACTAGAAGCGGGGAATGACGGTTCCCTGGGGTAACGACGGTTACTCTATGAAAGGTTTCGGGTGGCGACGGTTGCCCGAGGAACTAACGTGGTTCCAATAGACAATGCTTAGTAGAATGAACGGTTAAATGTTTTGGTATAATTCCGTTATGTCTTATACCTGATAAAGGATAAATGATTAAATGTTTTGGTATAACTCTGTTATGTTTTATACCTGATAAATGTTTTAAAGAAGGGGTCGTTAGGCCCAAATGTTTGAGGTAAACCTTTCAAGGAAAGGTAAAAGTTTTAAATACTTAGAACTCACCAGCGTAAGTTGACCTTTAAAAGCATGTATGTCAGGTATCGGTGATGTTTAAAGTAGCAAGGGAAGGGCTCTAGCAAGGGTAGATTAGATGGGCAAGCTATCAGAAAAGACTCGGTAGTAGACTGGCATAGTAATCTATAAGACTTAGGTATTAGATTATGTTGTTATCTTCCTTACTATTGTAACTTATTATATATATAAATGAAAAGTTTTTAATTTCCGCTGCTTAGTTATCTCTGTTGTACCATGTGTTCATGAGTAAATCCGACACGTGACCCCTCCTGGAACCAAGACTGGGAATGGGCGTCACAGTTAGTAAGGACCAACCTAGGCTGAGTAACATGGGCTTTCAGAAAGCATTGAAGCAACCATATATAAGACTCGGTCGTCTCATCCGATATCAAGTCGGCACAGAAAGTTACACACTTTTGGTGGTGATCAACACCGGTAAAAGGCACGAAAATCATCCTATATCTAAAAAAACAATTAAAATTATAACTCTGATGCACATGTGAATAACCTGTTCAAGGGAATATAATATAATAACAGATATATTTAAATGTGCTTACTGGTTAGTCTTGTAAGTAGCATAAAATGCAAGAACTTCGCCAAACGCTACATAGTTGCATCTTGAAACGTCATCAGCCCAGAAAAGCGATTGCAGCTCGTTATTAACAACTAAAGACTCATAAAAGAAGTTATGCAAATTTCTAGTACGTTCTTCTAGAGTATCCATAACAAGTTTGGCATCCCTGTCGCCAATAAAGATACGAATCGCTCGAGCAAAGTTTTTGTATTCTGTTTTAGAACCACGAACGTTGTGATGACCGCCCTTCAAAGAACACTGAACCTTCTGAGCAACCGTAGGGCCAATTTTGTTGAGGCTAAGCTGGTGGATAAACTGTTGAGAAGTAAAATCAAGTTTACACCGCTTGGAAGTAAAATCCATGAATTAAGGGCCAAGAAGTTCATGATTGTGAGCTTCAAGGAACTTGTAAAGAGTATATTGCTGAGTCTCTGGATTGTACTTGGTCCGTATACATGCAGTACAACCAGTCAAGGACGAACGACTAGCCTTTGAAGCAGATGCTGGCTCGGGATTCATAGAATCAAAATTTTGAAGCTTTGGCTTGGAAGCTTTGTTACACAACACATATCTGTGTGTAGTAACCTCATCAACCTTTCGGTGTGTGCCTTAACGGGTGGAGAAACCAGCATTAGCAGCATAAGCATCATACATCTTAGCCACACGTTCCCAACTATCAAAAACCGAATACAAAACAGGGACATGAGAAGGATCCACATCAGGCTTCCAATATCTAGTACCGTCAGAAATAGCATAAACACTGCTACGAGCACCATCTGAACACAAACATTAAAAAAAAAACAGATGTAAAAGACACGTAAGCAGAAGAACAAACTAACTGATTACTAAAAAATATATATATAAAAAAACTCGGAAATTGATAAGCACAAGAAAGGAATAACATTGTATTTCATGAATTAAAAAGATGGAAAAAATAAAATAGAGTGCATTAAATAGAAAACTATAGAAAGCTAAGTAAAATAGTAGATATTGAAAATTTGATATGATATTGAGATAAAAAACTAGTTAATATCCAAGTGCACTTTGAATAAATGAATAGAATCTTGATAGAGTAATTTGAATACAAATCGTATCTAAATTATATTGACCAAATGATACATAGAAATAAAATAAAAATAAAAAACATTATGATGACAAATTTGGAAGAGCATTAAAGATTTGAGGAACAATACAGATTTGGTGCACATGTGACTCATTAAGACAACATTATAATAATATGATATCAATAGCACATGTGACTCATTAATATAGCATGATCAGGCACATAACAAAATAATAAAAGCATTAAGATAATACAATTGCAACAATTGGATGTATAATACATATTCGAGAAACAAATACAGTTTTGGTGCACATGTGCAATCATAATGAATTAGCAAAAACAAATTTGACAACAATATCATGATCAAACACAGAACCACATAATAAATAGCAACATGACAATATCAGATTATAACAAAGCACAGTTATAAAAAAATAATATATAACAAAAGTAAAGCACAAATTAAACAGATGCACATGTGAACTATTGATCATTCAAGTATAATAGACTGTTACCATGTTCTTCAACACCTATGAACACCATAGGAGGTGCAGATCGAGATTCTGATGAAGACGATGTGGACGATGATGCAACATTGGAGGACGTGGTTGATCCAGTGACCTCAGTAAGTAAATTTTGATTGTCGATGAGTTCAATATCAAAATCGTCACCGACATCAACGAATACATCATCAACAGGTGCATGATCTTCAATTAAACTACGAGCACTAGCAGATAAATCCATATGCAACTACGAATATCTAAAAAACAGAATAGCACAATCAAAATCGCAATGAAATCATTGAATTTCAAACTTAGGTAATAAACTGGATGCAATCGACTGGAGTATTGAACGAGATACCTGAAATCGAATTGAAATATGATGATCATTCAGTGAGATTCAATAGGAATCGCGATTTTTACACCGAACTATGGAAGGAATTTGGATTCTGTGAGTTAATAAAATCGAGAGAATTTGCATTGAGTTAATGAGACGGCGATGATGAGACTAAATATAAGATATGTGTTATAAGTCAGCGAGTTTTTATAAATGTCATGTAATGCCAAAAATACCCCTCACTAAAAATTATTTTTAGGTTTTCACAAAAAATAGGTGTTTACACTCGATCCTTCCCCTATATATCTATATAATATATATATGAAAAGATTGGATGCCACATGACATCACCACAACAATCCATTTTATGGTTTTCCCGCTCAAATTTTTTCCAATAAATGAAATTTGACTTTCATAATATAGTTATGATTATTCAAAAATAGAAAGAGTCTAATTACAAACTGTATAATTACGTCTTTAATTATATTCTAAAAAAGTCAAACACATTTAAAGATTGAATTATATATCGTAAATGACGGATTTGGATTTGAAAAAAAATTCAATTTTAAATCCAGTGAGCCTTAAATATTGTAACTTCAAACAACTAAATTAATTCTTATGAATTTAATGGAGATATTATCGTTATAATTGCATTCTTAATTTTATTATTTTCTACAAACAATTATTTCTTAAATAAATATAACAATATAATTAATATTAATAATTTTTTTTTATTGTTTAGCTACACAAATTTCCAAATATATGTATCATAAGGTTGTCCTTGAGTGCTTATGAGTACTCTTAGATTATTCATGGACGACTGCACGATTATAATCAAATGGTTTTGTTTTTTATAATTGAAGAAGGGTATGATACAAACTTTAATTTTCTATTAAGTTTTAGAGATTATACTAATGTTTATATCATTTTTATATATTACTAGGAAGTGAAAGTGGCTCATTATAGAAGAACCATTAAAACTTTTAACTGGATATATTTAATAAAAAAAATTCTTAGATGCTATAAAGAATCATTAGTACATTTTAGTTTTGATTTTTTTTTAAATACCGTCGTATGATGCACGAGTTTCAATTATCGAATTACATTTATAATATCTAAATTGTTGGATTTATTTTTTTAAAAACCACCCGTGCGTCGCACGGGTATCAAAAACTAGTATATATATATATATATATATATATATATATATATAGTGAAAAGTTCATTGTAAACACCCCCATAAGTGTAAACATGTAAACACATTATCTCTTGATCTAATGGTTGTGATTAATTTACTTTTTTTCTCATTATTCAGAAAATTTCACATGTGAAAAAGAACCATTTCACATACGAAAAAGTCTACAATGAACCTCACCATATATATATATATATATATATATATATATATATATATATATATATATATGGGAAAGTTAAAATGGAAACCCTCTTGAGTGAACGATACTATGGAACCTCTTCAAAAACATGGTAAAAATTTGTTTTTTTATCTCAATTTTTTTATGGTGGTTCTTTAGGTTATAGACTACTCTTAAATAAAAAAATTCAAAAAACGCCTAGTAGATTTTTTTTTAAAAAAATATCAAAAAAGTAAATGTTACATATATTACTTTCGTGTGTATCTGTAAAAAATAGAAAAGTAACATGTTACTTTTTTTTGAAAAAAATCTACAAGGCTTTTTTTTTTCCATTTAAGGGTAGCCTATAACCCGAATAAACACCATAAAAAAATGAGGAAAAAAAACATTATTTTACCCCGTTTTTAAATAGTTTCCACGGGTTCCTCAACTCAAGAGGGTTTCCATTATACCCTTTCTCTCTCTTTATATATATATACAGTGAAAAGAAATTAATCATAACCATTAGACCAAGAGATCTAATGGTGAAAAAAGGTATCTACCTGTCTCCACTTATGAGGGTGTCTACAATGAACCTCACCATATGTAGGGTGAGGTTCATTGTAGACACTTTCGCATGTGAAATAGCTCTTTTTCACATGTGAAAGTTTCTAATTAATGAGAAAAAAAAAAGAAAAAAGAAAATTAATCACAACCATTAGATCAAGAGATCTAATGGTGAAAAATGGTGTCTACCTGTCTACACTTATGGGGGTGTCTACAATGAACTTCTCACTAATATATATATATATATATATATATATATATATATATATATATATATATATATATATATATATGAATGATAAAATGAAAACCTCTTTGAGTTTGGAGAATCGTAAAAACCAAGCTAAAAAATTCGTTTTTTGTTCTGATTTTTTTTATGGTGACTCTCTAAGTAAAAAAACCCATTTATACAAAAAAGTAAAAAAAACGCCTAGTAATTTTTTATAAAAAAATATTTTATAACCGATGTTACATATGTAACTGGGTAGCAAGAACATGATACAAGTGTGTAACATTATGTGCATTGATGTAGCAAGAAAGTGATACACCCTTTTATTAGCATATTTTCTCCCCCAAAGAAGATACTTAAAAGTGGGGCAGTGAATTCACCTTAGGGTGCACAACAAGATAAACCTCGCAATCCGATGAATCCTTAACAATCACCTAATGAGCACATAACCATAAGCGTGTGTCTACTGTAATAACGACACAACCTAGACGACGATGATTTGCCAATTATGCCATTGACTTGAAGTGTGTGTCAGTTTATTTCAGTAATAAAGACACAAATGGTTGGAAACACCGCTTTTAAGTATCTTTTCTATGGTGACTCTCTAAGTTCTTACATACATACCGCAAGATCATTTCCTAGCCACTCATTTTGAATCTAACCCATTTTATTTATTTTAATTCAAAAAGAGCAATAAAGTCTTTTACCTATGTGACTAAAAGACAAAATTCTATTAAAATATTATTAATTATATAATATTTTGAGTCAAGATTAATTGTTTTATATATTTTTTAAAAACTTTCTTTTATGTTTTCTATTACGTTTTTAATTTTTTTAAACTTATTTTTTAATGTTTTCTAATTTTTTTATTAACTTTTTAACAATTTTTTAAAATCATTTATTAACTGTTAGTTTTTACGTTTTTAATAATTTTTTTTTACTTTTTTAAAACTTTTTTATTAACTTTTTTAACTTATTTTTTTTACTTTTTAAAGTATTTTTTAAAAACATTTTGTTAGTTTTTTGTAATTTAGTTTTTATGTTTTGATATAATATTTTTTACTTTTCTTTACTTATTTTTTACATTCTTAAATAACTTATTTTACTTCTATTAAACATTTTTTAAAACTTTTTTATTAACTTTTTTTACTATTTCAATTTATATTTTTTAAATTTATTAACTTATTTTTTATGTTTTTATATATAAATTTTTTTACTTTTTTTTTAATTCTGTAAGCTTCTTATTAAATGATTATTGTAAAAACAATATTTAATACCTATACGAATGCAACATAGACATTAACAACCATGCGACATATGTCTAGGAGCATGCAACGATATGTAACATATATGGAACAAGATTCATTTATGCTTTAACCATACGGGATTGTCCGATGAGATTGAACTTTTTATTTTGCTTATTTTATACACCCTTTAAATTGGTATTCTTGGATTTCCTCATTACCAATCCTTTTTTTTATATTTTTCTCATTGACTTCTCTGTGTAAGTACATTTGCACAAATTTAACAACAACCTACACCCTTTTATTAGTGTAAAAAACCTACGTACATGTTTGTTACACCACGCTTCAGGTTTGTAAGAACTCACTGCATTGGTGTAGCTAGAACCTGATACAAGTGTGTAACATTATATGCACATGCAATACGGTAATATTTTACTACTTGTTAGTAGGTTTCTATAATGAATAGGTAAATATATGTAACAAGATACAACCATGTAACAAATGCCTACGAGCATGCAATATATTAACAATCATGTAACATATACCTACGAGCATGCTGCGATATGTAACATATATGGAACAAGATTCAATCCTACTTTAATCGTACCTGATTGTTCGTGAGATTGAACTTTTCTTTACTTCTTTTATACACCATTTGCACAAATTTAACAACCTTCATAATATTTATTAGTGTAAAAACATGTTTACATGTTAGTTACACCATGCTTCAAGTATGTAAGAACTCGCTGCATTGATGTAGCAAGAACATGATACAAGTGTGTAACATTATGTGCATTGTAGCAAGAACGTGATACACCCTTTTATTAGTGTAAAAAACATATATGTAATAGTTCGTTACCCATACGTAACTGTTCGTTGCATACATTTAACAACATGCATTCAAAAAATTGATAATTTTGAGATCTTGTTGTTGATAATTTTGAAATCCTTTGATGTTGTTTTTGGTGCTTGCAAAAAAAATTAATAATTTTGAGAACTTTGTATTGTTTTGTTGCTAGTATTATCATGGTTTTAGTTTTCGACGGGTGGTAACATTTTACTACAAGTTGGTAGGACTTTGTTATGAAAATGTAACGTATATGTAAGAAGATGCAACCATGTAACAGATTCCTACGATCATGCAATATAGACAACAACATCTATGTAACAAATTCCTACAAGCATGCAACCTATAAAATCTTATTTACATTTTTGTTATACAATGCTTCAGGTTTGTAAAAACCAGCTACGTGGTTGTAGCAAGAAAATTTGTTTACGGAAAATGAGAGAGAAGAAAATGTGATATACTGACCAATGAGAGAGAAATTTAAATATTTATATCTTTTAATATTTTACATACGTGTAATTGTTCGTTACACATATGTATATGTTCGCTATCCATATGTAATTGTTCATTACATACATGTAACAAAATACATTAAAAAAATTATAAAAAAATAACGAGACTATAACCAAATTAAAGATAAAAACGTCCTATTTAATTGTGTAATTTTAAAAAAATAAATATTATTGTATAAAAAAGTTATTAACGATATAAAATAGAGGGGGGGGGGGGGGGAGTAGATATTTATGTCTTATCACCTTATTATGTCATCTCAATTCAAATAGAAAATTACTTAAGTGTCATTTTCAATATATTTAATAGATTTTTAAAATTTTAATTTAACTTAAATAAATTAAAATTAATATTGACCATTCATTCTAAAAGGTGGTTAAGACGTGTGACTCATATCTGTTCTCGTGGTTCTCACAATATTTATAGGTTCTCATTTGATCCTATATATATATATATATATATATATATATATATAAAACAAAATTTGAAGAACTTTTAACGAACAAATAAGCGGATTAAAACATTAGATTTTATCTTAACGATTCAATGATACGGAGTTTGATAAATAAACCATATGTTTGATGCTTACAGGGATTTGAAACGAGTTTAGGATTTTTCGGGGGATAACAACCATAAAATGAATTAAAAAGAATTGTAGGTTGAAAGGGTTGAACCTGAGACCTACAGGTCACTAGCCATCGACCCACCCACCAAGGCCGACTGGTTATGTGGATTCAAATATTCAATCGACTTTAGAAGCGTTTTGTCTAACAACATGAGATTAAACTTTGGGGAAATGTTGATTAAAAGAAAAGGGTTGTCGCCGGGTTCGAACCAACGACCTCCCCAACCCAACTCAGCACAACAAACTACCTGGACGTTGAAGCTTTGAGTTTTAATTGATTTAAGAAATATTTAACACTAACTGTTCAGGTGTCATCTTCTTCAAAAAAAAACCCTAATCGGGTATCCACCATTAATGGCCAAGAAAAGTAATACAAACAACACCAGAAGCATACGAATCATATTTAAATGTGAGTCACCTTCCATACCTTGAATCAGTGGCGCATCAAGAAGTTTTTGTAAACGGGTGCAAAAATTAACTCCTAAAAACGAGATAAATAATGATAGTTCATTTAGACAAATATGCCAAAATTACCGTCACCTAAAACGCTTAAATTAATTCATCCAAACATTATATCAGAGCATTCACATTAGAGCATGTATACATGTTTCATCCTTATAATTTGAAGAAGAATATAGAGATTTTTTTTAATTTGTGCTCAATTAGAATTTCTAAAATAGAGATCATTATTTGAAGAATATAAAGAAAATTTAGATAAACAGAGAAGCTAAAAGTAAAAATAAATATAAAGATGGGGATAAACAACATGTGACAATTAAATTTTGGAAATATATTTATTTTTAACTAAATTATGAGGATAAAATTGAAAAAAGCTACTATCAACACTCTTAAACAACCCAAAAGAAAGTTTAAAAAAAAGCTTCTGATTTTCTAATCTTATACGTTAATAGGACAATTATTTTGAAGCTTTGAGCATGTTATTACACCATTTAAGTTGTAAATTAATTGTAGATATCTTTTTTTTTAATGGTAAATTTGGATCACTGACGGGGGCATTACCCACCCACCCGATCATCTTCAATCCCCATCAGGAGGAAACTCACCATAGGTGAGAAAACTCCCTGACCCAACTTGTAACCCCCATTAATTGTAGATATCTATATAACTTTTATAATTCTAAACTACCAAACCTTTAAATATCAAAAATGGAAAAAGGTAAGAAAAAAGATCCATACTCACAAGTTTGTTATTTCATAAATATTAAAAATATATATATAGTTTAATAACTATATAATACAATGCATTAACTATCTAGTTTCGGAAGTTTATTAAAAAAAACACAGAAAAACTCAATCAATTAAAATAAAGGGAATTAAAGTACATAAAAAAATTTAAAAACTAAAATTCAAGAAAATGTATGTTGTAAAAGGCAAAGTACTCTATACCCATTTCTGAAAAAGGAGGCTATGGTATAGACTATATATTCTTAGACTCTCTAGTAAAGATTGTAAAACTACATTTAATTTTTTTTTCTTTTTTCATGTGAGTTCATAAGTTTCTTCTCATCTTCTTTCTCTTTACCTTCTACCCAGACAACCAAGAATATGTAACTTTTTTAAAAACCTTCAACTCTAGCAAAACTAATAAGTTTACATCCCCACCAACACCTTCAACATCATACGGAGCCTAATAAGACAGATCTTAAGGGGCCTAACTTTTTTTTTGGTCTAATACTTAAAATTTTTACATTACATGGTCATTCTTGAGTGGGGGTCTTCCCCCCTCTGGCCACTTGTTAAATTTGTCTCTGCCTTGAATCAAAATCAAATCAGAAGCTCCAAGGGTGATTGCAATTCCCTCGAACCAAGTCTCATGACGATCCCACTGTTCTTGTCGGTGGTGTTTTGTGATGGCAGCAGACATCGGACGTCGACGGTAGGTGATCACACAGAGGTACAAAGGTGAGAGTGCTAGAGGCTTTGATGGCAGGCTACTCAAGGACGACCCAGACTGGGGCCCAGACCGATTTTGCGATGCCTCCACCCAATTGGCCCATTAGGGTTATTTTTAATTATGTTTTGTTTCTTATTCTGCAAGTGTTCTAATCATATTTAAAGACTTTATATGTTTCCTTTAGAACTTGGATTTTGATTGAGATAAAGTATTTTCGTTTGGAGGTATTTTCCAAGCATTCTAGCGTCGGTATTTGGTCTAGGTTTACTAACGTTGTTAATTGACGTTAAGGTTCATCGTTCTTGACATAGATCAAGTTCGATTATCTATCCATCACGCTATTAAGTGTTTGGGTTTTGACAGTGATTTTTCGGTCACCCGGTGACATGTTTAACATTTACGTGACCGACAGATTAATAGTTTATAAAAAAGTTTACCGAATATATATATATATATATATATATATATATATATATATATATATTTAGATCTAAAACGCAGCGGAATAACAATATATATAAGTATATATATATATATATATATATATATATATATATATATATTAAAACTATATAATCATTTAACATAAATACAAGTATGTAACAGGATCAGATTACCGAGCATACAAACACGGATAAAATAATTAATCTAAACTAATAGTGAGTTTAGATATACCTTGGCGGTGTTGAACAAGCGTTCAAGACACCGAGTTTTAATGAACGAAACGCTAGGTTGAAACGGAACGGGAAGACGAACCATTTTTGATCTCCAATGGTTGTCGGGTATTGTGAAGATTCTTGTGGTCCGGTGCCGCGTACCGCTAAAGGCACGGGACTGCGTTTATGACCCGTGCTCATTACGTATCATGAGAGTACACCTTGATTTACGTCGTGTCTCACGAGGCTACGAGATCTATCAGATATAGATCTGATTGCAACCGGAGACGGTGCACGGCGAAAGGCGTCGAACGCACGTCGACGGGCGACGGACGTGCGGCGCCATGGCGGTGGGTGACAGTGGCACACAACAACAAGTTTGTGAACGCCGATGAGTTTCACGGTGGTGATCGGTGGGTTTTGCGGCGGCGATTGGAGGCGAACCGAGCAGTGGATCAGGGCGTACGTGGCGACGATCTCTAGTCCTTCTGGTGGTCTATGGGCGTTTATTGACGGAGCACCCTGACTAGCAACGACCACCAAGTTATGGTGATACAAAGATTGTCACTGGATAAAATTTGGTGGCGACGATCGACGGCGGAATCAAAACCGCGTGGGGAGTTCGGCCAGGAATTGGAAAGAGACGTAAGTCTTTTTTCTCTTTTGCCTTTGAGAGAAATTGGGGTGATTAGGGTTTAATCCCTAATCATCTAATATTTATTAGATCGCCACAAATTCTTGCTGGCCCCTCTCGAATATAAAGCCCATCTCGTATACGAGCCCATGAGTAACCGTCATAGATAAATCTATAAACGTTTAGCCAAACCGTGAATTTAAATAACGATGACTTTTATTTATATTGAGTTCACCCATTATTATTAAGCTCGTTAATAATAATAATGTTGCTTATTAATTATTTATAACTAGTATAAATAAAATATATAATCAAACGTTTTCGTTTCTTTTATTGGTTAACTATTAAGCTGGTTTAGAGTTCGTTGCACCCGGTGTAACTCTTACAGGTCGTAACCGGGTCGGGTTCAAGATTTTTCAGGTCTGGACACATAATATCCAACAGTCTCCCACTTGGACTGATCGCGACAAGATCTAAGAAACAGACAGAGGTGCTCTAGCTACACATGACTGTGCCAACCAGTTATGACACTTCAAGTCAACAACCAAGGCAAATCTGTTGTAAAGCAACTGATATTAGACTTGTGGTAATTCGAAGTCATTGTATCCCTTCCGTATAAGACATCAATTGAACGATGGACATGAATTCAATTCATTCTCATCTAATGTTCAATCATTATGTTACTCGATATAGATTCGAAGTGGTCCAAAGCAAACACATAATAGGTTTGGGTAACGCCTTACACTTTACACTAACGAGAAAACCACGATGTCTAGCTGTTGCATGATTAATGCAAGTGTACAAAATCCCATCTCGACTACATACAACTCCCACTAACTTTCAGATCCATTCCCAAAAGTAGCCGTTATGACTGGCAATTACACGACATCGTTAAGCTACATTAAAAGAACAGTCTTTGGTAAAGGGGAGGTGCTCATGTATCTCAGGTCTAAGGATACTAATGAGTATACCAATAATCAAATCCATCTCATGATTGAATCCATTAAGATGGTTTGATGCGAGTTACGTCCAACGTCATTCTTTAATGAGGCCTGTGAGTTTGGATTGTCAACACTTTGAGTCCAAAGTCAGAATAGTCTTGCTTCAAATTCGTTCCCATGACTCTGAACGACTACGGATAGCTTAGAATAATATATCTATTCCTTAGCGTCATTATGAAATGATGCATGTGAATTTGGATTGTCAACGTCTTGAGTCCAAAGTTAAAATAGTCTAACCTCAGATTCATGTCCACGATTCTGATCGACTATGAGAAATAATATATATTTATTCATGGATTTAAACGTATTAAAAACAAACACAATTATAGAATTCAACGTTTACGTCTAACCTTTTAGAGGAAGCTGAATGATAATGTATAATTATTAGAGTTCATACATCCAAATACTAATTCAAAACATACATCTAGTGTATATTGGTCGAACATCATTAGTATGACGTTGATGAGTCTTACGATTCATTGTTTACCGACCAGGTTCTAAAATGTGCTATTATTTTGGTTATCGAATATTTCATAGTTCCAGTACTTCTCTGAATAGTGGAATTTCCTCAAGGTGTGCTGGTTTTGTGATCATAGTGCTCCTTGGTATTCACTATAGTTTCTATGTGATCACAATGTCTTGTTTGGTTAAAAATCTAACCATGTCAAGAATCCTTCTGAACCTTTTCTGACAAGCAATGATTTAATGTCACTTGAGTTGGCTAATTTAGATTTAGTTGTGGAATCTGTCACAATGCAATATCTTTATTATTATGAGCAAGAGATGTCTTGGTCAATTATGAAAACTTCTAGTGGTATATTTCTACACGGTGAATCTTAACACCAATGCAACTTAGTGCATTGTGTTCAACAAATCACTATATCAATGTAACTTGCGTACATTGATTTTCCCTTTTGGTGTCAATAGTGTAACCCTGTACAGTCACAGCTTTAGTGTAACTCTGTATAATGATCTCTCCCTTTTGATGTCATTAGTGTAACTCCGTACAATGACATCTTTGTTTAATCACATATTCAATGTGTGTTTTATATTGCCCTAGAAGTTGCTTATACCTGTGGATCTCCGTCCATTAAGAAACTTCTTTTAAATTCTTTGTACCATAAAATCCACAATATGTATAATACACAAGTATTTTATTTTATCTTTCAGTATATCATCATCATATGGGGCGAGGATTGATATAGTGCTCCCACTAGCCTTTATGTAAACACAACAATTATGGCATTAAGTCATTTTCAGATTAAAGATCTGATATTTCAGTTTTTAATTTGCAAGTGTGCTTAAATATGTATTTCTTGCTTAATGCCACAACCTTTTGTTGGTTAGGAAATATGAGAACAATGGATTTGTGATTCTTGAACTACTTCAAGATTAACGTCCTTTACTTCTAGTTCCAGTTAAATAACTTAGGAACTGAACCTTCCATTTCAGAAGCCAAAATACTACTTTCTATCTTAATGTGTGGAATTAGAATTCCATATGGATGGTGGAAGTATTATCCATTGTTATATGTAATATCTAACGAGAATATATTCTCGTTGTCAAAAGACATTCGATACTAGATTTATCAGGCGGTTAGTGTTAATGAGAGTGATACTCAATAGGGATGTGTATGGAAAATATTTCCTTTATACCATCTTTCAAATGTTGATAAGCAACATTTGATTCCTATCATGTGCTCAGGCCACAAGGCTGTGCATGTAGGACCAGATTAGTGAAAACATATTTCACATATCGTAAGATGATTTTCGGATTTATCAAGCTTCAGGTATTCTCTATTATGATCAGACTTAGAATTGTGATCGTATTTGTAAGCTGGTTCTTTGACTTCATTATGAAAGGTGATGTGTACGGAATTACAACCAAAAATAACAAAAATATCCTAGACCTAGACACACCTAATTTTACCGAAACTTCTAAAACTAGACCGAACCTACAAGCAAGTGTACCTATCGGTGGCAGTATAACTACAGAAGACCATATATCGAACCCTAAGGACACTAGATACAAGACTCTAACCTAGGACTACATGAATATAAAAATTGAGTAATTTTGGTTTAAAAATGAATATAGAATTAAATTAACTGACTTGACTACTTAAACTGCCAATCGACAATTGGGGAAACTTAGAAGAATTCAGATTGAGAAAGGTACAACCTAGACCTATAATCATAATTAACATTAACGACCTCACTCGGCTATGAAAATTATGATGGAACCAGGATCTTGACACACAACCTATAGAAACTATACGAGCCCCCGAATCACTCTCCGGATGTTACTGATAAAATACCTAAAGACTCGAATACGCTTACCGACTTGATTAGTTCACATTTTGAGTTCTTCCTAATTGATTACTCTAACGCTCGGACAAGTGGTTCACCTTTTGAGTCCCTCCCACTTCAACTACCCTAGACCACCCTCGAAACAATCTAAGGCACCCTAGACCAGCAGGAGCTACCCTTTATTTGTATAATTAACACGAATAGCAAATTAATGAACAACCTAGGGCATTTCCTTTTTAGACAATATTTTCCTAAGTGATTAACCAACCCGACAACTATCATCCTTTTAAGCTTATTTAGAGAGCAACACACTAAATCCAAGGCAACACTTAATATTCAATCCTATGGTCAATTAAAGTTAACTAACCACATTAATTTGTGATGTGTTCGGAACGACTCTAAAAATACTATTAAAACCTAGACCTAAACCTAGACCTAGACACACCAAATTTTACCGAAAATACCTAAACTAAACCGAACCCTAAGGCAAGTGTACCTGTCGGATTGTAGTAAAGCTAAGGAAGACCGGGAATATCGAACCCTAGAGACACTCTATAGAGAAAACTAACCTAGGACCTAAGAATGGAAATACTGAGAAATTTGGGTTTTTGATTTAAGGATTGAATTAACTAACTTAACCTAACACTAGCGAACGACAGCAGAGCAAACCTTAAGGAAACTACCAAATGAGAGAAGGCACCACCTAGACCTTGAATCCCAATTAATAGCTATGACCAAACCTGACCTTGACAATCCTGATGGATCCTAGTTCACCTTTTAAGTTCTTCCTAGTAATTGCTTCTAACGCTCGAACAGGAGTTCACCTTTTAAGTATTTCCTACCTCAGCTAAACCTAACCACCCTCGAATCTAATCTAAGGCACCTTAGGCTAACAGGAGCTACCACTAACCAACTATAATAACTCGGAATAGCAAGCTAAACAATTAACCAAGGGAATTTCCTTTTGGGACAACTCGATCCTAAGCAATTAACCAACCCGACTACCCAATAGCTATCACCCTTTTAAGTCTATTTAGCTAGCAACACACAAGATCCAAATCACCAAATATCAACTAAACCTATGACTACCATTACGCAATCATGTTAAAGTGCAAGAATAACCTACAAGTTAACTACTTTACCCAAACCGGAAGACATCCGCAAGCAAAGCAAGATCTAATTAATAACTAGTAACCTAAATCAAGTACATAGATGCATCATCACAGAAAGTTAATGGAATTTAATAGAAAACAAACATCAATCAAATTGTCAAACGTCAAGCAAGATCACATATATCAACAGTTCATCATTCGGTCTAGGTGGTGATATTAACTTAGCCAACCACCATAGTCATAGCAAAATCACAGACAAAGTCAGAAACTTTAACTAGGAACATAGTTGTAGACTAAACGAATACAAGAAACAAAGATTAAGAACGAAACCGGATTGCAAAATTAGTTGACTTTATGTTCCCGGATTGGTCTCCACTTGAATCCACCTTCTTTACCTTCGAAAATCGCCTCTCAGCCTCTCTCTGATTGAACACAGGTGCCGAATGCCGAAACTAAACCCTAAAATCGATTTTATACGAAGTTCGCTTCTTTTGCAGGTTTTGAACCTCCAAGCGTATCGCTTGGAGGTATGTTATCACCAGGCGATACGCCTAGCTCATAAGTCGCGACAAAACAGTCGGGTCAAACCGACTTAACTCCCTGTTGACTTTCCCATCTACGCGTATCGCTCGACAACTATGAGGTCCCAGCCGATACGCCTGGGACTGCTTGTTCAGCCCTTCTTCTTCTTTTCTTCTTAAATCTTCTTCGCTTCTTTTGTGGCCTCGGGATTTCACTAAACTCCAACAAAACACATAAAAACCATAAACAAAACCCAAAGACTCAAACTTTACTAAAAAAAACTAAAACTAAAGACAAACCGACCCAATTTAACTCAAATATAAACATAAAAGACACCGAAAATGGGATGTGTTTGCAACACATCAATTTGCAAACACCAAGTCACACAAATTAATTACCCAACCCAAACCGAAAGACATCCGCAGATCAAACAAATATTAAATAACAATAGGAACCCTAAAAAAAGTACACATATGAATCAATTACAGAAAATCAATGGAATTTAAAGAGAGTCAAAATTCATCACAAAATTGTCATAAACCGAATGAAATTGAAGATATTAATTAATCATCAAATAGTCTAGGTGGTGGTAATAACTTAGTCTACCACCATGTTCAAATCACAAACAAACATAAAGTCTAAAACTTGAACATAATTCGGTTAAATGATTACACGAAACGAGAAAGAATTTAAAACCCGAATTAGATAAAAATACTCAAATGATTAACCCCGAGTATCCCTCCTTCGATCTCCTCTCTTTCTCCACTTGAAAATTCGTCCCAAGTTCTCCTCTAAAATTCATCCATAGCTTCCCCTCTAATTGCCGTCGACATATATTATTCGTAGGGTTGGCTTTTTATTTAGAGGACCTCTTTTTTTTTCCCTCCCTCTAATAGCCGTCCACATATATTCATGTCCACCGCCTTCGATTTTTTTTTTCCTTCGTAGATTTTTTTTTTCTTTTATGTTGACTATGACAACAAAATAAACCTCCACGTTGCTTCCATGCGAATTCAATTGTAATTCATGAAGTTTCACTATTTTTTACACTAAGCCCCCTTTATTATTCTAAACTCTACGCCGGCCCTCTATCTTTCATAATTAACTCTTTAAACCCTTCATCTTTGATGTAATATCACACCATCCCCTTGAACTTTTATCACAACCTACAAATAATATAATTGAACATTTTGAGCACAATTAAATCACAATCGACCTAAAAAAACACAAGACTCAATTAATTACTAAACTCACCTAAAATTGTACAAAAATGACTCAAAACTGGCTCAACTAATATACAAAATCCAAAGGAAAACTAGATATGTTTAGCACACATCAAAAGGTTCTTGTACAACTCAAAAATTTTCATTGATGTTTATAGCCATAAGCATATTCACTATGATTATCGTCATAGTTATGAAGTAACTCTTATGATTCTTGTTATATGGTGTTTTCAGGCTTGCCAACACAAGAGTGTCTAAACCTAGGAAGAACATTTATCAGTTCACTCGAATGAGTGAAGGATTTGGTTGTGAGTTCGTGAAAGCATGACACATAATCATTCAGGAAACTTAATCCTATGGCGGATCATAGGATCCAGTTAGGTCGTATCCTTTTATGCATGTCTTGCTTACACGAATAAGTCACAAACAAGAATCATTAGAACCAGGTATAGTTCATAAAGAAACTTCAACTTATGTTATTAGTTTGATATAAAATCAGTGAAAAGCAAAGTATTAATCCCAGACGAGCTAGGTCAAAACAACTACTTGATATAAATACTGTCAAGGGGTGAAAGACATGATCGAATGAAAATGGCCTTAAAAAGGGTAATCCGAATCACGTGTCCCTCGATTAAGCTTTTCTATTTTCACGTTCCTGCAAGGAATTCTAGATGTCATACATAGATGTATTGGAGGAAACCCGTGAAAATCTAATAACATTAGTTTGAACACCGACAGAGAAGTCTAACCGTTCTCCATCTTCTTTGAGCTTAACAGGGTAGTGTATAGTACTCATTTTGTTATACATAGAGCACTTGTGCTTGTCATGATGAGGCAACAATGGTTGCACAAATCTTTTGCCATGGGTGTTGGTGCCAATTGAGCATGGCAATATCAACAGCCTTTTTATTGCCCTTAGAGTCAATACTCTTTTCTTGGTACGGGGCTTATTAACACGGTAGCAATCACCTATGACACGTAAAGTGTTAACTGTGCATAATGCTATCAACTGGTTGAACTTTTCCACTTAAGCATTTAGTATATACTGGTGGTTATAGAAGCGAAAAGGTATATGCCTAGACACTTGTGGGGTAACCTAGTTGAATCAGGTCATAATGGTAACCTTTCATCTTAATGACATGATCCTACGGAGAAAAGCCTTGCATGAAGGTCTTGTCCACTTTGTAGTTAAATATGCTATCAAGCTTGTTTGTTATGTCATTTATACTCAAGTCTTGCATGCTTTTGCTGAAGATTAGAAAACATGCGAGCCTGTATAAGACTTGCTACCTTAGAGGTGTCGGTGTTATGTTAATCAGTCCTAGCTTGTTGTATTCTTATGAAGGAACACAACTACGGAGATTGGTCTCTTTAAGACATAGAGTTTATGAAAGATTTTCAGAACACCTTCTGAGAATGTTACAACAAGATGAAAGTTGGTGTTATTTGATTTGTCCTACTCAAGGACTGATTAAAGGTAGAATGGGATTCGTTTTCATTAGCCGTTATGAAATGATAAGCAAAGCACAATCTATTAGTATTTATGATGTAAAATATTTTCTTATTATAAATTGGTAAGATTTATTTTATAAGAAAATTGAGAATTTGATTAGACAAGTTACTTGAGACCGCCAAGTGAGCCTCAGGAGCAAGTTGTGTAACCAAACTGACAACGATTGTTAATTGCGAGAAAATAGTCGCAACTCTTGGCATGAGGCGCAAAATACAACCTTTTGTATTATCGCGATACGTTTAGCCTCATCCATGCCCACCTTATTTGTACATACTCATAGTGTTGTGTTTAATACTCCAACACTACAAATATATACAAAGAAAGTGATAGTAATCCCAAATGGTCAATGTGACAGACACAGTGTTTAATACTCCAATTTCTACACCTTGGAAGATATCCTGAACACTAAGTGTGGTGTTTAATACTCCAACACTGATGCATTGGTAAATATGTTCCAAGTTTGACTTGATCTTGGATGGCATGAACTATCAATTTATTATTACCAGATAGGGATATTAAAATTTAGTTTTAATATTGGTGATCGTTTGACAGAAACGAGAACCCTATCTTCACTCGTGAAACTCATTTTAAATAACCTATTATGTAAAAATACAACTAGGTTGTCGCGAGTTATGTAACCAGTCAAAAGTTAATAAATCACGTATTAAGTTTAATTGAGTTTTATAAAGTTCGAAAACTCCAAAAACTCATTATGGTGGTTACATTAAAATATAGGTCAAGTTGTAAAGACTTTTTAAATTTGTTAGAGCATATTCCTATAGATAGATAGATAGATAGATAGATAGATACACTACACGTTAAGGGGGAGTTTGTTAGAGCATATTCATATGCTACAATGTGTCTCGTGTATTGTATCTAGACTAGAGCAAGTTTATGAGTCAAATAGTCAACATACCATTGGGGCCGTACCATATGGACCGCCATACCAGTTGGTACGGGCGTACCAACTGGTACGTAGGTTGGTAACGCCGGCCAGTATGTTGAGACTATAAATAGTTCGTGTTAGAGAGTTCTGTGAGTTCTGTCATTCTCTATTCTTAAGTGTGTGTAACTTAGTGTGTATTCTCTCTCTCTAGAACTCTTTATGATCCTCTTTGTGAATCAATAAAGCAAGTCTTTATTTACATCGTGTTCATTACGTTTTGACCGAATCATGCAGTAGTAAGGTCCGTAAACGTACTTACAAGTGGTATCAGAGCAATCCATGTTGCTCTACTGCTTTGATTTGGCCATTTTCGAATTTCTAGTGAGAGAAAGTTTGGGTTTAAGTCGTTTTTCATCAATTTTTCCCTATTCTGAGTGATTCCGAGGTAAAATATTATTTCTAAAGCTTCCTAGAGTGTTTTCGCACATCACTGTTCCAAATACCAGTCCAAAAAGTCATAAATTCGAAAAATCAGTCGATTTCAGTATGGTACACTGCTAGTATGCTAGATGAGTTTGTTGGTACGCCGGTTGAACATCTTGGTACGCTAGGAAATCTTCATAGATTTCTAGTACGCTGGTCATTGGTACGGAAGACAATCTTCATCTGTGGTACGCGACGGTTATTCTTTGATCCGCTGGCAGTTACACCGTACCAAGTTGGTACGCCACTATTTTTGGTACGTTGATTTTTCTGGTCCGGGTTTTGATACGCTGACTTGTTTGGTCCGCTGGTGGTACGTTGCACTCTGTTGGTACGGAAGTTGATAGTTTGGTACGCTAATCAGGTTGTTGGTACATTGAGCCATAATTATCAACATTCAAAATGAGCGATTATCAAGCATTTTCGGCTGTTCAAACCTCGATGCAAATCATGATGAATTATGATAATGAAATTGGAACAACTCAAAAAGTTCCTAAATTACTATGATTGGAAGATTATCATAATTAGAAGAAACGATTTGAATCATACATTTTTTTCACGAGATGTTGATTGTTGGATTCTAATTGAAAAACAATATGAGTACCCTATGATAGCCAATACTTTGCCAAAATTGGTAAGTGATTTTGAGGCTGACGAAAAGAAGGAGTTTGCAAGAGAAAAGAAGACTTATAGTTTTCTTACAATGGCATTACCTAAAGATTTGATGCACCAGTTTAAAAATTTTCCAACTTCTAAACAATTATGGGATGCTATTAAGGAAAGATGCGAGGGTAATGACCAATATAAAAACACTCGAAAGAAATTTTTGAAGAAGGAGTTTGATAATATTTGGGCATTGCGAGAATGAGAAAGTCACAGATTTGATTGCAAGATTTTCACATTTAATAAATGAGCTTGACATTGTAGGTGTCAAGAAGGAGAATGATGAATTGAAAAAGAAGTTTCTGGAAGCTTTACCAGATAAATGGGAAAATTTTGTTATGATGCTGACTAATGATTCAAACTACTTAAGTTGGACATTCAATCAATTGATAAGCAAATTACAAGCTCGTGAAATGGAGATGATTGTAAAGAAGTCAACATAGCCTTCGGTTCAGCATCCTGAATTGTACTTTGGAGAAAATTCTGCTACTATGAATGCTAAAACAAGTCAAATTCTAGTTCAAACTTTAATCCAACTCCAACAGCTCTTCTTGCTGAAAAATATGAAAATTTTGGTTATTCACTAGGTTGCAGTTTCACTTTTCCTAATAAACTAACAAATAATTCTAGTTCTGATCAAACCACTGAAGATCTAGTTGCATTTTTCATATCATCTTCTTCTGGTTCTATATTCGGTCAAATCAGTGATGCTGGTTTGTACCCGAATGACATAAATCAGTTGGATGATGATGAATTGAATAAGTTAGATTTGGATTGGCAGATTGCTATGATAGTTGAACGAGGAAGAAGATTTATGAAGAAACATGGAAAGAAGTCTATTATGCAAGGAGAAAAACTTGGTTTTGATAAGTCAAAAATTAAATGTTTCAAATGTTCTAAGATTAGACATTTTGCTAGTGAGTGAAACATATATTCATCTGAAAAGAGTAATTCTGATAAGCATGATCACGATAAAAACGCAAAAGCTATGGTGGCTGAACAAGGTATGATGCACATGATAAGATGAGAAGAGAAAAGTTTTTGTCTAACAGAGCTTCAGAACAGTTGATCGTTTCAGAAAAGGCTTTGGGTGAAGCTCAGGAAAGATATCAGATTTAAGTGTTCAAGTTCTGGATCTGAATCGTCAATTAAATAATTTGAAGAATTCACATTCTTTCACAAGTTTTTTGTGCAAAGATGAAAATTTCAAGAAAGTTTTTGGAGGAGAAGAGTATAATCAGATTCCACATCCCATTATTCAAACTGATCCTCTAGCTGATGTTAATCCTTTTGATACAAATGGAGATTATTCTAAGTTTGCAAATGACAAGTCTGAAAAGAAAAACTCAAAGTCTTCAAAGAAGAAAGTGAAGAATGAGGAAAGTTTGGTTGATACATCTACATCAAAGTTTGTATCTGGTGGGTTTATATCTGATAAGGGCATAATTACTATTGAAAAGATAGTTGAAAAAGATGAAAACCAGTTGAATGAAGAAAAAGTTGCTGCAAAGCTGGTTGAAGCTAACAAGTTGAAGGATATTAAAGCTTCATTCAATCAAGCTGCTAAAGCTGGTTCTTCAAGTCCTCAAGTTGTTTTATCAATGCTACCAGGATACAAACAGTCCGGTTTAGGTAGTGAGAACAAGAAATGTGCAAAGAATGTTAAGAAGAACATACCCAAGAAAGCTCCAAAAGAAAAGAAAGATACAAATCTTAAACAAATTTATCATTTGGCTCAAGTTTTCATGTCTACAATGGAGAAAGGATTCGAAAGCAGACCACAAAAGAAGAATTCTTTTGAAGTAATTCAAGAGTTGGTCAACAATTCAAAGAATCTTCTTCATCTAGTTCAAATTCTACACCTTGAAGTCCTACATCAAAATGGGTGCATTCTAACCGATTTCATATTTTTGATGATATTTCTGATAATTATGATTTTGATGATAGATGTCATGCATTTCAGGACAAACCACAATCTAAACGATCATATCGTTTGTGCTATCAATGTCCCGACCAGGCCACATGGCACACGATTGTTCTGAAATTGTAAAACGAACATTTTTTTTATAAATCTGCTACATTTATTGATGAATGAAGCATAATTTTTACTGAGTCAACATTATCCAAATCTAATTTTCAAAAGAAACAATTTTTCAAATTTGATTCAAGTGTTGGTGATTGTTCATCACAAGATGATGACTCGGTTAAAACAGAAAAAGCAAAAATGCAGTGGTGACCTAAAGTGGCCAGCAAGGCTGTAAATGATTTTGTTGAAGATACTGGTCGACCAGAAGCTGTGTACTTCGGGTCATTTGAACACTAATCATTTTAATCCAGTGTGCATGTTGTGACATCCACCTATTTACCATATTTGTAACCCGACCCATTTCTATTATCCATGCTAAAGTCATACCCAAGTCATCCCAACTCGAGACCAACGGTGATATTATTTAACAACTCAAAGACTACACAAAGTGAAAGAACATATTTATGATTACAAAAGATAAGATTTTATAGTCTTACATATATATATATTCTTTTAGATAAAATGGTGGTTTATAAAAGGGTTATTGGCTTGTATTAATCCTAACTTTCACGTATTGGCCGATAACACTCCCAACTTTACTCCTTCCATCGGCCACCACGAACTATCATTACATTTTCCTCCATCACTCCCCCCGTTAATTTACTTAAA
>JBCNJP010000003.1:79875120-79933751 GCA_039602395.1 Deinandra increscens subsp. villosa
GGGGTGGCACAAAAAAAAATTCTTGAATAGTGATATATAAGAAAAAAATACGATTTCATTAGATGAGTACAAACTAACGTAAAAATCTTACTTTTGAAAGTTAACCTTTTTTATTACCCATTTTTCGATCGTCGTATCGCTTTGTTCTGAATTCCAATCGTCGCTTCGCTTTGTTCTCTGTTCTAAGTGAGGGGGAGGGCGGAATGGGAAATTGAGAATTGATATTTAGTTATCTACGTGAGAATATAAAGAATCAGTGGATAAAAAAAGTTAAGTGACTGGTCTAATAGGAGGAATTGGGAAATGAGATTTGAGAATTAAATTACCTAAGTAGAAATAGAAAAAGATACGTAGGGATAGGAGGAATTGGGAAATGAGATTTGAGAATTAATTTACCTAAGTAGAAATAGAAAAAGATAGGTAGCAGAAAGGAATCGAACGGATGACTCTCTATTTCCTACTTACACAAACTTACCATTCCGCCAAGAAAACAATCTGATTTTATAACTAACTTGAAAATATTTAAGGTGTGTCACAAATACATAAAAGTAAAAAAAAAACTCAAAAATCCAAATTTTTTCCACTTCGTATACGAGTTTAAGGGGTAGCCCGTGCCACCCCTGGACCTTATAAAGGTCCGCCCCTGGCTGTGAAGCGGTCATTGGTGAACCGCTACAACGCTTTGCTCAGTTATGTGCTGCATCACAAGTACGAGGCCGGCAAAGTTTCAGTTGCGTTTCTGATCCAGGAAATGGTGAACAAGTTCGCCAAGGAGGTGGTGGAGATGGAGCACAAACTGGAGGCTGTGGAGCAAGAATCACAGGCGCTGGAACATCACTTATCTGTGATGTTTTCTTAGTTGATGTTCCCGGCCTGCTGTTGTTGGTGGTTTTGTGAAGGAGGTTTGATGGTTTTTGGTCGTTGTTGATAGTTTCAAAACTTTTAACTTTTGGTGGTTGTAAAGTCCTAGTGGTATCTAGGCATTTTTTGTAATTAATACATTAATGATCTCCTCGGTTGACAATCACGTATGCTAATTAATATGATCTTGTGGTTAATGCTTTCTATGGTAATTTGTCTTATTATTTAAATATGTTTATTACTTTAACTAAGTATTATTGATTAGAAGTCTTAATTTACTTTAAATTGATCTCGCAATAAAATTGTATAAGAAGTCTAATCTATTTCTAACTCTTACGAATTATATATATATATTTCAATATATAGCAAACATGCATGATAAATACGATCAACGAAACTTGAAACCAAGACCAAATCGCTACTCATCGTAAACCATCAAATGACATATCACGTGTAGTACAGTTACATAACAAAAAATAAAAATAATAAATTGTTGTCTCCTCGCCCACACCTCAGCCTGTCGTGAAAATCATTCAAGAGCATCATCATTACCACTAATATGGACTGGATCATCAGAATCATAATCGGGGTCGGAATCAAGTGTAGATTCGTCATTCATAAAAATTCTACCACTGTCATCATAGTCATCAGTTGTATCTTCTAAGTCACTGACACGGGAATACAAATTACGTAGTTCTTGAACTTCCTTATACGGTACAGTTTCAGGTTCTACATCTTTTCGAACTATGAAAGATGAGTTAGGTAATTCTTCGGTTGGTTCAAAAGGTGGCAACTCACTTGATTCCTCTTCTTGAAATACATCAGTACTCGACGATACTTAGTCTTCATCGTGCTCAAGTATATCATAAACGTTGCGATGGTTTACTTTCTGTACCACCATCCAATTTTTCCCACGTGCCATATCTTTCAGATAAAAAACTTGTTGAGCTTGAGTAGCGAAGATAAATGGTTCATCTACAAACCACTTAGATGTAATGTCAATTGATGTCAATTTGTGATCAACCACCATTTTCTTCCCCTTTGGATCTGTATTATACCACTTGCAACGAAACATGAATACCTTTCTGCCGAGTATGAAATCCAACTCCATAACTTCGAGTAACACACCATAATAAATCCTTGTTTCATCATCATATTCCCCTGCACAAACTCCACTACATTGTGTAGTGAACTTGTCATCACGCACTTTGCAACGAAATCTAACACCATGTACAACGCAACTTTGCCAACTACTATAACGATCATCGGGAAACTGTGACAATGCGTACAAATCATCTGTTGCTCGATGATCCCTGTTGACTCTAAGCAAAGACATCTATAAATACCAAAGATTAGTTGTGTGCTTAAAATCAATTACTAATTACAGTAAAGAGTTTTTCTTTTTACCTTTTTCTTGAACCAAGAAGGAAATTCACGCTTGTGTATAGTATCTAAATCTTCATCTGCTACACCTCTTGATTTTATAGCGTCTCTGTGCTCCCTAAATGAAATATAAGATATATAGTTGATAATTTTGAAATTAACTACTTAAAAGAATATAAACGGTATATGTTAGTACAGTCAACTTACTTTAAGAAATAATCAAGATCATCTCCGCAATTATTAATGATATACCATTGCACCGCATCAACATCGTTACCTAGCTGTCCGAATTTTGAAGCACCCAATGTACGAATTTTGTTGTTGAATAGCTCCATATCGTGTTTAGTGGTCGGTACATCCCAGTTGCGTTCAGGACGAGTAAATCTTGTTTCAATGCCATGACCGATAAGTTCAATGCTCTTCCTAAAAACGACACTTGGGAGTTGGTACCTCGCCAAGATAATATGAATGTTATCCGTAGTCTTTGGTTGTTTAAACACAAATTCAATTCCAATGGTACCCTCGAGAGGTACAAGGCTCGTTTAGTTTGTGATGGTAGGACTCAACAGGTGGGCAAGGACTGCGGTGAAACTTTTAGTCCGGTGGTCAAACCCGCCACTATTCAGACGGTTCTCTCACTGGCTCTTTCGCAGTCTTGGTCAATTCATCAACTAGATGTCTCTAATGCCTTTCTTCATGGTAATCTCCATGAATTGGTATACATGTATCAACCCATGGGGTTCAGGCTTCGGGATTATCCGGACCATGTTTGTCTACTAAAAAAATCTCTCTATGGTCTCAAATAGGCATCGCGCGCATGGTATTTGTGGTTCACCGACTTTGTCATCACCTTTGGATACTCGCAAAGTCGATGTGATAACTCCATCCTCAGGCGAGACCTTGATACAGCTTATGTCACACCCTGATGTTACCGATTACGTGGGCATGTGACCTCATGGACTCATAGTCGTGGATACAAGGAACGACCCTTACCAGTTTTGTTTACGTTTGAAACCAAATAGTTATCAAAGTTGCAGCGGAATGCATAAAAGATAACATTGTCTTACAAATTTAAAACGATAACATTTTGATAGAAATTACGAGTGTTCATGATTTATTTAAATAGAAAAGAGGTGACCATGACTCCATCCCTAATGCAGGCCCTAGTAGTTGATAGACTTCCCATTTGCACACCGAGAGCGATTCTTAGTTACCTGAGAAATATATTAGTTTAAAAGGTCAACGTAATGTTGGTGAGTTCATAGGTTTAGGACTCTACAAAAATGTATTTGTGAAACAGTTGATGGTATACAAGATATTATAATGGTTTACCCGTCGTTGCATTGATCTACCTGTACCTTGATTTCAAACACTAACAGATTTACCCACCACCTAAGGTAACTTCCCCTAAGAAATACCAATGGCATGGAATAACTGACATGTACCCCGTGACAGTTACCGCGGAGTCAGAATTAGAGCTACCAATTAGGGCAGGGTTGTCTACTCAAATAGATCTATTCACTAGTTATCGTTTCGTTATAGGAACTAATTGAAATCAATTGTTGGTGGGATTTGTAGCAATATGTTGTATAACAAATTACCATGAAGGGGTATGAAAGAACAGATAATCAATAAGGCGAAACAGTTGTACCATAATATCAAGTAAAAATATTTGTTTGCTCATAATTTCTCCCCCAAAGTATTTAAACAGTTTTAAAAGAAAGGGGCCGTGAAACTCACCTCTCCAAGGTGAATGATCGAGATAGCTGATACGAGCCGTAAGCGACTAATGTCCTAATATCAATAATAGTAGAGCAAGTCTTAGGTCTTGATTCATTTGGATAACGTTTTAGTTAACCAATGATCCTGGTCGAGTCTTGACAATTCATTCACGTTTGTACGTTTGGAAAACCCGTTTGAAAATATTTATTCAAAATAAATATTTGTGCTTTGATGGTGCTTAGATATTTGATAAGTGTGAGTTCTAAGTTGATTGATCGTTCGTTAGGTTATGATATATATATTATGCATATATATATTTATAACATTTTTCATTCGTCGTGATAAATAATATGAGGTATTATTTATTTCGACGTTTCCTTAAATCAAAACTTGTATTTGAAATTTGTTGGTAAAAGAATTGCGAATGTAAGTTTGGTGAACCATGGTGTGCCGGACCGTGAGTGAATTTAAATAAAAAATATAAACATATGAATTTATTAAAAAATATGTTTATTTTAGGTTTATCCTTAAACATTGATAAATAAATACAAAAGGTTGTACATGTTCAAGATTTGGATAATTATAATAATAATTGTTGTTATTATTAAACCTTTGAGTCTTTAGCTGATATTATTTTTATCGGGCAAGTGACCCAAAAATGATTAAACAAGTTTAATTTATACAAAAATGTTTAGTCGAATATTTGAACAAGTGAATGTGATTTTAACGCATTCGTTTTATAAAAATAATGGTCCTTATATTAATCTTTGTTTTCTAAAATCCGAGATAGGTCCGACCCTTGGTCACCACTTGTTTGTCCATGGTTCTCTTACCATTTTGAGTCATTAGTCCGATAGTTTAGGATATGTTTTCATAATTTATATATTACGTGATTTCCACCTAAAATATGTTGTGTTCATTTGTTACTTACCATAAACACAATCCATCAAGATTTTAACCAATAGAGCATTTATTAACACATAATACGTTGTAGCAACATATAAACGTGTGTTAAGTTAAGATTTTGTTGATGGATTTCTTTTACCCGAATGTTAAGAGTTCTCGAATATAATTAAACTTAAGTTAACATATCTCATGATCATTTTGTGTTTCATACCCATTTTAGGGTTTCTTGATTATGAACCAAAAGAAATACAAGAAGTATCATTTCATGTCTCAATCTCGAGTGTAAATACTCCCGGGTATGTCATTCGGCTCATCACTCGGTTCCTCTAACTCAAGACCCACAATTGTGACAATATTAAGCCCCGAGGGCATCACAATGTAGTTTGGTCCATGGAATGTACAAAGAAAGAAAAGGAAAGCTTATCATTTCATGTGGGTTTTTAACCCGAGAGGAAAACTAGATCATCAAGACTCGAGGGTTTCATCGGTGTAACATTTTATGTAGAAAATGTAAAGGAGAGGGGGTTAGGAGCTTACAAAGAGCAAGTCCTAGTGGTGGCGGTGACTGGAACCGGTGGCGGTGGCGGCGACTGTTGGTGGTGGCGGCGGCAGTTGGCGCCGATGATGATGATTGTTGATGGTGAGGATGACGGTGGGGGTGTCGGTTGACGTTAATGAGGGTGGTGATGGTGGTGGTGGCTATCGGATGTCAAGAGAGATGGAGGGTGTTGATGGTGGCGGTGATGATGATTTACGGTGGTGGTGATGATGAGGAATGACGAGGAGGATGATGGTAGTGGCGATGGCGACGGATGACGAAGGTGGAGGTAACGACAGATGGTGATGATGGTGAAAGGTGGTGGCGGGTTCTCGTGGTTACACCGAGGGGGTGAGGGAGGAGAGGTAGGTGGTGCGACGGTGGCGTGTGGAGGTCGTCGAGCAGCAGCAGCAGCTGCGGGTGGTGGTTGTAGCGCTCGCCGGCAGTGGAGGGTGGTGGAGGGAGCGTCGATCGGTGTTGAGAAAGGGAGAGGGTAGAGGCTTTTGAACAAGGTTTTGTGTGTGTGGGTGGAGAAACAAGTATGGGTCTTGTGTACTTCCCCACATGTCTAAATTGATAACCATGGGTTAAGCTAATTAACTTGGGTTAGTGAGATATTTTAGGAGATTAAGTGTATTAGTTTTTTTTATTTATAAAAGCTTCACTAATCATTATAATTTTTATTAAAACCACAACTATAATTGTAGTGTATTCATAAAATAATAACCACTAAATTGACAGGTTTTAGTTGGGCCGAAATTTATGATGATGGGTATTGGGCCGGGTATGGATCGTGCCGAGCCGATATACGAGAATTTCTCCGTTTTTGACGTGGTTAGTCCCGTTAATTACTAAAATTAGCCGAACGTGATACGTTATAGATTAAAGTTGTCGGTTGGCTTGTCGAGCCGTGTTTTGGGCTTGGTTTGTTCCATTTGCCTTATTGGGCCGGGCCGGGCCCAATTTGGTAAACGGGTGTTTTAAGCCGAACCGTTCCATGGTTTTGATCGAGACGAGTTGTCAAATAATTCACGAGGTCACAATATTGTTATATAATTATTGTTTGATCGAAATCTAATTATTTAGGATTTTTGGTTTTATTTATTATATTTGATCGTGCAACCGCGTGAAAAATAAATAGTTTGTTCTTTCTGCTTTTATGCTTGAATATTTCATGATTTAAAACCGGTAATAGTTTTAAATGAAATACGCGTTGCCGGGTGTTGGTGTGATTTCTCATGACACCGTTTGGGGAAATATAAAAGTTACTTTTTATATTCATTTTTATTATTAAAGTTCCACCGATCACACGGTGAATCTTTCTGTTTGTCATGGGTATGTTTCTCTCTACAAACGTGGGAATTTGTCAAGGATGGACGTTTTTGTGCACAGTTTTACTAATGCTACTACTAATTAAAGTTAAGCACGTATGTAAATATAGTCAACGAGTATTGGCCCCACTCAAACAACATGCCTAACTTCTCCATCGGCCCAATCACCATCGCCTACCCACCCCCACTTCCCTAATAGCCCAACAGCCTTCACCTACACCCACTGATTCTGTAACTCAATCTCCTGCCCCCTCCCACTCGGCATGTCCAGACCCCCACCCCACCCCCCCCCCCCACACACACACACACCTCCATCTCAGATCGTTAATATCCCTCCAGTAACCCGAACAATGCATGCCCGATCGATGTCCGACATCACGAACCCTAAAATCCCATTCTCCCTCCACACCACCTCCATCGCTCCTCTTCCTCGAAATCCTAAAGCCGCCTTGTCCTCACCCGAATGGCAGGCCGCCATGACCGATAAGTTCAATGCTCTTCCTAAAAACGACACTTGGGAGTTGGTACCTCGCCAAGATAATATGAATGTTATCCGTAGTCTTTGGTTGTTTAAACACAAATTCAATTCCAATGGTACCCTCGAGAGGTACAAGGCTCGTTTAGTTTGTGATGGTAGGACTCAACAGGTGGGCAAGGACTGTGGTGAAACTTTTAGTCCGGTGGTCAAACCCGCCACTATTCAGACGGTTCTCTCACTGGCTCTTTCACATTCTTGGTCAATTCATCAACTGGATGTCTCTAATGCCTTTCTTCATGGTAATCTCCATGAATTGGTATACATGTATCAACCCATGGGGTTCAGGCATCGGGATTATCCGGACCATGTTTGTCTACTAAAAAAATCTCTCTATGGTCTCAAATAGGCATCGCGGGCATGGTATTAGTGGTTCACCGACTTTGTCATCACCTTTGGATTCTCGCAAAGTCGATGTGATAACTCCATCCTCAGGCGAGACCTTGATACAGCTTATGTCACACCCCGATGTTACCGATTACGTAGGCATGTGACCTCATGGACTCATAGTCGTGGATACAAGGAACGACCCTTACCAGTTTCGTTTACGTTTGAAAACCAAATAGTTATCAAAGTTGCAGCGGAATTCATAAAAGATAACATTGTCTTACAAATTTAAAACGATAACATTTTGATAGATATTACGAGTGTTCATGATTTATTTAAATAGAAAAGAGGTGACCATGACTCCATCCCTAATGCAGACCCTAGTAGTTGATAGACTTCCCATTTGCACACCGAGAGCGATTCTTAGTTACCTGAGAAATACATGAGTTTAAAAGGTCAACGTAATGTTGGTGAGTTCATAGGTTTAGGACTCTACAAAAATGTATTTGTAAAACAGTTGATGGTATACAAGATATTATAATGGTTTACCCATCGTTGCATTGATCTACCTATACCTTGATTTCAAACACTAAGAGATTTACCCACCACCTAAGGTAACTTCCCCTAAGAAATACCAATGGCATGGAATAACTGACATGTACCCCGTGACAGTTACCGCGGAGTCAGAATTAGGGCTACCAATTAGGTCAGGGTTGTCAACCCACATAGATCTATTCACTAGTTATCGTTTCGTTATAGGAACTAATTGAAATTAATTGTTGGTGGGATTTGTAGCAATATGTTGTATAACAAATTACCATGAAGGGGTATGAAAGAACAGATAATCAATAAGGCGAAACAGTTGTACCATAATATCAAGTAAAAATATTTGTTTGCTCATAATTTCTCCCCCAAAGTATTTAAACAGTTTAAAAAGAAAGGGGCCGTGAAACTCACCTCTCCAAGGTGAATGATCGAGATAGCTGATACGAGCCGTAAGCGACTGATGTCCTAATATCAATAATAGTAGAGCAAGTCTTAGGTCTTGATTCATTTGGATAACGTTTTAGTTAACCAATGATCCTGGTCGAGTCTTGACAATTCATTCTCGTTTGTACGTTAGGAAAACCCGTTTGAAAATATTTATTCAAAATAAATATTTGTGCTTTGATGGTGCTTAGACATTTGATAAGTATGAGTTCTAAGTTGATTGATCGTTCGTTAGGTTATGATATATATATTATGCATATATATATTTATAACATTTTTCATTCGTCGTGATAAATAATATGAGGTATTATTCATTTGACGTTTCCTTAAATCAAAACTTGTATTTTAAATTTGTTGGTAAAAGAATTGTGAATGTAAGTTTGGTGAACCATGGTGTGACGGACCGTGAGTGAATTTATAATAAAAAAATAAACATATATGAATTTATCAAAAAATATGTTTATTTTAGGTTTATCCTTAAACATTGATAAATAAATACAAAAGGTTGTACATGTTCAAGATTTGGATAATTATAATAATAATTGTTGTTATTATTAAACCTTTGAGTCTTTAACTGATATTATTTTTATCAGGCAAAGTCTACGACTTTAAGTGACCCAAAAATGATTAAACAAGTTTAATTTATACAAAAATGTTTAGTCGAATATTTGAACAAGTGAATGTGATTTTAACGCATTCGTTTTATAAAACTAATGGTCCTTATGTTAGTCTTTGTTTTCTAAAATCCGAGATAGGTCCGACCCTTGGTCACCACTTGTTTGTCCGTGGTTCTCTTACCATTTTGAGTCATTAGTCCGATAGTTTAGGATATGTTTTTATAATTTATATATTACGTGATTTCCACCTAAAATATGTTGTGTTCATTTGTTACTTACCATAAACACAATCCATCAAGATTTTAACCAATAGAGCATGTATTAACACATAATAAGTTGTAGCAACATATAAACGTGTGTTAAGTTAAGATTTTGTTGATGGGTTGCTTTTACCCGAATGTTAAGAGTTCTCGAATATAATTAAACTTAAGTTAACATATCTTATGATCATTTTGTGTTTCATACCCATTTTAGGGTTTCTTGATTATGAACCAAAAGAAATACAAGAAGTATCATTTCATGTCTCAATCTCGAGTGTAAATACTCCCGGGTATGTCATTCGGCTCATCACTCGGTTCCTCTAACTCAAGACCCACAATTGTGACAATATTAAGCCCCGAGGGCATCACAATGTAGTTTGGTCCATGGAATGTACAAAGAAAGAAAAGGAAAGCTTATCATTTCATGTGGGTTTTTAACCCGAGAGGAAAACTAGATCATCAAGACTCGAGGGTTTCATCGGTGTAACATTTTATGTAGAAAATGTAAAGGAGAGGGGGTTAGGAGCTTACAAAGAGCAAGTCCTAGTGGTGGCGGTGACCGGAACCGGTGGCGGTGGCGGCGACTGTTGGTGGTGGCGGCGGCAGTTGGCGCCGATGATGATGATTGTTGATGGTGAGGATGACGGTGGGGGTGTCGGTTGACGATAATGAGGGTGGTGATGGTGGTGGTGGCTATCGGATGTCAAGAGAGATGGAGGGTGTTGATGGTGGCGGTGATGATGATTTACGGTGGTGGTGATGATGAGGAATGACGAGGAGGATGATGGTAGTGGCGATGGCGATGGATGACGAAGGTGGAGGTAACGACAGATGGTGATGATGGTGAAAGGTGGTGGCGGGTTCTCGTGGTTACACCGAGGGGGTGAGGGAGGAGAGGTAGGTGGTGCGACGGTGGCGTGTGGAGGTCGTCGAGCAGCAGCAGCAGCTGCGGGTGGTGGTTGTAGCGCTCGTCGGCAGTGGAGGGTGGTGGAGGGAGCGTCGATCGGTGTTGAGAAAGGGAGAGGGTAGAGGCTTTTGAACAAGGTTTTGTGTGTGTGGGTGGAGAAACAAGTATGGGTCTTGTGTACTTCCCCACATGTCTAAATTGATAACCATGGGTTAAGCTAATTAACTTGGGTTAGTGAGATATTTTAGGAGATTAAGTGTATTAGTTTTTTTTATTTATAAAAGCTTCACTAATCATTATAATTTTTATTAAAACCACAACTATAATTGTAGTGTATTCATAAAATAATAACCACTAAATTGACAGGTTTTAGTTGGGCCGAAATTTATGATGATGGGTATTGGGCCGGGTATGGCTCGTGCCGAGCCGATATACGAGAATTTCTCCGTTTTTGACGTGGTTAGTCCCGTTAATTACTAAAATTAGCCGAACGTGATACGTTATAGATTAAAGTTGTCGGTTGGCTTGTCGAGCCGTGTTTTGGGCTTGGTTTGTTCCATTTGCCTTATTGGGCCGGGCCGGGCCCAATTTGGTAAACGGGTGTTTTAAGCCGAACCGTTCCATGGTTTTAATCGAGACGAGTTGCCAAATAATTCACGAGGTCACAATATTGTTATATAATTATTGTTTGATCGAAATCTAATTATTTAGGATTTTTGGTTTTATTTATTATATTTGATCGTGCAACCGCGTGAAAAATAAATTGTTTGTTCTTTCTGCTTTTATGCTTGAATATTTCATGATTTAAAACCGGTAATAGTTTTAAATGAAATACGCGTTGCCGGGTGTTGGTGTGATTTCTCATGACACCGTTTGGGGAAATATAAAAGTTACTTTTTATATTCATTTTTATTATTAAAGTTCCACCGATCACACGGTGAATCTTTCTGTTTGTCATGGGTATGTTTCTCTCTACAAACGTGGGAATTTGTCAAGGATGGACGTTTTTGTGCACAGTTTTACTAATGCTACTACTAATTAAAGTCAAGCACGTATGTAAATATAGTCAACGAGTATTGGCCCCACTCAAACAACAGGCCTAACTTCTCCATCGGCCCAATCACCATCGCCTACCCACCCCCACTTCCCTAATAGCCCAACAGCCTTCACCTACACCCACTGATTCTGTAACTCAATCTCCTGCCCCCTCCCACTCGGCAAGTCCAACCCCCACCCCACCCCCCCCCCCCCACACACACACACCTCCATCTCAGATCGTTAATATCCCTCCAGTAACCCGAACAATGCATGCCCGATCGATGTCCGACATCACGAACCCTAAAATCCCATTCTCCCTCCACACCACCTCCATCGCTCCTCTTCCTCGAAATCCTAAAGCCGCCTTGTCCTCACCCGAATGGCAGGCCGCCATGACCGATAAGTTCAATGCTCTTCCTAAAAACGACACTTGGGAGTTGGTACCTCGCCAAGATAATATGAATGTTATCCGTAGTCTTTGGTTGTTTAAACACAAATTCAATTCCAATGGTACCCTCGAGAGGTACAAGGCTCGTTTAGTTTGTGATGGTAGGACTCAACAGGTGGGCAAGGACTGTGGTGAAACTTTTAGTCCGGTGGTCAAACCCGCCACTATTCAGACGGTTCTCTCACTGGCTCTTTCACATTCTTGGTCAATTCATCAACTGGATGTCTCTAATGCCTTTCTTCATGGTAATCTCCATGAATTGGTATACATGTATCAACCCATGGGGTTCAGGCATCGGGATTATCCGGACCATGTTTGTCTACTAAAAAAATCTCTCTATGGTCTCAAATAGGCATCGCGGGCATGGTATTAGTGGTTCACCGACTTTGTCATCACCTTTGGATTCTCGCAAAGTCGATGTGATAACTCCATCCTCAGGCGAGACCTTGATACAGCTTATGTCACACCCCGATGTTACCGATTACGTAGGCATGTGACCTCATGGACTCATAGTCGTGGATACAAGGAACGACCCTTACCAGTTTCGTTTACGTTTGAAAACCAAATAGTTATCAAAGTTGCAGCGGAATTCATAAAAGATAACATTGTCTTACAAATTTAAAACGATAACATTTTGATAGAAATTACGAGTGTTCATGATTTATTTAAATAGAAAAGAGGTGACCATGACTCCATCCCTAATGCAGGCCCTAGTAGTTGATAGACTTCCCATTTGCACACCGAGAGCGATTCTTAGTTACCTGAGAAATACATGAGTTTAAAAGGTCAACGTAATGTTGGTGAGTTCATAGGTTTAGGACTCTACAAAAATGTATTTGTAAAACAGTTGATGGAATACAAGATATTATAATGGTTTACCCATCGTTGCATTGATCTACCTATACCTTGATTTCAAACACTAAGAGATTTACCCACCACCTAAGGTAACTTCCCCTAAGAAATACCAATGGCATGGAATAACTGACATGTACCCCGTGACAGTTACCGCGGAGTCAGAATTAGGGCTACCAATTAGGTCAGGGTTGTCAACCCACATAGATCTATTCACTAGTTATCGTTTCGTTATAGGAACTAATTGAAATTAATTGTTGGTGGGATTTGTAGCAATATGTTGTATAACAAATTACCATGAAGGGGTATGAAAGAACAGATAATCAATAAGGCGAAACAGTTGTACCATAATATCAAGTAAAAATATTTGTTTGCTCATAATTTCTCCCCCAAAGTATTTAAACAGTTTAAAAAGAAAGGGGCCGTGAAACTCACCTCTCCAAGGTGAATGATCGAGATAGCTGATACTAGCCGTAAGCGACTGATGTCCTAATATCAATAATAGTAGAGCAAGTCTTAGGTCTTGATTCATTTGGATAACGTTTTAGTTAACCAATGATCCTGGTCGAGTCTTGACAATTCATTCTCGTTTGTACGTTAGGAAAACCCGTTTGAAAATATTTATTCAAAATAAATATTTGTGCTTTGATGGTGCTTAGACATTTGATAAGTATGAGTTCTAAGTTGATTGATCGTTCGTTAGGTTATGATATATATATTATGCATATATATATTTATAACATTTTTCATTCGTCGTGATAAATAATATGAGGTATTATTCATTTGACGTTTCCTTAAATCAAAACTTGTATTTTAAATTTGTTGGTAAAAGAATTGTGAATGTAAGTTTGGTGAACCATGGTGTGACGGACCGTGAGTGAATTTATAATAAAAAAATAAACATATATGAATTTATCAAAAAATATGTTAATTTTAGGTTTATCCTTAAACATTGATAAATAAATACAAAAGGTTGTACATGTTCAAAATTTGGATAATTATAATAATAATTGTTGTTATTATTAAACCTTTGAGTCTTTAACTGATATTATTTTTATCAGGCAAAGTCTACGACTTTAAGTGACCCAAAAATGATTAAACAAGTTTAATTTATACAAAAATGTTTAGTCGAATATTTGAACAAGTGAATGTGATTTTAACGCATTCGTTTTATAAAACTAATGGTCCTTATGTTAGTCTTTGTTTTCTAAAATCCGAGATAGGTCCGACCCTTGGTCACCACTTGTTTGTCCGTGGTTCTCTTACCATTTTGAGTCATTAGTCCGATAGTTTAGGATATGTTTTCATAATTTATATAATACGTGATTTCCACCTAAAATATGTTGTGTTCATTTGTTACTTACCATAAACACAATCCATCAAGATTTTAACCAATAGAGCATGTATTAACACATAATAAGTTGTAGCAACATATAAACGTGTGTTAAGTTAAGATTTTGTTGATGGGTTTCTTTTACCCGAATGTTAAGAGTTCTCGAATATAATTAAACTTAAGTTAACATATCTTATGATCATTTTGTGTTTCATACCCATTTTAGGGTTTCTTGATTATGAACCAAAAGAAATACAAGAAGTATCATTTCATGTCTCAATCTCGAGTGTAAATACTCCCGGGTATGTCATTCGGCTCATCACTCGGTTCCTCTAACTCAAGACCCACAATTGTGACAATATTAAGCCCCGAGGGCATCACAATGTAGTTTGGTCCATGAAATGTACAAAGAAAGAAAAGGAAAGCTTATCATTTCATGTGGGTTTTTAACCCGAGAGGAAAACTAGATCATCAAGACTCGAGGGTTTCATCGGTGTAACATTTTATGTAGAAAATGTAAAGGAGAGGGGGTTAGGAGCTTACAATGAGCAAGTCCTAGTGGTGGCGGTGACCGGAACCGGTGGCGGTGGCGGCGACTGTTGGCGGTGGCGGCGGCAGTTGGCGCCGATGATGATGATTGTTGATGGTGAGGATGATGGTGGGGGTGTCGGTTGACGATAATGAGGGTGGTGATGGTGGTGGTGGCTATCGGATGTCAAGAGAGATGGAGTGTGTTGATGGTGGCGGTGATGATGATTTACGGTGGTGGTGATGATGAGGAATGACGAGGAGGATGATGGTGGTGGCGATGGCGACGGATGACGAAGGTGGAGGTAACGACAGATGGTGATGATGGTGATAGGTGGTGGCGGGTTCTCGTGGTTACACCGAGGGGGTGAGGGAGGAGAGGTAGGTGGTGCGACGGTGGCGTGTGGAGGTCGTCGAGCAGCAGCAGCAACTGCGGGTGGTGGTTGTAGCGCTCGCCGGCAGTGGAGGGTGGTGGAGGGAGCGTCGATCGGTGTTGAGAAAGGGAGAGGGTAGAGGCTTTTGAACAAGGTTTTGTGTGTGTGGGTGGAGAAACAAGTATGAGTCTTGTGTACTTCCCCACATGTCTAAATTGATAACCATGGTTGCCAACTAATAACCATGGGTTAAGCTAATTAACTTGGGTTAGTGAGATATTTTAGGAGATTAAGTGTATTAGTTTTTTTTATTTATAAAAGCTTCACTAATCATTATAATTTTTATTAAAACCACAACTATAATTGTAGTGTATTTATAAAATAATAACCACTAAATTGACAGATTTTAGTTGGGCCGAAAATTTATGATGACGGGTATTGGGCCGGGTATGGCTCGTGTCGAGCCGATATACGAGACTTTCTCCGTTTTTGACGCGGTTAGTCCCGTTAATTACTAAAATTAGCCGAACGTGATACGTTATAGATTAAAGTTGTCGGTTGGCTTGTCGAGCCGTGTTTTGGGCTTGGTTTGTTCCATTTGCCTTATTGGGCCGGGCCGGGCCCAATTTGGTAAACGGGTGTTTTAAGCCGAACCGTTCCATGGTTTTGATCGAGACGAGTTGCCAAATAATTCACGAGGTCACAATATTGTTATATAATTATTGTTTGATCGAAATCTAATTATTTAGGATTTTTGGTTTTATTTATTTTATTTGATCGTGCAACCGCGTGAAAAATAAATAGTTTGTTCTTTCTGCTTTTATGCTTGAATATTTCATGATTTAAAACCGGTAATAGTTTTAAATGAAATAAGCGTTGCCGGGTGTTGGTGTGATTTCTCATGACACCGTTTGGGGAAATATAAAAGTTACTTTTTATATTCATTTTTATTATTAAAGTTCCACCGATCACACGGTGAACCTTTCTGTTTGTCATGGGTATGTTTCTCTCTACAAACGTGGGAATTTGTCAAGGATGAACGTTTTTATGCACAGTTTTACTAATGCTACTACTAATTTAAGTCAAGCACGTATGTAAATATAGTCAACGAGTAGGGTTTGACCTGGTTTTTCAGACTGGTTGTCACAGCTTATCTCTTAATCTACGTTGATAACATCATTCTAACGGCATCTCCTGAAGCTCTTCGTACCCATCTTCTACAACTTCTTTTAGCTGAATTCGCTATGAAGGATCTGGGGCCTCTCAGCTCTTTCCTCGGGATCTCAGTCACCCGAACTGGTGACACTATGTTCCTCTCTCAAGAAAAATATACCCGTGAAATAATCGACAGGGTATCCATGCAGACTTGCAAACCCGTTGCCACCCCAGTTGACACAAATCCGAAACTTAGTGCCTCGTCCGGTCTCGTGTTTGGCAATACAACTCTATATCTTAGCCTTGCAGGTGCACTGCAATACTTGACATTCACACGGTCGGATATTACGTATGTAGTTCAACAGGTGTGCATGTACATGCATGCTCCACATCAGGACCACTGGAATGCTTTAAAACGCATTCTACGATACCTTTAGGGCACTTCGTCTCATGGCCTGATACGTCGACCGTCCTCTAGCACAACTCTACATGCCTATACTGATGCGGACTGGACTGGGTGCCCGGACACACCTCTAGCACAACTCTACATGCCTATACTGATGCGGACTGGGCTAGGTGCCCGGACACACGTCGTTCCACCTCCGGTTACTATGTCTACTTTGGAGATAACCTCTTGTCTTGGTCTTCCAAACGTCAGACTATGTAATCTCCCGCTCCAGCGCCGAAGCGGAGTAACGTGGCATAGCCAACATGGTGGCAGAGCTATGTTGGCTTCGCAACCTCCTCGATCATGCTTCCCTGGTATACTACGACAACATTAGTGCAATCTACTTGTCCGGCAATCATGTTCAGCATCAAAGAACAAAACATATAGAACTCGACATCCACTTCATTCGTGATCAGGTTCGTCGGGGTAATGTTCGCATCTTGCATGTTCCCTCACGCTTCCAAATTGCCGATATCTTCACCAAGGGTCTCCCTCGCATTCTATTTGATGACTTTCGATCCAGTCTCAGCATTCATGAACCTCCCGCTTCGACTGCGGGGGAGTAATAGTGTATATTATTGTAATTGATCTGTAATTAATCTACATTAATTGTCTTCGTAATTAGCTAGGATCTGTATTTACGATTGTAATTCCTTCCTAGAATAGTTTGGCTCTTGTAACCCTATCTATGGTGTACATTGGTGAATGTTAAAGATTATTAAAAACATACACTCTGTCAATATCGAGTAAAAGCTGATCCCATATGCAAACCGGCCCATACGACATGTATAATACAATAGGGTATATATCTCAATCACAGCCTGTCTTACAGACCGAAGTGATTCAACATAAGTCAACAATCAACAAGTCAGTAAACGTACGTATCTTGCACGAAGAAATCATATAATGTGAATTATAGAACATACGAGAAAACACCTTTAATTAATCATTTAAGACTTGGCTTGTTGACTACGTTCAACTCTCATCAGGTTAAAACTACTGCCTGTAAATCTATCATCAAATCAATCCACCAAAACATCATGATTCGAATTAATCTTACTCATGTCGTGATCTTGGTCGCATGTTTTCTCGTATCCTCCTCGCTGGAAGAAGCTCCTACATTGTTGTTCCAGGTTCACTAATTTTCAACCTCCCATAAAACATTAATTAATCATTCTACTTAATTCCACGTACCTTGTTTTAACTTTTGATGGTGTTGATAATTCCGCAGGGTTTCAACTGGGAATCATGGAACAAACAAGGCGGATTATACAACTCACTGGTTGGTTCCATCGATGATCTTGCAGCTGCCGGAGTTACTCATATATGGCTCCCGCCCCCCTCCCAATCTGCTGATTCTCAAGGTCTACTGGTTTTTATATATATACATGTAACATACATATAGTTAGTTTTTCTACTGGCCCCCGGATTTTTTAGTGCTAAGCTCTGATATTTTTTTAGACCTAGATAGAAAGAAAAGATCTATCTATAAATAATGTTAGTTTTTGAACAACAAAAGAACGAATATGAAATTCAGTTAATTACTTTTTTTTTTAACAGCAAACTAATATTTACACACCAAATTATATCATTATCTGGGTTTGAACCCAGAACCTCCACCTAAGAGGACAAAGCCTCTACCAAGTGGGCTACTCCCACATTGGCATTCAGTTAATTAATTCACTTATTCTTTTTAAATTATTATTGAACCGTGTATAATTAATAGGGATTTTCTAATATGTGCCCTAAGAGCACACATAAGGTGCAATAAATGCACCTCGAAAACTGAAAAGAAATACTAAGATTCTTTTTGAAAATTGAAAAACATACAAAAATTCATCTTGAAAAATATATTTTTCAATTTTCGAGATGCATTTATTGCATTTTTTCAATTTTCAAGATGCATTTATTGCACCTTGTGTGCCCTTTTTTTTTTTTTTGGAACGGCTCCTTGTGTGCCCTTAAGGCACATATTAGAAAACTAGGTTATTGACCCGTATACTATACGGGTTGAATTTAAAATTATATTAGTTAGAAATTTGAAAGATTTGATCTCACATTACATTTAGTTACAAATTTTAATTCATTAAAGGAATGTTGAAACTTATATTTGGAAAGTTAAAGTAATATATTTAATTGATTTTATAATTTATATATTGATTTAATCTGGTATTCACATGTGGATATGATGATGTGGATGTCTTAGAAAAGAGCCATGTGACAACCCATTTTATTGCTTTATTAGAATTAAAGATTCCCTAATTAATATTTCAGTGCCTCGGCTGCAACCGCAAATTATCATTATTAATTTAGATGACTCGACCTTGACCCGAACTGAAAATCTAAACGTCAAGTTAAGAGACGTCCGACCAACAAAAAGTCAAAGTGAAATCATCAGTTTCAAGTGACTTTGACTTTTTCAAACATGTGAACTGTAATCCGCTGTTTGAAAAAGTCAAAGTAAAACCATCGGTTTGTGCAAACCTAGTGTTTTAAAAACCGGCTCAACCGGCCGGATTTTTTGGGGGTCTCTGGTTTTTTATGTCCTGCTTTTTCACGGTTTTTTACGAGATTTGAACCGGCTGGTTTTTCCGGTTAAACCGGTCCGGTTCAACTGGTTTTTTATGTCCTGTTTTTTCACGGTTTTTTACGAGATCTGAACCGGCCGGTTTTTCCGGTTATACCGGTCCGGTTCAACCAATTTTCTTATTTTTTAATTATTTTTATTATATGTGTATACTTTATTGTTATTTTTTATTATTTGTGAACTTTAAAACTTATATTTTCTTGTAGAATACCTATTTGGTATTATATTTTAGTTGTTTAAAATTGTATTTTAACTATTTTTGTTGGAGTGTATAAGTTTATTGTATAAGTTTATTAGCATTTTTATAAAAATATATACTAAAATCCCCTAACCGGTTGAACCGGCCCCGAAAACTTTTCCGATTCAACTTCAAAACCGGTTTTTAAAACATTGGTGAAGACTCAGACGGCCGGGCAAAATCCGGTAAATTGTCTAACTTGTTTGTTTTAGCAATTGAAGTAGACCAACATTATGTATTTACTATCAACGTTACAGGATATTTGCCGGGAAGATTATATGATCTGAATGCATCCAAATACGGAAACCAACAACAACTGAAGTCGTTGATCCAATCTTTCAAGAACAAGGGAATCAAAGTGGTTGCCGACATAGTCGTAAACCACCGGACCGGCGAAAAGAAAGACGGGAGTGGAAACTATTGTATATTCGAAGGCGGTACCACCGACGACCGCCTCGATTGGGACCCATCTCTTATTTGCGGAAACGACGATTACTGCACGGGGACCACCGGAAACCCGGACACCGGAGAACCCTTTCCAGGGGCTCCGGATATCGATCACCTTAACCCGAGAGTCCAAAACGAGTTATCCGATTGGATGAACTGGTTAAAGACCGAGATAGGTTTTGACGGGTGGCGGTTTGATTTCGTACGAGGTTATGCTCCTAGTATCACCAAAGTGTATATGACGAAAACGGCTCCGGATTTTGCGGTGGGAGAGTTCTGGAGCGAGTTATCCGATCGGAATGAGATCATGAACTGGGTTCAAGAAAGCGGGGGTGGTTCGCTAACAGCTTTTGATTTCACGACGAAGTTTATACTTCAAGCAGCTGTGGAAGGTGAGTTGGGGAGATTGATTGATCCGAACGGTAAGCCTCCCGGGCTGATCGGGATCTCACCGGCGAATGCGGTGACGTTTATCGATAATCATGATACGGGTTCGACACAAAACAAGTCACCATTCCCATCTGATAAAGTTATGCAAGGATATGCATACATTCTCACCCATCCAGGCATCCCATCTATGGTAAGATTGCAGCATTTAGTTGTTAAATACAAAAAATTGATACTAATGAATCATCTTGTTAGAAGGTTTAGTTAATGCAAGTTGTAAAAATAAAACTTAGCATGTTGCTGACTATTTGTTTTGCTGATGTTTAACAGTTCTATGACCACTTCTTTAATTGGGGTCTAAAGGATCAACTGACAAAGTTATCCGGGGTGAGAGCGAGAAACGCTATTACTGCAACGAGCCAAGTGAGGATACTAGCGTCTGAAGCCGAGCTCTATGTTGCAGCAATCGACGAAAGAATCATTGTCAAAATCGGGCCAAAGATGGATCTTGGAAATCTTATTCCTGAGAACTTTCAACTTGCTACTTCTGGGGAGAAGTATGCTGTATGGGAGAAAAAACCTTAAAACAATATGTAGTTTGTAACTCTTATAGCAGTAAATTCAGAACAAATTCTGTTTCATAAGGAATGATGGGTTTCATCCACAAGATATAAGGAGACTATATATTTGTGTTCATGTATTGTTCTTACTTGAATGACCTTTCTTCTTGCTAAAAAACATGAAAAATCTCGGAAAAAACGATCGTTTCTTCTTCTTTCGAGGCTTTACTTCACGAGACGATCCAATCCCATTGTTATGGCTTTCGGCTTTTAAATCGGGCTTATGATGATCAGAACTTTTGGCTTCAGAGCTTCCTTTTGGAGACTTACCACTAAACAAACTTTTGTAACCACCATTCTCATTTGCTTTCGCCTTTTGATCGTTTTCAGATCTGCATGTTCTCAGTTCCTGCTCGAGGGCGGTCTTTCCTTTTTTCGCGTTTTCAACTCTGTGCATTGCAGTCAAGAGTTGTTCCTTTCTTGAAGCGATATCAGAATTCACTTGTTCAAGCTTGTTTTGAGCGCTCATTTCGGATTCTTTTGCTAAATCCACCTCGGAAATGGCTTCAGACACGCGTGTATTAGCATCATCCTCGGCTTCCTTTGCTTTTCGGTTTAATTCGTAGTATTCCTCTACAGAAAGAGTAACCCCTGCTGCTGATTCGGGTTCACTTGTGTCACTTCTAGCCAACTCACTCTCGTGAAGTGCGCTAATCGCTCCAAGCGCTAATCTTTCTGACGCACGGGCCGCCTCGATCTCCTTCAAAGCAGCGTTTAGTTTACTAATCATGTTGTTTTCTCCATCTTTTGCTTTATCTGCAGCTTCTTTTGCTTTTTCCAGCTCTTGGTGTGCCTTTCCAACACGCGATCTGGCTTGATCGGCTTCTTCGGTTGCCTGCTCGAGTTGCTGCGGCAGCTGTAACGCTCTTTCTCGTGCTTCCTTTTCTTTCCTTTGAATCAACTCAACTTCTAAAATTGTTTTTTTTAGATTGGCTTCAAGCGACTCGGCTGAAACCGCTGCAAGTTCTTCTTGTTTCTTAGCTTCAGTAAGCGCTTCTTTCTCTTTTTCGAGCTCTGAATTCAATGAAGCTATACAAAGTTTTAATCTGTTAACTTCATCTGTCGCTTTTTCGATGTTTATCTTCAGTTCTTCGAGGTCTGTCTTCGCCAAATCGACTGCTGATTGTATATCTTTATGGTCTTCTTCCATGTAAGTGCCTAGTTCCACTTTCAAGTTCTGAAGCAAAACCAAAGCTTTATCTAGTTTTGTCTTTAGATCTTCGGTTTCACCAATCTGTTGGTTAACCTTTTCGAATTCTTGTTCCGATTGCTTCAGTTCTTCTGCCCATTTCGAAATTTCTTCATCTCGTGTCATAACTGCTCCGGTTCTGTGTTCTTCAGCCTCCAAATGAGCAGCATGGGCTGATTCCAACGCTTCTTTCGTCCTTATCAGTTTAATCGTCAACCTTTCAACGTTTTTTTCAATTTCTTTCGAATTAAGCACAGCTTCCTCGGCGTTCTTTATGGCTAAATCTCTTTCAGACAGAAGTAAACCGTAATCTTTTTGGAGGTTTTCAAGGTCGATTTTTGCAGTTTTGAGCTCAGAAACTGCAGCTTGATGTCGAGCCTGTGCAACTTCTAACTGCGCCTTGGCAGCAACACTAGATTCGTCTGCAATCCCTTGCTCCATTTCTTCAACTCTAAGTTTCGCAAGCTCGGCATCTTGTTTCGCTTGATGTTCTTCGATTTCTGCTCTATCCAGATTCAATTTCAGCTCTTCAAGAACCCTCTTTGTGTTATCAAGCTCCTTTAACACTTGCTGTTTGGATTCTTCTGCGGCTTCTGATTTTTTCTTGATAACTGGCATCTGTTCATGTGCTTTTCTAAGTTCTTGTGCTACATACCTGCGCCTCTGCAATTTTTGAACAAGTTTTAGACTAAATTTGCAGATACAAAAACCATACAATATATGATGAAGAGTGATTGCAGATTGTACCTCAGCAATCCGGATTTTATGGGCTTTCCAGTCAACGATATCGCCAAACATGGAAACAGCTGCTTTAACAGATTCGAAAGGTGCAGTGGTGTCGATCTCTGCTGCAAAACTTTTGGATTTCTCTATGGGTTTTTCGGAACTAACTTTCTCCGACTTCTGATCAACATCACGCGATGTCTCGTCATGATTTGGATCTTTACCATTTGCTAGCCCAGAAGGACATTCTTGACCTGTGGAGCCGTCTTCATGGACATGTTTTTGATCCATAGAACCGTCTTCGTTAACATGGTCTTGACTCATAGGACCATCTTCTTGAACATGATCCTGACCCATAGGACCATTTTTCTTAACTTGATCTTGACCCATAGAACCATCTTCATGAACATGGTCTTGATCCATAGGACCATCTTCTTGAACATGATCTTGACCCGTAGAACCATCTTCTCGAACATGGTCTTGATCCGTAGAATCATCCTCCATTACAGACAATTTAAAATCAGGTTTTTCTTCTTCTGTTTGCTGGACAGCCAATTCCGCTGAGGGTGTTAATCGATCATCTAAGGTTTGTTGTTTGATTGCAAGTCCCTCTGATACATTTTGTTCCGGTAATGAACCACCAAAAACCGCTTTACCATTCTTAGCTTCCATTCCGGAGACCTCGATTTTATCCGATCTTCCACCATTATCGGTTACATTTTCTTCTAGAGTTTTCGCTTCATCCATTCAAGAATGGTTGTTAACAAGCACCTTTATCTGGATATACGAAATTCAACCTCAGGATAAGATATTTGCAGAAAATTCTCTTCTATTAGGATCAACTTTTTGTAATTAACACCTTTCTTGTTACAATTAGGATCAAATCAAGCCCCAAAATTACGAATTTATACCATTTTTCTGTATAATGACTGCAACATCCCACCAATTTACTCAAGGTATATCATATTCAAAATGAGGGAAACAATTTAAGATTAATCAAACCTGCAAATCGCTTAATCTTAGGATGATCATACGAAATATTTAATGATAAACACGCGATAAAGGGATTAAACGCTTACCAGGAAATTTGATGAATCAAATCCGGAGGGTTGTTAAAAATCTCTCCTGATATTGCGGACGATAACTTATAAACTTCATTAAATCGGCGATTATAGCTTCGAAATCACTATAAAGAACCCAGGATGAAAATGATGAAGAAAGGCAAAGGGAAAACCTAAAACTGAAGGAAATAATGATCGTAACGGAAAGGATAGCAATCTCACCATAATCTTGATCTGAAAAGCGCGCTGTTTTTTGTATTGTGTTTGGGGTTTGTCTATTTTTAGTTTCAATTATTATTTATTTTCTAATTTTACTTCAGAAGTCTTTTTTTAAGTTTTTATTTTTTTTAAAGGTATGTTTAGTATGAGGTAATGGAATGGACGAAGTAATGGAATTGACTAAGAAATGGAATGGTTGAAGAAATGAAATGGATCATTATCATTCAATCGTCATGTTTGGTTACTATGTAGGGATGAAATAAATCATTGTTTCGTATTGTTTGATGGTTAGTAAAAAGCAATAATAGAATATAATTTACTAATATTTCCATTTAAAATTAATATATTTGTTTTATATTTATATTTTTAATGTTTTAATTTTTAACACTTTCCTAAATAATTTAATTTATATTTTAAATTTATTTGTTTTTTATTTTTTAAATTTATTTTATCTTTATTATTTTTTTTTATTTCTTGTTTTATTTTTATCTTTTATTTATTTTATTGTTGTTTTTTCATTTTTTAAATTTTTTTACCTTTTTTTATTTTTTTTACTTTTTCTTTTAATTTATTTTCCAAAAAAATTAAGAAGAAATCCAATTAGAAAAAGAAACTTTCATTCCATTACTAGAAGGAATCGAGAAAAAACACTCACCCCCTATTGAATGAAAATTTTTAATAATGGAAGGAATCAAATTCCTTATGTAATGGTCCATTCTATTCCAACTTGCTACCAAACATGTCATTTTTCATTCCAATGTAATGACTCATTCCATTCCACACCCCATTCCCGCATACCAAATGCTACCTAAATGTGATAGATAATGGCATCCGATATACATGCATAAAAAATGACGTGCGGGAATTTTACGTGTGAAACACAACCCCCTTATGACGTGAAGGGTGGTGTGAGCAAGCAGGTGTGAGTGTGCCCACAGACGTGAAGGGGAAGATGGATATGACTGTTTATTTTTCCAACCAATCAAATGATGTTCATACCATGTACACAAAAGACCATTAAATAAGATGACACTTGCTCGCAAGGAAGATAATGTTGCTAATTATGACACCCAACATTTTCAGGTTATTCAATTCCTGGCTAAAACAACGTACATCATTTCAAACAAACATACCTACATGCATTACATCCAGTTAGAGTTACTAGATGAATAGATGTGTCCATCACTACATGAGCATTCATACATAAATTAAACGTCGGTGAATTATTTAGTTAACTCGCTAAATAAACAAACATGATCATAAGTTTTATAATTTTATATGTTATGATTTCATGTGAACTACGCGTTTTATGATTTCATGTGAAAGGTTGTGATTTTATGTGAACTTTACGTACGCGATTTTATGTGAAATCATATGTTACGTGATTCCAATTAATTGTTTTGTGAATCAACTAGATGTTATCAATTTATTACAAAGATGGTGTTTTATCAAAATAATATTATATAAATATGTGTGGATAAATGGTATTTTATAGAGTTGTATAACAAATATTAAGTTGAGGGTTTAATATAAATCAATTAGAGGGGGATAATTTAAACATTATATTTCAATCATGAGGGTTCGAGTTGTCATTTGATAGAGCATATTCCTATGTTGCAACGTGGCTGGTGTATTGTATCTAGATCAGAGCGTGTTTGTGAGTCTGATAGTCAACATACCATGGTGGACGTACCGATGGTCCACCGTACCAATTAGTACAGGCGTACCAATTGGTCCGCCAGTTGGTAGGTCGGCCAGTATGTTGTTAGTATAAATAGTTCGTGTTAGAGAGAGCTCAGTTAGTTCTGTCATTCCTATCTGTTAACTATGTGTATTTGAGTGTGTTCTCTCTCATTAGAACTCTTTGTGATCATCTCTTAGATTAATCAATAAAGCAAAGCTTTATTTACGTACGTGTTCATTGTTTGATCGAATAATGCAGTAGTAAGATCATTTAGTGTCCTTACAAGTGGTATCAGAGCAATCCAGGTTGCCCTACTGCTTTGATTTGGTCAAATTCGAAGTTTCTAGTGAGAGAAAGTGGGTTTCTCTGATTTTTTATCATTTTTTCTCAATTCCGAGTGTTTGTGGTGCTAAAACTGATTTCTGAACGTTCCTAGTGTGTTTCCGTTGCTTACTATTGCAAATTCCAGTCAAAAATCTCAAAAATCAGTCCAATTTAGCTTGGTGCGCTGCTAGTACGCCGGTTAAATGTCGTGGTACGCCCGATGATTCACTTGGTACGCTAGGCAATCTTCATAGATTTGTTGGTACGCTGAGTGGTGGTACGGAAGGCAATATTCAAAGTTGGTACGCGACGGTTATTTGTTGGTACGCAGACAGTTACGTCATACCAAGGTGGTATGCTGAAAATTCTGGTACGCTGATTTGGTTTGATCTAATTATTGGGACGTTGAAGGATTGGTACGTTGGTGGTCCGCTGAGAGTTTTTGGTACAAAAGTCGATAGTTTGGTACGTTGATGGTAGTTTTGGTACGTTGGCAGAATAGTTGTGTTCATTAAAACTGACGTAACTTGCGAACCGTTAAGAGTTACGGAACCCAATACCAGCCAAAATGACCGTCTCGACGAGATCTATACTTTTACTCGCCTAATGGCCAGTACCCTCCGATTTGACCCCAAATTCCGCTTCTAAAACCTTCGTTTTTGGGTTCGAAGTTTTGACGTTTAATTTTTAACTTCAAAATGAGCGTTTTTCAAGCATTTTCAGCTGTCCAAACTTCAATGCAACACCTATTGAATTAGGATAATGAAATTTGAACAAATCAAAAAGTTTCCAAATTGTTAAGATTAGAAGATTATCACAACTAGAAGCAGCGTTTTGAAGCATACATTAGTGCTCTTGATATTAATCTATGGATACCCATTGAACAAGATTACACGTATCCTACAAAAAATGGAGTACCGGTCATGCGTAGTGATCTCGATGCTGACGAAAGGAAAACTTATGCTCAAGAAAAGAAAACATATGGTAATCTCACGATGGCATTACCAAGAGAACTTTTGCATCAGTTTAAAACTTGCACGACATCTAAAACCTTGTGGGATGCATTAAAAGATAGGTTTGCAGGAAATGCACAGCATCAGAAAAGTCGGAAGAAAGTTTTGCTAAAGGAATTTGACAACTTTCAACACTATGAAAAAGAAAGTATTTCTGACTTAGTTTCTAGGTTTTCACATCTTGTTAGTGAACTTGGAGAACTAAAAGTTACAAAAGAGGATGATGATCTAAAAGAAAATTGTTTGGAAGCTTTACCGAATAGCTGGGAAAATTATGTTCTTTTATTGACACATGATAAGGACTATTCTCATTGGCGTAGCTTTTAAGGGGCGGGAGGGGGCGTCCGACCCCCCGAAATTTTTTTGCGATGTAGGGGGTATATAATTTTCGTGTAGAAAATTTCAAAATACTCCGGTTTCGACCCCCCATTTACCCAAAAATTGGCGTTAGGAAAAAAATTAGATCCCGACCCCCCACTTGATATTTTCAAGCTTCGCTACTGACTATTCTGGATGGTCTTTTCACAAGTTAATAGGAAATTTGCAAGCTCGTGAATTAGAAATGAAGGTGAAAAGATCTACACCTGCTCTAAATCCGAATCCAGAATTGTATTATGGAGATAACTCAGCTACTATGAATGCTAAATCAAAGTCACATTCTAGTTCAAGTTTGAATCCTGCTCCAACAACGTTGCTTGCTGGACAATCTGACAACTCTGGTTATTCTTCAGGTTGTAGTTTCACTATCCCTGAGAAATCAACAAACAATTCTATTCCTTTTCAAACAACAGAAGATTTAGCTGCATTATTCTCTGCTTTCATATCATCGTCTTCTGGATCAATTTTTAGCCAAATCGGTCAATCTAGTTTGTTTGCAGACGACTTAACTCAGATGGATGATGATCAGTTGCATAAATTAGATTTGGATTGGCAGTTTGCTATGCTAGTTGAACGAGGAAGAAGATTTATGAAGAAACATGGAAAGAAATCTATTATTCAAGGAGAAAAACTTGGTTTGGATAAGTCGAAACTTAAATGTTACAAATGTTCCAAGCTAGGATATTTTGCTCGTGAGTGCACCCAATCGTCATCTGAAATGAGTACTTCAGATAAGCATGATCACAATAAAGAAGTTAAAGCTATGATATCTCAAGCTGACGAAGGTTATGATTGGTCTAAATATTTTCCAGATGAATCTGCATTTGTATGTCACTCTCAAGCAATTGATGCTAGAATGGAAACTATGTCTGAATCTTGTTGCACTAATGATTCACATATAGCATTGATGGCACATGTTCAAGTTGAATCAAGTGAGTCTGGATCTGAATCAAGTGACTCTGAAACAAGTGGGTATGAATCCGTGTGTGAATTTTATTCACAAAAGGATACTCGAATTCAAAGTTTGATAAAGGAAAATGAGTGTCAGTGTGCTGAAATCAAAAGGAAAGATGAAGAGTTGGAGGTTTACAAGAAGAAATGTCAAATTTTTGATGATATTTGCAATACAAATGTGAACTTAAAGAAAAGAGTTTGATGTTGCAAGAGTTAGAAGATCTTAAGAAACAGTTGTCAGAAATTTGTCACCAAAATGATCAACAGAAATTACAACTTCAACATGAGAATGATGAGCTCATGACAAAGATTGTCAAGTTAAGTGCTGAGAATGACAAGTTGGTAAAGGAAGTTGAAGAATATATGTTTCAAGCTAAAGATGTTTGTGAAGATTTCGATAATCTGTTTCAGAAATCAACAACAAGGGTGGAAGCGCTTAAGAAATCTAATGATGAACTACAACAAGCATTAGATGAAGTTAATGCTCAAAAACTTCAATATCAAATAGTTCATTCTGAACTACAAGATAAATTCATAATTCTGAAAAAGGAAAACAACTTGTTGACAAGAAATGCTGAGATTTATAAAGAAAGGGTGGATAAGATAACACAAGAAGTGTATGATGCTCATGATTTTATGCGACGAGAAAAATCGTTAGTTAACACTACATCTGAGAAGTTGATTCAATCAGAAAAGGTTTTGGGTGAGGCATAGAAGACAATATAAGATTTGAATATTCAAATTCTAGATCTTAACCGACAATTGCATTACTTGAAGAATTCATATTCTTTTGCAAGTTATTTGTGTCAAGATGATCATTTCAAGAAGGTGTTTGGAGGAGAAGACTTTAATAAAATCCCGCATCCAGTTATTCAAACTGAGTTTCTTGTTGGTCTAAGTATTCCTGATACAAAGAAATATTATTCTGAGTTTGCTATTGGTAAATCTGACTTAAAGACATCAAAGAAATCAAAGAAGGTAGAAAAAGAGGAAAGTCTAACTGATAAATCACCATCAAAGTTTGTTTCTGGTGGGTTTATTTCAGAAGAGGGAGTTATTTCTACTGACAAAACGATTGAAAAAGATGAAGAGCAGTTGAATGAAGACATTGTTGCTGCGAAGTTGGTCGAAGCTAACAAATTAAAGGATATCAAAGCTTCATTCAATCAAGTTGAAAAAGCTGGTCCCTCGAGTTCTCAAGTTGATCTATCAAAGCTACCAGGTTACAAAGGTTCAGGATTGGGTAGTGAGGGTAAGCAATTTGAGAAGAAAGACAAGAAGCACGTGTCAAAGAAGGTTCAGAAAGAAAAGAAGGATACAAGTTTAGATCAAATTTATCATTTGGCCCAGGTGTTCATTACTACAATGGAAAAAGGATTGAGAGGTAAAAACCAGAAGAAGGATATTTCTGAAGGTCCTTCCAAAGTTGGTCAAAAGATTAAAGAATCTTCGTCATCTGGCTCCAATACTACTCCTCGAAGTCCTACTTCAAAATGGGTTCATGCTAATCGTTTTCAAGTATTTGATAATTTTTTACGATGATTTTGATTCTGAACAGATGTGTCATGCATTTCAGGACAAGCGGAAACCAAAGCAATCATATCGTGTATGCTATCAATGTCATCGTCATGGTCACATGGCACGCGATTGTCCTGAAATAGCAAACCGTTCGTTTTCTAGAATAACTGCCACATTTATTGATGTATCTGGCAGAGTTTTACTAAGTCAACACCTTCACACTTTAATTTTAAAAAGAAATCATTTTTCAAAAATGATTCAAGTGTTGGTGGTTCATCACGTGATGATGACTCGGTTCATTCTGAAAAATCAAAAATGTAGTGGCAACCTAAGTCGGTCAGCACGGATGCAAGTGATTTTACTGAAGACACTAGTCGACCAGAAGCTGTGTGCTTCGGGTCATTTGAATACTAATCATTTAAATCCAGTGTGCAGGTTTCTTCAAGAAGACCTTTCGGTGATTGTGAAGTTCAAACTTCAAGCATTTTTCTGATAGTGGAGTCTCCTGCGTAACTTAAATTGAATGCTTCATCTTACAAAACTGGCCTTTTTACTGAAAGCTTAAACTGAAAGGTATCAATATCGATTGGTCAATTTTCTTTCTTTTACATTCCGTATGTAGTTTAGGGGGAGAAAATTGAAAAATACCAAAAATAGTGTCTTTGTGTTTTTGTTAAAATAAAAATCCAAACATAGAGTTTTCATTTAAGGGGGAGAAAAACAGAAAAATACAAAAACATTGAAAAATGAGAAATTGATCTGACATAATTGGGAAATGATGGTACATTGGCTTACGTGTCTAACTCGTGGATAAATTAGATGAAAAAGCCATAAGATCATTGTTCGATTGCTTGGTAGGCTCAGCATTAAATCAGAAAGTATTCAAATGTGATATACATTAAATGCTAATGTTTGATCAAGTGGACAACATCTTGAAGCGTATCTCAAGATATAGAAAAGATATGTGAAAAAGAATAATGAGAAGTCACTGTGTAAACATGTGTTCATTTTGCAAAGATTTAAAGTTGTTTGATTTTCTTTATTTTGTCAAACTATCGGACTTTCTCTGCGTATCAAAAGATCGACCTGATTCTTGTTCGTTTGACGTTCTGCTTTATTTTCTTTGGTATTTCGTATAATTCATCGGACTTTCTCTGTGTCCACAAGACCGACCTGATTGTTGTTGAATTATACAATTTCAACTTGTTTTTATTTTCTTATTTTGTTAAGTCCGAGGCCTTATCTGCGTATCGAAAGATCGACCTTAAGGTAGACGATTTAATGTTCTTATTTCTTTTTGTATGGAACACAGTTGACGATATCATGAGTTCAATCACTGTGTGTTAAATCACAAGTGAAATCACAAAGTGTGATAAGCAAATGCATATCTGAGTATTTATGATAGTGTGGGGTACACTGGTCAAAGTAAATCTAATCAATACAATAACATATCCAGATGTTATGAGTATGATTTTGCCTGAGTTTTAGTTGGACAAATTATACGAGTAATCGACATGAGTTGTGTGCTGAAGTAATTGAAATTGAAGTGTACTTCAGCATGTTATGTTCAATATGATCCCAAGTTGTGATCTTTCTCGCAAAAGACAAAAATAGTGTGTGATTCAGTATTTCATTTCTGTATTGCATTTATGTTTCATATCTGAAAAGTCCAAAAAGATTTTAGGTGTGTTTTAGCATAAACTTAGAAAAATCAAAAAGATTTTCGGTGTGTTTTAATATAAAGTTTCAAAAAGCCAAAAAGATTTTGTTTCTTATTTGTTTCTGACCGATCGATACAAGATACAAATTTTTGATTTCAAAACTATATCTTGGTTCTCGAAGAGAAGTTTTGCGCCAAGATTAAATTAAATTTTCAAAAAAAAAGTCGTGTTTCTGTCTTCTGAAATTGCAGGTTTTGTGTGACAAGACTTAAGCATGGTGAAATAAAGAGTTTGTATTGTCTTTCACAAGTCGATATTGAAGTTCAACTATTGTTCAAGTACTGATCTAGCCATGCAAGTTCTATTTCTGACAAGATTTCAAGTTGAAGATCAGATGCAGTGATGCTGAAGATTGAAGACTGAAGTTTAGTTAGAAAGATACACTACACGTTAAGGGGGAGTTTGTTAGAGAATATTCCTATGTTGCAACGTGTCTCGTGTATTGTATCTAGATCAGAGCGTGTATGTGAGTCTGATAGTCAACATACCATGGTAGACGTACCAATGGTCCACCATACCAATTGGTCCGCCAGTTGGTACGTCGGCCAGTATGTTATGAGTATAAATAGTTCGTGTTAGAGAGAGCACAGTTAGTTCTGTCATTCCTATCTGTTAACTCTGTGTATTTGAGTGTGTTCTCTATCTCTCTCTCTCTCTCTAGAACTCTTTGTGAACATCTCTTAGTGAAATCAATAAAGCAAAGATTTAGTTACGTTCGTGTTCATTGTTATCGAATCATGCAGTAGTAAGATCATTCTGTGTCCTTACATCATTTGACCAAAGTTGATTTGAAATCAAAACCATAACTCCTTACTTCTGGTCAGCGACCCGGCAACAGTCACTACCCACGATTCAATACATGGGTCATCATCATTTGTAACCTCTTTCGATCAAGCCTGACAGCGTGATGGATAGATAATCGAACTTGATCTATGTCAAGAACGATGAACCCTAACGTCAATTACCAACGTTCGTAAACCTAGGCCAAATACTTGCGCTAGAATGCTTGGAAAATACCTCCAAACGAAAATACTTTATGTCAATCAAAATCCAAGTTCTAAAGGAAACACATAAAGTCTTTAAATATGATTAGAACACTTGCAGAACGAGAAACAAAACATAATTAAAAATAACCCTAATGGGCCGACTGGGTGGAGGCATCCCAAAATCGGTCTTGGTCGTCCTTGAGCAGCCTGCCATCATTCTCCCAAAAATAACCCTAATGGACCGATTGGGTGGAGGCATCCCAAAACCGGTCTGGGCCCCAGTCTGGGTCATCCTTGAGCAGCCCGAAATCATTCTCCCCTCTTCAAAAAGCTCGTCTTTGAGTTTCATTGTTGGATCAGGACCCCCGGGATCAAAAGGAACGTTACGGGTTGTCTCGGACGGCTTTAAGCACATATCATTCGGACCGGTGGGTCCCATGTCTATCGGGTTAGCAGGTCCTCCTATCTCATTCTCCTCATCTCTCTTCGAAAAAGACTCGTCCTCGAGTCTTGAGAACGTCGAAAAAATCATCTACGTTTTTTTTAACTTACGAGTAACAACGAGCCATACCAGATTGGGCTTGATCCTTGTATTGCACTTGAACATCAAGGTCGGACGAAGTTTGTTGCAAAGATCACGGCTACCAATGATGAACTTAACTAAAATTAGTGACATAAATTTTATGGATATTCCAAAAATCTCGAACTTGTATGCTACGGAAATTTGCAGATTGTTATTCCTCCTTGCATCCCAATTCAATACCAAATTTTGTAAATATTCCAAAAAATCAATCACTAATCCAACTTCTCGGATGGACATCCCAAAATTGTCAAACTTTAAATTTTGTTTCAAAATTACTCCCTCAGCAAGAAATTCTACTCCCTCAGCAAGAAATTATTGTAAGTTAAAATTTAACAACTGCAATCCCAATATTTTCATACCAAAAAATCTCGTATCTAAACCCAAACTCTATGGACATTCTAACAATTTTGAACAGAAACAACCTTTTGATATCCCACAATTTGAAACTCCTCAATTATAGGAGATTTAAATTTGCTAATATGTAGAGAAATTGATAAAAGGATAGATAAATTGCCTCATACCTTGAAATACTTCCCACGTGCATAGTTTTCTTGCGACTTTAACTAACAAATTATATGCAGATGGTGGCGGAGTGTGAGTTGTTGTGGTCGGAGTCGGGGAAACAAGTGGTGTGGCGCACGCATCTGGCGCAAGTCGCGCATATGTCACAGATCGTCCGGATGACATGGTTGTCGTGGACCGCGCATATCGTAGTGGTGGGGAAGCGGTGGCAGAAAAGTGTGCCAGCCAAGAAACTCTTTAATACGCCAACACTCTTCCATATTGGGTTTAATCTCGTCTTTGTCGTATTGAGGTTCTTCATATGTCGGATGCAACTCGGGTTCACGAACTCGTTGTTGCAACCTCTTGTTATCTTCTACGTCTCTCGAGTCATGATGATAATCGTCGTTGCCTCCGGTGGTGAATCTACGATAATTTATTTGATGATCCAACATGGCTCTGATACCACTTTTTTGGATATTATGTGTCCAGACCCGACAAATCTTGAACCCGACCCGGTTACGACCCGTATGAGTTACACCGGGTGCAACGAACTCTAAACCCACTTAATAGTTAACCGGTAAAAGAAACGAAAATGTCTGAATGTATATTTTATTTATACTATTATAAATAATTAATAATCAACATTATTATTATTAACAAGCTTAATAATAATGGGTGAACGTAATTTAAATAAAAGTCATATTTATTTAAATACACGATTAGGCTAAACATTTATAGATTTATCTGTGTCGGTTACTCGTGGGCTCGTATACGTAATGGGCTTTATATTCGAAAGGGGCTCGACAAGAATTTGTGATCATCTAATAAATATTAGATGATTAGGGATTAAACCCTAATCACCCCAATTTCTCTCGACGGCAGAAAATAAAAGAGACTTATGTCTTTTTCCAATTCCTGGCCGAACTCCCCACGCGGTTTTGATTTCGCCGCCGATCGCCGTCATCGGATTTCATCCGGTGGCCATCTTTGTACCACCATAACTTGGTGGTGGTTGCTAGTCAGAGTGTTTCGTCAATAAACGCCCATAGACCACCGAAAGGACAAGAGATCGCCGCCACGTACGCCCTGGTCCGCTGCTCGGTTCGCCGCCAATCGCCGCCGCAAAACCCATCGATCACCACCGTGGAACTCGCCACCGTTCGCCAACTTGTTGTTGTGTGCTGTCGTCACCCACCGCCATTGTCTCTTCTCGCCTGCTGCCGCACGTCCGTCACCCGTCTACGTGTTTCCGACGCCTTCGCTGTGCGCCGTCTCCGGTTGCAATCTGATCTATATCTGATAGATCTCGTAGTCTCGCGAGACGCTACATATGTCAAGGTGTACTCTCATGATGCGTAATGACCACGGGTCATTAGCGTAGTCCCGTGCCTTTAGCGGTACACGACATCGGACCACGAGAATCGTTGCGATACGCGATAATCGTTGGAGATCAAAAGTGGTTTGTTTTTCCATTCCATTTCAACCTAGCGCTTCGTACGTTGAAAATCGGTGTCTTGAACGTGTGTTCAACACTGCCAAGGTATATCTAAACTCACTATGAGTTTAGATTAATTATTTTATTCGTGTTTGCGTGTTCGGTAATCTGATCCTGTTGCACACTGGTATTTGTGTTAAATGATTATATAGTTTTAATATATATATATATATATATATAATTATTTATATTTTTATTTCGCTTATATTAATTCAGTAAACTCTTTTATAAACTATTAATCTGCCGTTCACGTAAATTTTAAAAATGTCATCGGGTGACCCGAATACCACAGTCAAAACCCAATAGTGGTATCAGAGCCTTGATTACCACGCGCAAATCGGAACCAGTCGGTTTTAAACTGATGGATTCGCAAACTGGGGTTTAACACCCGAAAGTTGCGAATCAGATATTTATTTATATTGCATGATTAAATTGCATTTTTTGTCAACTTTATTTTGACTAATTAAATTGCAAGTTGTTTTGATTGTATTTCATATGTATTTGGCCCGACCCCTGTTTTGACTGTTGTGTGATTACTTTTCTGTTATGGTTTGGCCCATGTTTTTGTCCCATTATTATAATAGTTTAGGCTTTGGGTTGGCCATAATTTTTGGGTTCAAAGTTGTAGTTAAGTGTTTCCTTTTATAAAATCTTCACTTTAGCAAAGAGTTGTCATCAAGAAGACCCGAAGATCCAATTGATGTCAAGAGGCGTCTTAAGGTCAGTGGGAGCTTACAGAACACGCAAGCTACATGAAGATGCCTACCTTGTGGTTTGTTTTTTACTTTTATCCTGTGACCCATTTGGTCTCGCTAAAGGCTCTAGCAAGACAAAAACCCTAATGGCCGAATACATATTCGTTTTGCTTGTTTTGGTTGCTTGGTTTAATAGACGTATTACACACCAACTAAAACACCGAAATCCTTGTAAAAATTGTTTTAAAACTGATAATTCAATCAATAGGTTACAAATTCTGTAAGTACCTGTACGAACCTTACCGCATGATTCGGTCAAAACGTAATGAACACGACATAAATAAAGACTTGCTTTATTGATTCACAAAGAGGATCACAAAGAATTCTAGAGAGAGAGAATACACACTCAGTTGCACACACTTAAGAATAGAGAATGACAGAACTCACAGAACTCTCTAACACGAACTATTTATAGTCTCAACATACTGGCCGGCGTACCAACCTACGTACCAGTTGGTACGCCCGTACCAACTGGTACGGCGGTCCATATGGTACGACCCCAATGGTATGTTGACTATTTGACTCACAAACTTGCTCTAGTCTAGATATAATACACGAGACACATTGTAGCATATGAATATGCTCTAACAAACTCCCCCTTAACGTGTAGTGTATCTATCTATCTATCTATCTATCTATCTATCTATCTATCTATCTATCTATCGTATTCCAACTAAACTTCAGTCTTCAATCTTTAGTACTGCTACGTCTGATCTTCAACTTGAAATCTTGTCAGAAATAGAGCTTGCATAGCTGGATCATTCTTGAACAGTCTTTGAATTTCAAGATCCACTTGTGGAAGATACTTCAAACTCCTCCTTTTACCATGCTTGAGTCTTGTCACGCAGAATAACCTGCAATTTCAGAAGACAGAAATGCGGCTTTCTTTTCCTTTTAAAAAATTAATTTAAACTTGGCGCAAAACTTATCTTCGAGAATCCAAGATATATGTTTTGAAATCATAATTTTGTATCTTGTATCGATCGGTCGAAAACAAATAAGAAACAAAATCTTTTTGGCTTTTTGAAATTTTATATCAAAACACACCGAAAATCTTTTTGATTTTTCTAAGTTTATGCTAAAACACACCTTAAATATTTTTTGATTTTTTTAGATATATTACATAAATGCAACATAGAAATGAAATAACGAATCAGACACTATTTTTGTCTTTTGTGAGAAAAATCATAACTTGGGATCATATTGAACATAACATGCTGAACTACACTTCAACTTCAATTACTTTAGCACACAAGTCATGTCGATTGCTGGTATAATTTGTCCATGTTAAACTCAGGAAAAATCATACTCATAACATCTGGATATGTTATTGTATTGATTAGGTTGCTTTGACCAGTGTACCCCACACTATCAGACATACTCAGATATGCATTTGCTTATCACACTTTGTGATTTCAGTTGTGATTTAACACATAGTGATTGTATTTTCATGATATAGTCAACTGTGTTCCATGCAAAAAGAAATAAGAACGTTAAATTGTCTACCTTAAGGTCGATCTTTCGATACGCAGATAAGGCCTAGCATTTAACAAAATAAGAATATAAAAACAAGTTGAAATTGTATAACCCAACAACAATCAAGTCGGTACTCCCGTCACGCAGAGAAAGTCCGATGAGTTATATGAAACACCAAAGAAAATAAAGCAGAACGTCAAACGAACAACAATCAGGTCGATCTTTCGATACGCAAAGAAAGTCTGATTGTTTGACAAAATAAAGAAAATCAAACAAGTTTAAATCTTTGCAAAATGAACACATGTATACACAGTGACTTCTCATCTTTCTTTTTCACATATCTTTTTCTTTATATTTTGAGATACGCTTCAAGATGTTGTCCATTTGGTCAAGCATTAGTATTCAGTGTAAATCACATCTGAATACTTTCTAATTTAATGTCGAGCGTACCAAGCACATTGAACAATGATCTTATGGCTTTTTCATCTAGTTTATCCATAAGCCAGACACGTAAGCCAATGTACCATCATTTCCCAATTATGTCGAATACAATTTCTCATTTTTCAATGTTTTTGTATTTTTCTATTTTCAATATTTTTGTATTTTTCTATTCCCCCCCCCCCCCCCCTTAAAATGAAAACTCTATTTTTTTATTTTCATTTTAACAAAAAACACAAAGACACTATTTTTTTGGTTTTTCAATTATCTCCCCATAAACAACAAAAGAAATGTAAAAGAAAGAAAATTGACCAATCGATACTGATACATTTTCTGTTTAAGCTTTTAGAAAAACATTTCTCTTATAGCATTCAATTTAAGTTACGCATAAAACTCCACTATCAGTAACTGCATGAAGCTTGAACTTCACAATCACCGACATGTCTTCTTGAAATATGTGTCACACCCCAACCGACGACGGAATTTACGTTGGGGCATGATGATTGTCCTAATGCTCATGACACTAATTAAAGTTTCAACAATTAATCATTACCAAATTCCACTTCAAACAAGAGGTTCAAATACACATAATATAACATAAGATAAAGTCTCAATTGATTTAACTAGGTCCAAAGCATCCTAGATATAGCATCAATCAAGTATGCTCAAACCTCGTTTCTTGTAACATGTATAAAAATAGAGAGTGTCAACTAAAAATAGTTGGTGAGTATACATAGGGTTATAGTTACATATAGTATATTGAAAGCAATTCAAATGTCAAATGTAGACTCAAGCGTGTATGAATAAACCAATATTGCATATAGATGTGCATAATCAAACCTTTGTTGACGAGCGCCCTTAACTCGAAAGTTAAGTTAATGAAATAGGTTTCAATCACCCGAATGCCAAACCGGTCAAACTCAGGTGGGTTGTCAGTCCAATAGATATGTTATTGAATATTGATAGATCCATCATTGTTACCGTAGGCTTTGTAAGTTAATGATTACGCTTGTAAATTGAATTTGCATATAGAAATCATAGTTCAACATATAGCGTGAAATCACAAAAAGACATAGAATGAAATCGCACGGTTTGTAAGATGAATAGATAATTGATATTTGAATATGTACACATGTTACATCCCAAAACTTGAAAAGGAAAGGGAATTATGAGTACTCACCTGAAGAGGTGGGTGAGATATGCAAATAGTCCAAGTGATAAGAAGACGACTATCCGTGTCCAAGATTATATAAAGACATCTCAAGTCTTAGAGATATGAGTCAAATGTCTAAGTTACCCACTTAGACTAGTTAAGTATTGTTTAAAAAGTGTTAACCCGTTGACCATTAGTGATAAATATTGGTTTTTGATTTAGTGTATCATTTGGAGAATTTGGACAGCTTATGAGCTCTGACTTTAAGTGTATTTTTAAAATATCAAACCTTATTTATAAATTACCAAACTTTACAGGTTGTTAGTTTAATGTATTCCAAACAACTTTTGTTTAGATAACTTTTTGAGAAAAAAGCTAAGAGATAGCTCAAAACAGCTCCACAAAAAGAACGTACAGAAACACGCACCTGTTTTGTAGGGACTGTTGTGAGCTGCTCAGTTTGAATTAGAAGACGAGTTATACGCCATTGGAAAGCTAACTTTACGAACTTAACTGTAGAGTCTGAGTTTGTTAAATTTGAGTCCGAAATGACCAAGATATGTCCAGTTAAAAGCTTCACAGTGAATTTGTGATTGTACAGAACTACTTCGGAATTTCCGAAGTATATCTGTACCCGTACAGAACTACTTCGGAATTTCTGGAGTACTTCTGTACGTACAGAACTACTACATAATTTCTGTAGTACTTCTGTAAAACTTGAATTTTGTTTAATTTGGCTAAATTACAAGATGGTTAACATGGTAACTTGAAGTTGAGTAGTTTCTAGTTAAGGGAGATTAACCAACAAGTCTTCTCCTAATGGGTGTTCTTAGATATAAGTAAGAATGAGTATGCAAGGAACATGAATAAGAGGGTTTTCTCACAGTAAGCAAGCAAGGAGAAGGTAGTGAAGATGACATTTGAGCTTGGATCAACACTTGAAGCTTCGAAGAGTTCTTGAGCTTTTACACGGTTTCTGACAGAAAACTGGGTCGACTTTGGGGGATGATTCAGGACGATTTAGGAAACCAAATGGTACATATTTTAAGCCTAAAATGAAGTAATTTGAAATAGGAAGAGATATCAAAACGAATCAGGTCAAACCAATGTCGTTTGGTACCTCAAATGTGCTGTAGAAGACAAGGTCGCACAGCAATGAGCTTCTGGAGCAGTCGGCGTTCAAAGATGTCTAGAGGGATGAGTTCTTATCGGAATTGAGTGAGGTCAGTTTTCATTTTTAGAGGACTCGTAGGGAAATATTTCTGGACAAGAATGGAGGGATTTCATGGAAGTATGAGGGAGATATGGCTTACAGAAGTCGCTGTAACGAATCTGGCAGAATTCTGTGAAAGTAAAGGTGTGAGAAAACTAGTGCTTTGCTTGGGTATTTATAGGGGAAAGTGAATGAGCTCTTTGTATTGGTAAATGGACGAAATATATCAGTTAAATGTGAGTCTTGAATTATCTAAAGGTGGTTGGAGGACAAGTAAAAAGGATGAGATGGTCTAGTTTGACAATAGGCACACTAGACTCATGCAAGTTGGGTGCTTTTACTCCTTGCAACTTGAATGTCTTCTAGAAGGTAGATGGGGAGTTGAATCAAGTCTGCTAACCTGATGTGTATTCATTGATATCATAATTGGTGGTGTCTTTCACTTAATTAAATAAAGTAGGTATTGAGTTTTGTAATTTGACGTGAATAAAAATGGCTTGAGTCCATTTTATAAACCTCCATTTTATCTAAAAGAATATATATATGTAAGACTATAAAATCTTATCTTTTGTAATCATAAATATGTTCTTTTCATTTTTGTGTAGTCTTTTTGAGTTGTTAAATAATATCACTGTTGGTCTCGGGTTGGGTTGACTCGGGTATGACTTTAGCATGGATAATAGAAACGGGTCGGGTTACAAATATGGTAAATAGGTGGATGTCACAGACTCCCCTACTTTATGGAATTTTGTCCCGAAATTCAGTTACTAGAGACTTAGAGAAAAGTAGCATAAAGGCATTCACCGGAAATAAGAATGCATTTTTAGATACCGTTTAAATTATGTGGGTACCAGTTTACACCAACCACAAGGCTCGGTTACAAACGGTAATAAGGAATTTGACGTAGATTTTTGACATAAACAACTAGGGCTAGGTCTCAGTCTGACTCATAGTCCAACCTCAACACACCATCAATGTTTATATATAGGGTGTACCGTAGCTAACCCACCACATCTTTGATATTCCAAAAGTGTACTAGTCATCTACTAAGAACCACCCATTCCACACAACAAGAGAACGAGTTTTTGTTAAATGAATATGAGGTTGCAATAACGCGTTATAGGTTGAATGACATGAGATAGTTTGGCATAGTATGATTGATGGAATATCAACATCGGATGAGTGATGAGAACTGAGAATCCAATCTTAGTTTGACCTAAAATTGAGATTACATAACCATCTTAAGCAAATTGACCCTGAAATGAAAACCATAGTCTCCCCTACTTTAGGAGCGAGACCAGGGGAATAGAATTTGAGGGGCGGGTGTAACATGTATACTTTTGTAAATCAAACCAGGCTTGACTCGAAAATCAATATAAATGTTTCATATGATAAAATGAAATTGTTGATTTTTTAACAAGAAAACGCATCAAGTTCAGATGAGATGGATGGGTAGCGACCCATATCCAGTCCACCCACGAGGTGCAAGGTCTAGAAAAAATCCAAAACAATCCATGCCAACGCCACAAGACCCCCATAGCTATGATCACAAATTCAATGACGCGCTTAACTAGTATTACACGTGATTGAAGGTCATAGTTCGTATGAGTCTTGGTTAGCAAAATGATATATGTTGAAAGGTTGAGATAACATGAAAATCCACAATGAAAAAGGATAAAAACATAGAGTAATGAAATCATAAGGTCCAATGATAAATGATTAAAGATTGAGATAGTGAAAACACAAGGTCTTGTATATGAAAACACCATATGTTGGAGTGGCAATGATTAAAGTATGAAGTCACATAGATTGAATCGTGATAAATGAATAGTTTAAAACTAAATGTAGCGTAGTCAAAGTGTAAATAAGTAGATTCAACTCCAGGCCGACCGATGCCAAACGGATCAATCAACATGGATTGAGTCTAATGCCATGTATCGGACATCATGAGTCGGGCGACACAATTTGAATAGCATGGTAAACACGAATAACATGATCTGAATAACATGAATCCTATAACATGGATTTCATAGCATAAATCAAAAATAGTTTGAACAAAACCGATCATCACAAATCGTTAGCTAATTTTATGAATTGAACCAACTTTAAATTTATGAATCAAACGAAAATCGAATCCATGGATTAATGATGATAAGTATAATCGAATTGATGGATAACAAAAAGAAAGAATCGAATTCTGAATCAACAAAAGTCGAGTTTACAAAATAAATAGCAAAAGTTAAGTTCATGAATCGAATTCTGAATTAACAAAAGTCGAGTGCACAGAATAAATAGCAAAAGTTAAATTCATGAATCGAATTCTGAATTAACAGAATTCGAGTTCACAAATTAAATAACGAAAGTTCCACCAAAGTTTATTTTTTGAATCAATACTTCATGAAAAATAGAAAGTGAAAGTAGATTTAGAGTAAAATCGAATATATATCTTCGATGAAGAAGATAACGAATTTACCTAGGTAGGGTTTGCAAATAGGATTTCCAAGTGTCAAGGGAGTGCTTGATCAGCCATGAGTGAATCTGTCGTCAAGCACAGCCATGGGTTTTGAAAAAAGAATAGATATTAAAGTGAGCTTAAAATCGATCACGACATATGAGGATAACAAGTTAAGGGATATCGTCAACATGAATGTGATAAAGGTCAAAATGAAAGTTGGTCTTGTAGGAGCAAACGACTCTCAAGGATTGGGATAAGTAGGTAACTAACATGAAAAAAAAGGCTTGCATTCCCAACGGTATGTGGCAATAAGGTGACTTTGCCATCGGAGTAGCACCAGGTATGGTGTTGATGCAGAAGTCGTTTTGGCGAACAAGAGGAAGACCTAATACGTCTTCGAGAAACACCCCAGGAGAATCCCAATCGACTGGATGTCTTTGACTCCACTTTCATAATCATAAACTTCCACGATGTTGGCCAAGAAGGCCATGTTCTCCTTGCGTAAGTATTAGCGGCCTTTGGTACAAGACATGAGCCTAAGACCACTAGCTTGTTTATCGCCATAGACTACCAGGACTTGACTGTCCGGGAGGGGATATGAATGAGCTACACGAAGCACACATCTTCGGTATTAATTGAGGAAAAAAAAAGTCTTGTGGATGGGTTTCGATAAGAGACGAATGCTTAAAGGTGCCATCAACGAATAACGTCGAGGCACATCGGTTGTTGGTTCAGGGATCAATAAAATAACCTTGAACATGAATGATAACTTTTGAGTTTGTAAGTATGCAGAGTTATTTACTTGTGAAGTCATAAAGTCATAAACTCATACACATATAATCTCGTAAGCATGTGGACTCGTAAATTCATAAACTCCTAAACAGGTAAATTTCTAAACATGTATACCTTGAAAGTGCATATGTAAACTCTACACGTGAAATGGGAATGTTCAAAATGGATAACTTGAGATTTTCAAAATGAAGATTCATGTGCATGTAAATTTGTAACTCGTTAACGTGTAAATTTGTTAACTTGTAAGCATGAAATCCTGTAAACATGCAAACTTGTAAACTCATGAACTCATCAACAAGAACTCACCAACATGTAAATGAAATAAAATGATATGAACCATAAGTAGATTTTGGGAATGTCATACGTAAAACATTTTTGAGTTAAAACGTGTCTGCAAAAAGAAACGTAGTACACTAAAAACCGAGTGGCTGAATTTAAAAGATAAATTTAGGCTAGGGGTATCACTTGAGGTCAAGACACGTATATGCGCAACCTGATTGGCTCGATTGGTCGAAGCATCGTTTGCGATGGCCAGCCGCAGACACACATTGTGAATCACCACGTTGGGTGTGTCCATTGGGCATTGGTGCAACAGGTTGGCCTATGTCTTGAAACAGTTGGGTTTTGGGTTTGGGTTGCAGGACAAACTCGAATTTATGGGTATATTTTGTATAGGTGGTACGTCCGGCATCAAATCAATGTTTGGGCAAGCATAAAGATGACACAACAAGTCGGGTGGTTATAGAATGTTAACGTAGGTGAGGAAGTGTATAGATAAAAATGTGCAACCATCCATAAGGGAGTTTTATGAAATCACGAGACTTTAGTTTAAAATAGGATAATGACCCAATAGTATAACTGTGGTGACAATGAATGATTGATAGGTATTTGAAAACACAATTGGGATGTATGAAAAAATCAGGGGTATGTAAAATCATGAAGATAGCGAATTGATTGCGTAAGTATCATGATATATAAATCAGAGATAAAATCGTCAAATCATGAAACTCAAGGGGGTGTATGAAATGTTAAACTTCGATCAAAATAGAGTTGTGAATAAATATCATAAATCATAGTATAGCATATGATGCGATACGACATAGGAGTGTCGTACAAAATCATGAAATTGTGAAACGAGAATCACAAGGATGAGAGTGGATGTGATAAAACACATAGAGATTGTACATAGAAAATTATTTGAATAATAGAATGGCCTTTATTTCCTGAGCGGGAAACTACAACCTTGACTGGTCAAAGTTATGCTAGTTCATGTGACGTATGGCATGACATGCTTTGGCCTAATAGGTAAGACATTCTCACCAAGAGTTCTCAAATCGGCATTCGGGTCCCTCGAGTTGGGATTTGTACGCAATACCTTTCTAGAGGAAAAACTCGGTTACCGGTGTCCACCCTTCCAGTTACTACATGCCCGACACTTAGAACTCAAACATTTGACGAGATTGAAAAATAAAAAAAAATGAATAAAGTAGGAATAAATAGCATATATATGGACATAGATTAATATGTAATAAGCATGCAAGACATGAGATACTCATGTTCGGACACCTAAAGCCATAGTCTAGGTCACCATTTCTAATAACCTAATTCCCTATAGCCACAGCTTTGATACCAATCTGTCACACCCTAACCGATGGCGGAATTTACGTCGGGGCATGATGATTGTCCAAATGCTCATGACACTAATTAAAGATTCAATAATTAATCATTACCAAATTCCACTTCAAACAAGAAGTTTAAATACACATAATATAACATAAGATAAAGTCTTAATTGATTTAACTAGGTCCAAAGCATCCTAGATGTAGCATCAATCAAGTATGCTCAAACTGCGTTTCCTGTAACATGTATAAAAATAGAGAGTGTCAACTAAAAATAGTTGGTGAGTATACATAGGGTTATAGTTACATATAGTATATTGAAAGCAATTCAAATGTCAAATGTAGACTCAAGCGTGTATGAATAAACCAATATTGCATATAGATGTGCATAATAAAACCTTTGTTGACGAGCGCCCTTAACTCGAAAGTTAAGTTAATGAAATAGGTTTCAATCACCCGAATGCCAAATCGGTCAAACTCAGGTGGGTTGTCAGTCCAATGGATCTATTATTGAATATTGATAGATCCATCATTGTTACCGTAGGCTTTATAAGTTAATGATTACGCTTGTAAATTGAATTTACATATAGAAATCATAGTTCAACGTATAGCGTGAAATCACACAAAGACATAGAATGATATCGCGTGGTTTGTAAGATGAATAGATAATTGATATTTGAATATGTATATATGTTGTCAGGACCGATTTTCACTTCAAAAATCTCGATCTTGAGCAAGAATGGGGTTCGAATTAGAAAACCAAAAAAAAAAGATGAATATGGAGATGAATCAAAGATAATCAAAACATGAGAAAGATGATAATCAAGTCGAATGATTTCATTAACCGAATGATTACAATCAAGAAATCATGACAACACTCTCTCTCTAGAAATCCATGATTCACTCTCTCTCTCTAGAATGGAAGACTCAACATTCTACAAGAAATCATCCATCCATCTTGGAGACTCTCTTTCTAGGCTCTCTCTTTGAATGGGGGCACCCTCACTATATATATATAGTGAGGGTGACTAACAACAGAAACATAAATGAACAAAAATTACAAGTAAATGAAATAACATGAAATATTAATTAAATCAAAGTTGATTTAATTAATCCGAAGCTTGAATCGCTCGAACCGATCTTCCGTTGACTTTTACGTTGACCGTTGACCCGAACGGTTGACTTTTCCGGAAAACGGTCTTCGGTCCAAAATGCAAGCCTCGATCATCACAACCCGTGTCTCTGAATCAATTCACATGGATTCTTCAGTCGAATGCTTCGGTAAACAAATTTGATGGCGTCATTCACATAGATTTTAGTTCCAACAATTCCCCCTTGACTGATGCTTTCAAATGTGTTCAACTGCTGAAAAATCGCTATGTCGTACATCTTCAATGAGAAACTGATAAACCGGAGACAATCTGTCGTAGAAATTCCCCCTCTTAATAAGCTTCTTCTGTTCTCGTTGCTCCAGTCGAGATCCAAGTGTTTCGCTCACTCGGTTCACACGGTCGGGTACAATGCTGAGAAAATGCTGAAGATCGGAGTCCAAACCGCAACAAACCGAATCCGATAAACCAATCAAACACTGAAAATGCTCCAACTTCGAATAATCGACCCGATATCCAAATCCATAATAATTCCTCCTATTTCTCTAAATCTCTCCAAAAACATCGAGTCGGAAGCGTAAAATCATATGCGGAGAGTCGAACCGTCACGATCGGTTGCCTAGAGAAACCAGATAAATAATCTTGAAATCGGACAATCTTACGAAAAACCGGAAGCCGGATGCTGACCATTGTGAATGATCCATAAATATTGCACTTGTTCCGCGTGACTAGGTTGGATGGGAAAATAAAGTGTCATATCGGAGAAAATTTGAGATCCCGAGCGAAAATAATCATAACCGGAGTCTTCGTAATTTTGGTTAAAGAAAAACGAGCTCGGAAAAATATTCCGTGAAGATTTCTGAGAAATATCGGTGAAAACGGCGCGATCTGAAAAATTCCGTCAATTTTCATCACGGAACGGCCCTCCGAGAGATTTAACGGATAAATTTCATAATTAACTGAGATTCTAGTTAATCCGGTTAGCTGACATCAGCGCTGCATCAGCTAAATAATAAAATCTTGAGACATAACGAGAACGTTGCATAATTAACCGGATAATAGAGCTAACCCGTTAGTGGTCGATAGCTAATGTGCGCGTGACGTCAATAAACGAGAACCCCAATAAATATTTAGAATTAATCCGAGACTAATAAAAAATTTCCGCAATTCCGTTCGGGCGTTAACTCGTAAGTCTCGTTAAAAACCGATAAGAAAAAGCCCGCATTTAACGAATTATGCTGAAATAATTAATTAATGGAAAAATCCCTCCAAGAATACCAAAATCCGTGTGAGTTTATGAGGACCAATCAGATTGGAGATACAACTTTCCATCTACCGCTGGAATTTAACTGATCTGAGGGGCAGATTTAATGATCCGCGTGAAGTGGTGTAGGCCAATAAAAGAGCAGCAGCTCATCCCCATTAACGATTCTTTGTATCAGGCGAGGGCCCACATGACTTTCTCTAATCCAATCACCATTCGATAAGGTGCAAGGTTATACCGAGGAAAGGACAAAAGGATGAGAGAGAAGACGGCAGACATCATTCTCTGTCCGCCAATCAGATGCAGACACATCATCGTCTTCTAAAGAATCCGCGGACCACCCTCGTAACCCTAATCAGTCGCCGGAGATTGCAGAACCTCGCCGGAAAACCGTGTTTTTGCCATAACTCAAGGAATACTTGACTAAAATTCACGAAATTTATACCGATGAACTCGTAATCCAATCCTCTACGAACCTGGACGAACAGAATCCTCTGAAACTGTCTCGAACAAAAACCCAGAAACAAGTTCGCTAACGAAAAACAAGTCCGCTAAGCCACCAGAAGTTCGCTAAGAGGCTTGAGAAGTTCGCTAACAAGCTTCAAGTTCGCTAAACCATAATGAAGTTCGCTAAGCATTCCGAGAAGTTCGCTAAAGCATGAAGAAGTTCGCTAACGACGTCAAGTTCGCTAAGAACTGAGGAAGTTCGCTAAGAGCTTCTGCAAATCTTCAAGATCTGATGAACTTTCTGGAAAAAAAATGATGAACACCCACTTGAACATCTTCCTGATGTAGATCCCATGATTCAAAATGAGTGTAGATAACATATTCGTGACGGATTCGAGAAGAAAAACCATTCACGTGATTGTTCTGGCCACAAACAATCCATAAACAGCAGCAACTTCGATCAAAACAGCCCCAAATCTGAAAATCTCTCAAGAACATGAAGAACACCGCGAAACATGCACTAGTGTGTGTTTTTACAGATCTGTCCAAACAGTTGAGATTCAGACGAAACGAATGTTTCCAATGGATCCGGAATGCGTTTTCCACTGAGAATCATACCTCATTTCATCCGAAAACATGAAGAATCGCCCAGAAAACGAAGAATCAAGCTCCAAAATAAAATAAAAAAACCCTAAAAACGGGAAAAACTCCAAAGTTACGAAAAATCTGCTCGGATCATCATTTCTCTCACTGATTTGTACAAGATGAAGATAAAATAACATCTAAATGAACTCCATAACACGAATCAAACATCCATATCATCAGAATCCATCCAGAATCATCCAAAATGAAGAAAATATAGAAAAAATCTCCAAAAATGAGTTTTATCATCTTCACCCATTCAAGCTCAAAATCAGATTCGAGTGACCAGATTCACGGTGAGATGAATCTGATCAGTACCCGCTCTGATACCATTTGTCAGGACCGATTTTCACTTCAAAAATCTCGATCTTGAGCAAGAACGGGGTTCGGATAAGAAAACCCAAAAAAAAAGATGAATATGGAGATGAATCAAAGATAATCAAAACATGAGAAAGATGATAATCAAGTCGAATGATTTCATTAATCGAATGATTACAATCAAGAAATCATGACAACACTCTCTTTCTAGAAATCCATGACTCACACTCTCTCTCTCTCTAGAATGGAAGACTCGACATTCTACAAGAAATCATCCATCCATCTTGGAGACTCTCTTTCTAGGCTCTCTCTTTGAATGGGGCACCCTCACTATATATATAGTGAGGGTGACTAACAACAGAAACATAAATGAACAAAAATTACAAGTAAATGAAATAACATGAAATAGTAATTAAATCAAAGTTGATTTAATTAATCCGAAGCTTGACTCGCTCGAACCGATCTTCCATTGACTTTTACGTTGACCGTTGACCCGAACGGTTGCCTTTTCCGAAAAACGGTCTTCGGTCCAAACTGCAAGCCTCGATCATCACAACCCGTGTCTCTGAATAAATTCACATGGATTCTTCAGTGGAATGCTTCGGTAAACAGATTTGATGGCGTCGGTCACATAGATTTTAGTTCCAACACATGTTACATCCCAAAACTTGAAAAGGAAATGGGATTATGAGTACTCACCTGAAGAGGTGAGTGAGATATGGAAATAGTCCAAGTGATATGAAGACGACTATCCGTGTCCTAGATTATATAAAGACACCTCAAGTCTTAGATATATTAGTCAAATGACTAAGTCACCCACATAGACTAGTTAAGTATTGTTTAAAATGTGTTAACCCGTTGACCGTTAGTAATAAATATTGGTTTTTGATTTAGTGTATCATTTGGAGAATTTGGACAACTTATGAGCTCTGACTTTAAGTGTATTTTTAAAATATCAAACCTTATTTATAAATTACCAAAATTTATAGATAGTTAGTTTAATGTATTCCAAACAACTTTTGTTTAGATAACTTTTTGAGAAAAAAGCTAAGAGATAGCTCAAAACAGCTCCACAAAACAGAACGTACAGAAACACGAACCTGTTTTGTAGGGACTGTTGTGAGCTGCTCAGTTTGAATTAGAAGACGAGCTATACGGCATTGGAAAGCTAACTCGACGAACTTAATCGTAGAGTCTGAGTTTGTTAAATTTGAGTCCGAAATGACCAAGATATGGCCGGTTAAAAGTCTGACAGTGAATCTGTGATTGTACAGAACTACTTTGGAATTTCCGAAGTATATATGTACTCGTACAGAACTACTTCGGAATTTTCGGAGTACTTCTGTACGTACAGAACTACTACATAATTTTTGTAATACTTCTGTAAAACTTGAATTTTGTTTAATTTGGCTAAATTATGGTTAAGATGGTAACTTGAAGTTGAGTAGTTTCTAGTTAAGGGAGATTAACCAACAATTTTTTTCTTAATGGGTGTTCTTAGATATAACTAAGAATGAGTATGCAAGGAACTTGAATAAGAGGTTTTTCTCACATTAAGCAAGCAAGGAGAAGTTAGTGAAGATGACATTTGAGCTTGGATCAACACTTGAAGCTTCGAAGAGTTCTTGAGCTTTTACACGGTTTCTAACAGAAAACTGGGTCGACTTTGGGGGACGTTTCTGGGCGATTCAGTAAACCAAATGGTACAGATTTTTAGCCTAAAATGAAGTACTTTGAAATAGGAAGATATATAAAAAATAATCAGGTCAAATCAATGTCGTTTGGTACCTCAAATGTGCCGCAGAAGACAAGGTCGCACAGCAATGAGCTTCTGGAGCAGTCGGCGTTCAAAGTTGTCTAGAGGGATGAGTTCTTATCGGAATTGAGTGAGGTCAGTTGGCATTTTTAGAGGACTCGTAGGGAAAGATTTCTAGATAAGAATGGAGGGATTTTGTGGAAGTATAAGGGGGATATGGCTTACAGAAGTCGCTGTAACGAATCTGGCAGAATTCTGTGAAAGTAAAGGTGTGAGAAAACTAGTGCTTTGCTTGGGTATTTATAGGGGAAAGTGAATGAGCTCTTTGGATTGGTAAATGGCCAAAATATATCAGTTAAATGTGAGTATTGAATTATCTAATGGTAGTTGGGGGACAAGTAAAAAGGATGAGATGGTCTAGTTTGATAATAGGCACACTAGACTCATGCAAGTTGGGTGCTTTTACTACTTGCAACTTGAATGTCTTTTAGAAGGTAGATGGGGAGTTGAATCATGTCTACTATCCTGATGTGTATTCATTGATATCATAATTGGTGGTGTCTTTCATTTAATTAAATGAATAAGGTATTGAGTTTTCTAATTTGACGTGAATAAAAATGGCTTGAGTCCATTTTATAAAGGGTTATTGGCTTGTATTAATCCCAACTTTCAAGTATTGGCCGATAACACTCCCAACTTTACTCCTTCCATCTGCCACCACGAACTATCATCACATTTTCCTCCGTCACTCCCCCCCCCCCCCCCCACGTTAATTTACTTAACCCCGTTAGTTTATTGCCTACGTGGCTTCCACGTATTAACCCTTTTTACCTTTTCCCCCTTTTTGCCCTAAATTTACAAAATCAGATCGAACACACACACACCCAGCCCTCGTTCTCTCTTACTCGATCTTCCATGAACCCGATTCCTTAGGCTTCGCTCTTTCAAAATCAACCCGATTTCACCATCTTATACAACGATCAACATGGAAGACAGCATCTCCATTAAACTCTGGCATGGAGGCACAATCGAAGAAGTGACAGATCAGGCTCTAAAATTCAGGTATGTTGGCGGTGATTCGCAATTGATTAGTATAGAAATTGATAAACTTTCAATTTTCGAGCTCATGGATTATGCAATGGAAACCGGGTCGTATGAATCAAAGGATTTTGTTATGTATTACTTGAAGCTTGATAGTGAATGCTTGAAAAGATTAAAAAACTGATCAAGATGTGGTTGATATGGGGTTTGTGGTTTGCAAAAAGTCATCTGATTTTGTTGATTTGTACATTCAACAACAGCCCCACGAGAAGCCCTTATTACCCTTAAGCCCAGCCCCCTGCTCAGCCCAACCCAATACTCAGCCCACCAGTCAGCCCAATAGTGAACCCATTAACCTTGAAGGCAGGAGGTATACTAAGTTAACAGCTAGGAAAAGTGTGTCTTCACCACCACCAATACTTGAACCTTTAGTAGCTCAGATCTCTGATCAGGAGAACAGTTAAAATAGTGACTCGGTTCACAGTGGTTCAGATAGAGACGATAGAGAATCTGATGAGGAAAGTTATAATGAGGAAGATATTGATTGTTCAGATAGAGATGATGATGAGAGGATCCAATCAGTGGAAGCCTTAAAGAAAGTTCTTGTACAAGATCTACTTTACAAACATACCTTACTTGAAAACTGTCTAAAAGAATCTGTTGACCAACAAGGTGATGCACTTGGTATAAACAAATCTGTTGAGCAACAAGGTGATCCAGTTGAAGCCTATAGTAGCTATGAAGAATCTGATGGTGATGTTCACACACCCGGTGAAAGTGAAGAAGATGACATCAGAGGTACTAAGAATAAGGAAAAGGTACCATGTATAAACAATGAAACTTATTGGAAAAAGTTCACTTGGGTTGTTGGAATAAGGTTTCCTTCAAGGGATTCCTTCAAGTTAGCTGTTAGAAATTTTGCAGTAGCTAATGGTAAGAATCTTTACATTGCTAAGAGTGATAAAAAAAGGCAAGGTAGGATTGGTGTCAAATGTGTGAAAGGATGCCCTTTTAGTTTGATGTGTTCATTTCACAAGGGTAAGGAGTGTTACATGGTTAAGTCAGTGATAAACAAGCACACTTTCCAGAGGAATATGTCTAAGAATAGGCAATTGTCTGCTGATTTTATTGCAACTGAGTTTTTACCAATGTTTAAGGCCAAGCCAAACTGGTCCGCCAAAGAGATCCAACTAGCAGTTAAAGAGAAATATAAAGTTATTATTAACAAATGGCTTGCATACAAGGCCAAAGCTTCAGCACATAGAAAACTCCATGGCTCAATGAAGGATCATTATAGCAAAATTGGATCATACATGGCTGCTCCCAGAAATGCAAATCCTAATTCAACTTTTAACCTTGTAACAGCACCACCAACATATCCATCCTCTTGTGATACATTCTTTAGACTTTTTTTTTTGTTTTGAAGGTGTTAGGAAAGGATTTTTGGCAGGTTGTAGAAGGGTTTTGTGTCTTGATGGTTGCTTTCTGAAAACCTTTCTGGGAGGTATGTTACTGACTGCTGTAGGGAGAGATGCAAATGAACAGATGTTTCCTTTAGCCTGGGCAGTTGTAGAAGGGGAGAATAATGATAGTTGGGAATGGTTCATATGTCAATTACAATCATGTTTAGAGATAACTGATGGTGGAAAGGGATGGACTTTGATATCTGACCAATAAAAGGTAAACATTACTTTGTTAATCTTACTTTTTGTCTTACATTTTTAAACCAATATTTGCCAATTTTCAGGGATTACTAAATGTTGTCTCCTTGGTTTGGAAAAATGCTGAACACAGAAATTGTGCAAGGCATATTTATGCTAATTGGCACAAGACATTCAAAGGGGAAGATCTCAAAGGTGTATTCTGGAAAGCAGTAAGGGCATATTGTGAGGCTGACTTTAATCAAGCAATTGAAGAAATGAAACAGATCTCAACTGATGCAGTAGAGGCATTCTTAAAACAGAATCCAAAATGCTTTGCTAGATGTTTTCTTGACACACATACCAAATGTGATGTCATTGTCAACAATATGGCAGAAACCTTCAATGGATACATAGTTCATTCAAGATCAAAGCATATAATCCACATGTTAGAAGACATCAGAGTTGCAATAATGACCAGGCTAACTCAAAAGCACACATAGATGTTGGAGAAAGATGTCATTATATGTCCAAGGATTCAATTTAAAGTTGACAAGTCAAAAGAAAAAGCTAGCCAATGTGAAGTATCACCATCATCCAATCAGGTATTTTAAATTAGATTCCATGTAAAATATGTTTTGTATACTAAATGAGAGGTCTTCCAATCATCATTGCAGTTATTTCAAGTTAAAGACCTTGCTGATGAGGTTGCAGTAGACTTGGTCAAGAAGACATGTAGTTGCAGAAAATGGGAACTTAGAGGAACCCCATGTAGACATGTTTGTGCAGTTGCTGGATTTATGGGTGAAAATGCAGAGAAATATGTTGATGCTTGTTACTTTAAATAGGCCTACCTAAAAGCTTATGAGTATACAATACCTGCCATGGCTAGTCAAAGGTTTTGGCCTTGCATCAACAAGCCTTTGAACCCACCTCCTATCAAGGCTGCTCCTGGAAGGCCCAAGAAAAACAGAAAAAGAGATCCCCATGAAGATCCAAAAAATCCGGGTAAACTTACAAAACATGGTGTTCAAATGACTTGTAGTGTTTGCAAAGGCAAGGATCACAACAAAAGAAAATGCCCTTCCATGGCTCAATCATCCTCAACTGCAATTGGAAATAAAAAGGGTAGAGGGAGGCCAAAGAATACTAATACTCGGGATGCAACAAGTGGAGCTAATACTTAGGATGCAACAAGCGGAGCTAATACTCAGGATGCAACAAGTGCAAGTAGGGGTAGGGGTATGGGTAGGGGCAGGGGCAGGGGTAGGGGTAGGTCTTAGTCAAAAACTTTATCAATGTGCTATCTTTTTATGGTTTAGGATTGTTTTTTGGTAATCTGATGTTATGGTTAGCACTATGAACCATTTATGGTTTCTTTTGGTTAATATGTAATGGTATGTGAACCATTTTAATCATTTTAATGGTTTATTTTGCTAATGGTATGCATGACAGTAGCAGCAGTAGTAAGCTCATGTTTTTTTTTTTCATTTTAATGGTATGACAGTAGCAACAGCAGCTTGTGTTTATTGGCAGCAACAAGTTGATTTTTTTTATATGTTATGCATGACAGTAGCAGCAACAGCTTGTGCTTATTGGCAGCAGCAAGTTGTTTTTTTATATGTTATGCATGAAAGTAGCAGCAGCAGCTTGTGCTTATTGGTAGCAACAAGTTGTTTTTTTGTATCCTTTTTGTTTTGACAGTAGCAGCAGCAGGTTATGGTCAATTTGGTATTTTTTTTTGTGGTCAAGTAATGCATTTGGTATATGGCAGGAAGTGTTTGGTATATTTGGTATGCACTTATTCAATCATTTTGGTCAAATATGGTAGGAAGTAAAATTGGTATGCACTTATTGACTCACTTTTGTCAAACATAATACAAAATGATAACCAATCCATTACTAAAAAAAGCATTACATTCCATCAAACGATTTTCATCCATTACTTTAATACAAAATGAGTTTCATACATAGACTCAAGCAACTTAACTAAATACATTCCACATAACAGTAAGTACAAGAATCATAACACAAATAGATTTGAACCCAATCTTCCACTTTGGTTTTTTCATTCGAATCTCATCTTTCAGTTTCTTTAACTCCTCTTGCAAACATATCTTCTGCAATTCCAAACACTCTATACGCATTAGATCTTCCCTTTTCCAATTTTATCAAACTCGGATTTCCAAATGAAGAAACTGCAATGCCTAGTCTGAAAATTAAAATAGATGAACAAGAACAGGTTTAAACTTTACAACTTTAATAGATCAAGAAAGAATCAGGAACAAGAATAAATTACCGGCCATAGTGGACACCCATAAAACTCGTCTCCCATCCGAGTACTATTCCTTCCAGCAACCCGACGAACCGCAGGCAAATCATGATGGCAATAGAGGCTTCCGCTGATATCAATCTTGATGAGTTGACATTTTGGCTCACCTATAGAAGCATATGATGAGGAACGACTCATTTGTTGAAGACGATGATGAGGGAAACTGGTTTTTGTTGAAGACGGTGATGGGGGGAGAGGGATCTAGAAATTAGGGTTCATAGGAGGGGTTAAATAAAAAGGTTCAATACGGTAAAAAGGGGGGAAAGGTAAAGGGTTCAATACGTGGCTTTTTTTATTTCATTTAAAAAATTCTGCCACGTCGTTGCCACGCAGGCTTTTTCTTAACGGGGTTAAGTAAATTTAACGGAGGGAGTGATGGAGGAAAATATAATGATAGTTCGTGCTGGCAGATGGAAGGAGTAAAGTTGAGAGTGTTATCGGCCAATACGTGATAGTTGGGATTAATACAAGCCAATAACCCTTTTAATATTAAACTCATTTTTAGGAAAATCAGGGTTTTAAGTTAATATAAATATAATTATTATTAAAATAATTATATTAATAAACCAAAATGAGTTTAACTCAAATTAGGGTTTCTAAAATTCATATTGATAGTTATGTATTGAAAATAATTATTTACGTTTCGTTATGTCGTAAAACATTTTTAAAACGTTTAAAGATTTCGTTTTCCTGTGTGATAAAGGTAAGGTCTGTCCTCTTCGCACCCTCCCCAGACCCTACCCTATGGGTGGGATTTCTACTGGGTATGTTGTTGTTGTTGTTGTTGTTGTTGTTGTTGTTGTTGTTGTTGTTGTTAAAGATTTTCTTTCAATTTCGAACGTTTAAAAAATAAACAGTTGATCCTTGAAACGTTTTGATTATTTTGATTTATTTAAAATAATCAAAAATATTTAAAATATGTTTTTCATAATTTCCATAAGTCTTTTGATTTTATTTTTATAAAGTCATTTTTAAATAAATTTATCTATTAAATAAAGCTAGGGTTTTAATTTAAGGCTTTTTATAGAAATATTCACCGACATAAAATATTTCCATTTTTGTATAAAATCCAAGACTTATACTTTTAAGTCCAAAGTCATAAATATGTTCTTTTTCCATTTTTGGACATAAAATATATCTATATGTATTTTATCCATTTTTTTAATAAAATCTAAACAAGTCATTTAAGTCTTGTATTTAGAAATTATATTTTTATAAAACGTGTCCATTTTATATAATAATTTTCATGATGACATTTTATGGCTTAATTTATCCAAGTAGTTTTTATAAAATTACTAAATTGATATTCTACCATAAAAAATGTCTTAATGTTATCATTTTATGTCCAAAATTTGAGTAACACTTCCTAATGTCCAAACTAGTCAAAATGTGTTACTAACATCAATTTAGTCCTTGATAATTGTTAGTAGCACACATTAGTCCATAAACTAGATGATTAACAATAAAAAATCATAAATAACAATCTAGTCATTTATAATCTATTAAAAGATAATAATAACACAAACTAACCATGAAAAATATATAAATCATCATAAAATCACTTAATGATCAAATTATATCATCTAACTATATAGTGAGTTTAACCATGGGTTTTTAATTTAAAAAAAACACCACATTATTGAGTTAAAAATATATGATGATCATATTACATTAGCAAGTTATAAAACTTAATTTCCATATATTAAAACACCACATTTTTATAACCTTACAACACTAAGGTTTAAGAAAAATAAAGAGAGGGCAACAACTCAGCGGCGGAGCACAGCAGCAACAGGAGCTGTGATGGTGGGTTGGCTGCCGTGGACAAGGAAGGAATAAGAAAAGGTGGCGGGGAGGGGGGTTCTTTGGATGGAATTCGGCAAGGAGGAGTGGTGGCGATGGTTATTAAGGGTGGTGGGGGCTGTGGTTGTTCTCAGTAAAAAAGAAGATATGGGAGGGGAGTTGCCGGCAGGTTTTAGAGGGAGGAGAAGGAGAGTGGACTTGAGTGTTTGTGTGTGTAAGTATCTAAGTTGGTGAAGGGTATGGTGAATGAGACATGCAAGTCTCCTATACTATTTGTGATGATGGTTTTTAGATGTAGGTAACTAGATAAGGATTGTTGGCAAGTTTTTCATCACATTTGACTAACTCAAAATCTCCTAACCATTTTTATAAAAATCCCATGTGTAGGTGACTTATTTTTATAAACTTGTCATGTTTTTAGAAAACAGGTTTATGTATTGTTAAAGTTTATAAGACATAAATTTATTTGAGGGGAATTAACTCGCAACTTTTATATATAACCAATGTATAAAAATATACAAGTTCATGACTATTGTTATAAAAATAATGAGTGGTAACAAGTTTTATAAAAATTAATACAAGTTGATGGGCTAATACAATTTAAAATAATCCATTGGGCTTGATATTGACATTGGGCCTAAACATTTAAAAGAAAAATGTAATTGGGCCCGTTTGTCAGTTTTGGGCCGTACGGGTCCAAACGGGGCGTCGGTTCGAGGCCCGGGCCCGTTGTGCATCGGTTGGGTTTACGAATTGCCATGATCATTCGGTTTATCAAGTTTATGTAATGGGTAACGGTTTTAGACTCGGTTTCATTATTTTTGGCTCATTGGGCCTATTGGGCCAAGTCGAGCCCAATTGGGTGATCGGTTGGGGTTTGGCTTAAGTCTTGACAACGAATTCAGTTTGTGATGTTTTTATTTCATAAAAACAATTGTTTAAGTCAGTTATAACAGTATTCAAAAATCAGTTATATTTTTCAGCTTTTCGCACGAGATACTGTTAATATTTTCGGTTTGTTAGTTCGTGACAGTTTTAAGCTCGACCGTTGAGATTGTTTAAAACCGAATAGTTTTAAACATACGATCGCTTATCAGTTTGTTGGGTCAGTTTTATAAACGTTCGACACCAGTTCCGGATAAAATATAAAAATACATTTTATTATATACTTTTCTTGTTATTGAAGTTCCATGA
>JBCNJP010000003.1:79934251-79950527 GCA_039602395.1 Deinandra increscens subsp. villosa
TTTATATTATTTGTTGTTATTTTTTTATTTTGTAATTTATTTTAATTTTTATTATATTTTATTTTCGTTTTCATTTATTAATTAATTGATTTAATTTTAATTTTATATTTATTTTATATTTATTTTATATTTATTTTATATTTATTTATTTTTTCATTTCCGGCTTATATTTTTATTTTTTTATTTTTTTACTATTTATTCTTAATTTTTTTGTCATAAAAATTTAAGAAGAAATCTAATCGGAATTTTCTTTTTCATTCGATTCCTCGAGGGAATCGAAAAAAAACACTCCATTCCTGCATATCAAACGCTACTTTAGGGTTAAGCCCACGGGCCCGGTTAGTATTCTAGGGTTCCTTATGAACTCTATATATTGTAACCTTGAGCTTCTATAATATTCATTCAGTAATCCAGTGATTTCATTATTTTACATGGTATCACAGCTTAAACGATCCTAACCTTAGTCGCCGCCACCGAGTCGAATCCTAGACAGGGCGGTGTGCCGCCACTCTTGTCGTCGTCGCCGCCCTGTCCCACCTTCTTCATATGTTTTTTTTCTTTTCTAGTTTTTTTCTCTTTCGAATAAAGCTTCTCTTCATTTCCATTCTAAACGCTCGGATTCCACTTTTGTATCATTCTTCTTGTATTTATGTTGATTTATCCCGTGTTATGGTTGCAATTAATTGCCATCGCCGGACAAATCCTTTGTTCTTTTGATGTTTTAACTACCTTCCATCAATTAATTTTCCCCACTTCAACTTTCAATATGTGTCAGAAGGAATTATGTCCCAAAGATGCACATGCAGGTGACGTCGGCAAAGAAAATTTAGAATTACCGTTTTCCTTTTCTTTTTTTTCCTTTTTCTTTCTTTTTCTTATTATCCTACTATTTGATTCGTGTCACAATCTCAAACTACAGTTTGATTAGATTAATGTTTTTCTCTTTTTTTAGATCTACGGATCAAATTGATTATCGTTTGACCACGGTCACCGATCTTGCTTTCTTTTCTTTTATTTTTTTTTAGATCTATAAATCCCTTCTCTTGATCTACGGATCCAAGAGACCATTGATCGCTAGCATTGACACGTCGCCTTTCGGACTACGGTCCATCGTCGTGTCACCTCTAGGACTACGGTCCTAAAACTATGCCGTCGCACCACTGCATTGAAGATTTCTACTAGAGGACTACAAGATTTACGACACTGAAAAATATAATTTGGCACATTGAAGCACACGATGGATTGGTTGATAGAAGATTGGAATTTGAAGTCGAGAACCGAAGTTGAAGCTAGTTTTTTTAGTTATCATTATCTAGAGGTTTTATTGTTTTCCAGTCTTTAGCGTCTGATTTTCTTCCGCTAAGACTGCGGGGGAGTATTAGATAGTATTTTATTATTATTATTATTATTATATATTAGGGTTAAGCCCACGGGCCCGGTTAGTATTCTAGGGTTCCTTATGAACTCTATATATTTGTAACCCTAAGCTTCTATAATATTCATTCAGTAATCCAGTGATTTCATTATTTTACAATGAGAACTGCGAATCCAATCTTAGTTTGACCCAAAATTGAGATTACATAAACATCTTAAGCAAATTGACCCTGAAATGAAAACCATAGTCTCCCCTACTTTAGGAGTGACACCAGGGGAATAGAATCTGAGGGGCGGGTGTAACATATATACATTTGTAAATCAAAGCTGGTGGCTTGACTCGAAAATCAATATAAATGTTTCATATGATAAAATGAAATTGTGGATTTTTTAACAAGAAAACGCATCAAGTTCAGATGAGATGGATGGGTAGCGACCCACATCCAGTCCACCCACGAGGTGCGAGGTCTAGAAAAAATCCAAAACAATCCATGCCAATGCCACAAGACCCCCATAGCTATGATCCCAAATTCAATGACGCGCTTAACTAGTATTACACGTGATTGAGGGTCATAGTTCGTATGAGTCTTGGTTAGCAAAATGATATATTTTGAAAGGTTGAGATAACATGAAAATCCACAATGAAAAATGATAAAAACATAGAGTGATGAAATCATAAGGTCCAATGATAAATGATTAAAGATTGAGATAGTGAAAACACAAGGTCTTGTATATGAAAACACCATATGTTGGAGTGGCAATGATTAAAGTATGAAGTCACATAGATTGAATCGTGATAAATGAATAGTTTAAAACTAAATGTAGCGTAGTCAAAGTGTAAATAAGTAGATTCAACTCCAGGCCGACCGATGCCGAACGGATCAATCAACATGGATTGAGTGTAATGCCATGTATCGGACATCATGAGTCGGGCGACACAATTTGAATAGCATGGTAAACACGAATAACATGATCTGAATAACATGAATCCTATAACATGGATTTGATAGCATAAATCGAAAATAGTTTGAACAAAACCGATCATCACAAATCGATAGCTAATTCTATGAATTGAACCAACTTTAAATTTATGAATCAAACGAAAATCGAATCCATGGATTAATGATGATAAATATAATCGAATCCATGGATAACAAAAAGAAAGAATCGAATTCTGAATCAACAAAAGTCGAGTTTACAAAATAAATAGCAAAAGTTAAGTTCATGAATCGAATTCTGAATTAACAAAAGTCGAGTTTACAAAATAAATAGCAAAAGTTAAATTCATGAATCGAATTCTGAATTAACAGAATTCGAGTTCACAAATTAAATAACGAAAGTTCCCCCAAAGTTTATTTTTTGAATCAATACTTCATGCAAAATAGAAAGTGAAAGTAGATTTAGAGTAAAATCGAATATCGTCGATGAAGAAGATAACGAATTTACCTAGGTAGGGTTTGCAAATAGGATTTCCAAGTGTCACGGGAGTGCTTGATCAGCCATGAGTGAATCTGTCGTCAAGCACAGCCATGGGTTTTGAAAAAAGAATAGATATTAAAGTGAGCTTAAAATCGATCACGACATATGAGGATAACAAGTTAAGTGATATCGTCAACATGAATGTGATAAAGGTCAAAATGAAAGTTGGTCTTGTAGGAGCAAACGACTCTCGAGGATTGGGATAAGTAGGTAACTAACATGAAAAAAAGTCTTGCATTTCCAACGGTATGTGGCAATAAGGTGACTTTGCCATCGGAGTAGCACCAGGTATGGTGTTGATGCAGAAGTCGTTTTGGCGAACAGGAGGAAGACCCAATACGTCTTTGAGAAACACCTCAGGAGAATCCTGAACGACTGGATGTCTTTGACTCCCCTTTCATAATCACAAACTTCCACGATGTTGGCCAAGAAGGCCATGTTCTCCTTGAGTAAGTATTAGCGGCCTTTGGTACAAGACATGAGCCTAAGACCACTAGATGGTTTATCGCCATAGACTACCAGGACTTGACTGTCCGGGTGGGGATATAAATGAGCTACACGAAGCACATAACTTCGGTATTAATTGAGGAAAAAAAAGTCTTGTGGATGGGTTTCGATAAGAGACGAACGCTTAGAGGTGCCATCAACGAATAACGTCGAGGCACATCGGTTGTTGGTTCAGGGATCAATAAAATAACCTTGAACATGAATGAAAACTTTTGAGTTTGTAAGCATGCAGAGTTATTTACATGTGAAGTCTTAAAGCCATAAACTCATACACATGTAATCCCGTAAGCATGTGGACTCGTAAATTCATAAACTCCTAAACGAGTAAATTTCTAAACATGTATACCTTGAAAGTGCATATGTAAACTCTACACGTGAAATGGGAATGTTCAAAATGGATTACTTGAGATTTTCAAAATGAAGATTCATGTGCATGTAAATTTGTAACTCGTTAACGTGTAAATGTGTTAACTTCTAAGCATGAAATCCCGTAATCATGCAAACTTGTAAACTCATGAAATCATCAACAAGAACTCACCAACATGTAAATGAATTAAAATGATATGAACCATAAGTAGATTTTGGAAATGTCATACGTAAAACATTTTTGAGTTAAAACGTGTCTGCAAAAAGAAATGTAGTACACCAAACAATGAAATCACGAGGACCAAAAAATAGAAATGCCAAAATCGGATGCTTAAAAACCAAGTGGCTGAATTTAAAAGATAAATTTAGGCTAAGGGTATCACTTGAGGTCAATACACGTATATGCGCAACCTGATTGGCTCAATTGGTCGAAGCATCGTTTGCGATGGCCAGCCGCGGACACACATTGTGAATCACCACGTTGGGTGTGTCCATTGGGCATTGGTGCAACAGGTTGGGCTATGTCTTGAAACAGTTGGGTTTTGGGTTTGGGTTGCAGGACAAACTCGAATTTATGGGTATATTTTGTATAGGTGGTATGTCCGGCATCAAATCAATGTTTGGGCAAGCATAAAGATGACACAACAAGTCGGGTGGTTATAGAATGTTGACGTAGGTGAGGAAGTGTATAGATAAAAATGTGCAACCATCCATAAGGGAGCTTTATGAAATCACGAGACTTTAGTTTAAAATAGGATAATGACCCAATAGTATAACTGTGGTGACAACGAATGATTGATAGGTATTTGAAAACACAAGGGGGATGTATGAAAAAATCAGGGGTATGTAAAATCATGAAGATAGCGAATTGATTGCGTAAGTATCATGATATATAAATCAGAGATAAAATCGTCAAATCATGAAACTCAAGGGGGGTGTATGAAATGTTAAACTTCGATCAAAATAGAGTTGTGAATAAATATCATAAGTCATAGTATGGCATATGATGCGATACGACATAGAATTGTCGTACAAAATCATGAAATTGTGATACGAGAATCACAAGGATGAGAGTGGATGTGATAAAACACATAAAGATTGTACATAGAAAATTATTTGAATAATAGAATGGCCTTTATTTCCCGAGCGGGAAACTACAACCTTGACTGGTCAAAGTTATGCTAGTTCATGTGACGTTTGGCATGACATGTTTTGGCCTAATAGGTAAGACATTCTCACCAAGAGTTCTCAAATCGGCATTCGGGTCCCTCGAGTTGGGATTTGTACGCAATACCTTTCTAGAGGAAAAACTCGGTTACCGGTGTCCACCTTTCCAGTTACTACATGCCTGACACTTAGAACTTAAACATTTGACGAGATTGAAAAATTAAAAAAAAATGAATAAAGTAATGAAATTTCATATGTAGCATAAAGTGAAAGTGTAGATGTGTATATCAAGAAAAGGTTAGGGCTTGAATAGAATAAGGTAGGAATAAATAGCATATATATGGACATAGATTAATATGTAATAAGCATGCAAGACATGAGATACTCATGTTCGGACACCTAAAGCCATAGTCTAGGTCACCATATCTAATAACCTAATTCCCTATAGCCACGGCTCTGATACCAATCTGTCACACCCTAACCGACGGCGGAATTTACGTCGGGGCATGATGATTGTCCAAATGCTCATGACACTAATTAAAGGTTCAGTAATTAATCATTACCAAATTCCAATTCAAACAAGAGGTTCAAATACACATAATATAACATAAGATAAAGTCTCAATTGATTTAACTAGGTCCAAAGCATCCTAGATGTAGCATCAATCAAGTATGCACAAACTGCGTTTCCTGTAACATGTATAAAAAATAGAGAGTGTCAACTAAAAATAGTTGGTGAGTATACATAGGGTTATAGTTACATATAGTATATTGAAAGCGATTTAAATGTCAAATGTAGACTCAAGCATGTATGAATAAACCAATATTGCATATAGATATGCATAATCAAATCTTTGTTGACGAGCGCCCTTAACTCGAAAGTTAAGTTAATGAAATAGGTTTCAATCACCCGAATGCCAAACCGGTCAAACTTAGGTGGGTTGTCAGTCCAATGGATCTATTATTGAATATCGATAGATCCATCATTGTTACCGTAGGCTTTCTAAGTTAATGATTACGCTAGTAAATTGAATTTGCATATAAAAATCATGGTTCAACATATAGCGTGAAATCACACAAAGACATAGAATAAAATCGCATGGTTTGTAAGATGAATAGATAATTGATATTTGAATATGTATACATGTTACATCCCAAAACTTGAAAAGAAAAAGGGATTATGAGTACTCACCTGAAGGGGTGAGTGAGATATGGAAATAGTCCAAGTGATATGAAGGCGACTATCCGTGTCCTAGATTATATAAAGACACCTCAAGTCTTAGAGATATGAGTCAAATGTCTAAGTCACCCACTTAGACTAGTTAAGTATTGTTTAAAATGTGTTAACCCATTCACCGTTAGTGATAAATATTGGTTTTTGATTTAGTGTATCATTTGGAGAATTTGGACAGCTTATGAGCTCTGACTTTAAGTGTATTTTTAAAATATCAAACATTATTTATAAATTACCAAAATTTACAAGTAGTTATTTTAATGTATTCCAAACAACTTTTATTTACATAACTTTTTGAGAAAAAGCTAAGAGATAGCTCGAAAACAGCTCCACAAAACAGAAGGTACAGAAACGTGCACCTGTATTGTAGGGACTGTTGTGAGCTGCTCAGTTTGAATTAGAAGACCAGCTATACGCCGTTGGAAAGCTAACTCGATGAACTCAATCGTATAGGCTGAGTTTGTTAAATTTTAGTCCTAAGTGACCAAGATATGTCCGGTTAAAAGTCTGACTGTGAATCTGTGATTGTACAGAACTACTTCGGAATTTCCGAAGTATATATGTACTCGTACACAACTACTTCGGAATTTCCGAAGTACTTCTGTACGTACAGAACTACTACATAATTTCTGTATTACTTCTGTAAAACTTGAATTTTGTTTAATTTGGCTAAATTACAAGATGGTTAAGATGGTAACTTGAAGTTGAGTAGTTTCTAGTTAAGGGAGATTAACCAACAAGTCTTTTCTTAATGGGTGTTCTTAGATATAAGTAAGAATGAGTATGCAAGGAACATGAATAAGAGGTTTTTCTCACAGTAAGCAAGCAAGGAGAAGGTAGTGAAGATGACATTTGAGCTTGGATCAACACTTGAAGCTTCGAAGAGTTCTTGAGCTTTTACACGGTTTCTGACAGAAAACTGGGTCGACTTTGGGAGACGATTCTGGACGATTTAGGAAACCAAATGGTACATATTTTAAGCCTAAAATTAATTAACTTGAAATAGGAAGAGATATAAAAAAGAATCAGGTCAAACCAATGTCGTTTGGTACCTCAAATGTGCTGTAGAAGACAAGGTCGCACAGCAACGAGCTTTTGGAGCAGTCGTCGTTCAAAGCTGTCTAGATGGCTGAGTTCTTGTTGGAATCGAGTGAGGTTAGTTGGCATTTTTAGAGGACTCGTAGGGAAAGATTTATGGATAAGAATGGAGGGATTTCGTGGAAGTATGAGGGAGATATGGCTTACAGAAGTCATTGTAACGAATCTGGCAGAATTCTGTGAAAGTAAAGGTGTGAGAAAACTAGTACTTTGCTTGGGTATTTATAGGGGAAAGTGAATGAGCTCTTTGGATTGGTAAATGGACGAAATATATCAGTTAAATGTGAGTCTTGAATTATCTAAATGTGATTGGGGGACAAGTAAAAAGGATGAGATGGTCTAGTTTGACAATAGGCACACTAGACTCATGCAAGTTGGGTACTTTTACTCCTTGCAGCTTGAATGTCTTCTAGAAGGTAGATAGGGATTTGAATCAGGTCTACTAACCTGATGTGTATTCATTGATATCATAATTGGTGGTGTCTTTCATTTAATTAAATAAAGAAGGTATTGAGTTTTGTAATTTAACGTGAACAAAAATGGCTTGAGTCCATTTTATAAACCACCATTTTATCTAAAAGAATATATATATATATATATGTAAGACTATAAAATCTTATATTTTGTAATCATAAATATGTTCTTTTCATTTTGTGTAGTCTTTGAGTTGTTAAATAATATCATCGTTGGTCTCGGGTTGGGTTGACTCGGGTATGACTTTAGCATGGATAATAGAAACGGGTCGGGTTACAAATATGGTAAATAGGTGGATGTCACAACATGCACACTGGATTGAAATGATTAGTATTCAAATGACCCGAAGTACACAGCTTCTGGTCGACCATTATCTTCAACAAAATCATTTGCAGCTTTGCTGACCACTTTACGTCGCCACTGCATTTTTGCTTTTTCTGTTTTAACCGAGTCATCGTCATGTGATGAACAACAACCAACACTTGAATCAAATTTGATAAATTGTTTCTTTTGAAATTTAGATTTGGATAATGTTGACTCAGTAAAAATTATGCTTGATTCATCAATAAATGTGGCAGATTTATCAAAAAATGTTCGTTTTACAACTTCAGAACAATCGTGTGCCATGTGGCCTGGTCGGGAGATTGATAGCACAAACGATATGATCGTTTAGATTGTGGTTTGTCCTGAAATGCATGACATCTATCATCAAAATCAGAATTATCAGAAATATCATCAAAAATATGAAATCGGTTAGAATGCACCTATTTTGATGTAGGAATTCACGGTGTAGAATTTGAACTAGATGAAGAAGTGTTGGGAATCGAGATACCGAGCCAACAAGATTTGGATAGATGTGATTAATACTCAACGGCCACTTAACTTAAACCGTCCCGACAACACGGTGAAGACCATGACAACTCAAGTTACAAGACTCAACTAAAGAAAAGGCTCTAGTGAATATTATTTATTGTTTAAATATTGTCACTAGTTGGTAGTTTACTATTATGCCCTTAGTGGGTTTGTATTATATATTGTAAGTCTTTCTCATGTGAAAGACTTGATGAGTGATACTTTGAGAGAGAGTTAGTCATGGTTCTTTGAAGCTTGTCGAGGGTTCACGAACTCACCTAGTAAGTTCATGATACCCGGGAATGCGTGGGGTAGGTAAAATGTAATCTTTCGGTTATCTTTATTTATCTATCATTCCACCTTGTTTATCTATCTATCTTGTTCTTCATATATCCATGTTTACACTAGCTTTGCTCATCATCATCATCACATCTCAAACACCATCGTGTTCATATCCGGGTGTTCATTTGTTTCTACAAAAACGAGTTACACAAAGACTCGATCCGCTTCCGCAACCAAGGTATTTGCCCACCACCTCGGTTTTTCAATTGGCATCAGAGCCACGGTCGAGATAATGCAACCTCACGGTTGATATCTCAACTTTGTGTTCATATGTCTGTTTTTGTTGTTTTTGTAAACAAATGGAGATGTTAAACTTTTTAGAAAGATTTTGAACTCCCCTCCATGTCTTTCAAAGTTTTTGAAAAAGGTCTTTGAATTTTTCTTATATAGAATAGTCAAGATCTATTTATTCAAATATTCTTAAGTTTTTGAAGAAATTCGTTTGGGTTCTTGTGTTTAACTTTGTTAAATACAAAGTGGGTTTTTGATTACATATTCCTTCAAAGTCCATACCCAGATCTTCATAACTTACTGTTGTTTTGTTCTCACATATTAAATCATGTTTGCATTAATTTTAAAAGAAAAAGTAAATAGAGAATCTTTTGCACATGCTTTGTATCTTCGAGACTTACAAATTTCTGTCCACTTTACCATTCTTTTTCATTTTGACTTTTATAACAAAAGGTTATCTGCCTATATTTGGTTAAAGTCAAAATATTGTGTGTCAAACTCAATTTGCTTTAAAGCTTTTTACTTTTCTTGAGTTCCACAAAAGGTAAAGTTATCCTTTTATCCAACTTCTTTTTCTGTCACAAGCCACCTACATGTCTTATCCCCACATTCACTTTCTTCAAGGTTAACCAAAACACTCTTCTCTCTCTCTCTCTCTCTTAGAAAAGTTAGAATAAATTACAAATATATTGAGTGAGTTGCAGGTTTGATCTAAAGAAAAAGATGGAGCTCAGAAAATTAAACACGTAACCGAGACTGCAGCTCGATCGTCTGGTTGATTCTCTTTAGTTCATGGTTCGACAATGTCGAAGATGGTGAAGGCTTAAGGGGTTCACTGTTGATAATTGTGGTGGATCACTAGGGTTACATATGAAGACAAGAGCTTCTCCTATCTCATCATACTGTACAGTGAAGCTCTCTCTCTTCATCGTGAACTCACTTCCGGAAGAGCATTCACAGCTCCGACACAACCTTTAACCAGAAGAACGATATCAGCTCCAGTCGAACTCAACTGGATATCGCAAGTTCAAACGGAAGAAATAGATCGATGAAGTTCAACCGGAACTTCAAGTATGTTCAGACAGAAAAACCCTAAAGCTTCAACCGGAAAAAAGACTTGAAGCGGAAACCCTACTTGAAACGGAGAATGAGTTTCAACCGGAAAAACGAAGTTCTCGATTCAACCGGAATTATGAAGTTCAAGCGGAAAAATGGTTTCAAACGGAAACCAACCTTCAACCGGAAATCTTGTCCGCTTCAACTTTCAAGCGGAAATTCGTTTTCAACCGGAAAACCCTAGTTCGACCGGAAATCTCTTTTCAACCGGAAAACCCTAGTTCGACCGGAAATGCTTCAGACCTGGTTCGTATTGCCAGAGTTTACTTCCGATCACGATCAGATCACCGAAGATGAGGAGCTTCACTGATACAACTTCTGTTAATGTCGTGAATGCTTCCAGTTTTTGGAGATCGTCACTGTTCGAAGTTTAGTTCATCAGAATGCTTCTGTTCACTTCAGGTCACCAAAGAACGCATCCGTTAGAAACCAGGTCGTCGGAGAAGACAACTGTGTTCAAGCTAATTGCCGGAATTCGCCATCAGGCCGCCGGTATTTGCTTCTGCTCACTATTCAGAAAACCGGTAATGCTCCCGACCGACGGAAAAACGAGAATACCATCGGAAACCGTCCAGGTCTGATATATCTTATGTGTTGAACCTCCATTTTGGTATAATTCGGTTCAAAGGGGTAATGCCGAGTTATAATCAAAGATGTTTCAGCTCGAGATTTCGATAACGGCTTCTGTTCGAGATTTCGACTACGGGTTCGGGTCCGGATAGTTATTTTTTGTTGTCAACACAAAGTGGAAACCGTTTGCAGCCGTGAAGGATCCGTATCTACCTAGCTGAATCATTCTAACAGATTTGTAGCCATCATTTAAACCCAGCTTCTCTTGGATACATCAGGTACAACTAAACTATGTTTTCATATCAACTAGCTTCAATATGACAGACGTGTTATGAGGTCAAGACGATTTGGAAATTGTGCACAAGTTTCGTTTCATTTGAGAAGAATTACGGGGTTTGCTACTGTTAGATTATTGAAATTCATGGGTTTGATATTGCAAGGCTGATTAATTGGGTATATGCCACATTGATGTGTTTTGATTACAACAGAACATGCTTATTTATTTTGTTATGGGTTGCAAAAGTCTAGGGGGAGAAAATGTGATGATTCGATGAGACTTTTGGCAACGGGTTTAGCAAAAGAAAGAAATGTGATTTTTAATCTTCGAAGAGTCCTCAAGCCGTAACAGTTGCATCAATGCCATTATGGTAAAAATCGAGGCAAGGTTAATAGCACAAAAGAAGTGGTTTGTCTATGTGGAAAACATTGATTTGGTATTTCAACAATATTGGCTCACTGGAGTTATTGTTGAGTTTTGTAAACACCCTATACACTTATAGCCTTTTTGTTTGGTTTCGGACTAGAAGATGTTTATTGTAGGGGGAGCTTCACAAAGGAGAAATGAGGGTCACCTTGAAGTCAAGTTACAAGAATACAAGAATCAATGTCACAAGTGTTGAGTATTCCATCTACCAAATAGGGGGAGATTGTTGGGAATCGAGATACCGAGCCAACAAGATTTGGATAGATGTGATTAATACTCAACGGCCACTTAACTTAAACCGTCCCGACAACACGGTGAAGACCATGACAACTCAAGTTACAAGACTCAACTAAAGAAAAGGCTCTAGTGAATATTATTTATTGTTTAAATATTGTCACTAGTTGGTAGTTTACTATTATGCCCTTAGTGAGTTTGTATTATATATAGTAAGTCTTTCTCATGTGAAAGACTTGATGATGAGTGATACTTTGAGAGAGAGTTAGTCATGGTTCTTTGAAGCTTGTCGAGGGTTCATGAACTCACCTAGTAAGTTCATGATACCCGGGAATGCGTGGGGTAGGTAAAATGTAATCTTTCGGTTATCTTTATTTATCTATCATTCCACCTTGTTTATCTATCTATCTTGTTCTTCATCTATCCATGTTTACAATAGCTTTACTCATCATCATCATCACATCTCAAACACCATCATGTTCATATCCGGGTGTTCATTTGTTTCTACAAAAACGAGTTACACAAAGACTCGATCCGCTTCCGCAACCAAGGTATTTGCCCACCACCTCGGTTTTTCAAGAAGACTCTTTGAATTATTGACCAACTCTTGAATTACTTCAAAAGACTTCTTCTTTTGTGGTCTACCTCCGAATCCTTTCTCCATTGTAGACATGAAAACTTGAGCCAAATGATAAATTTGTTTAAGATTTGTATCTTTCTTTTCTTTTGGAGCTTTCTTGGGTATGTTCTTCTTGACATTCTTTGCACATTTCTTGTTCTTACTACCTAAACCGGACTGTTTGTATCCTGGTAGCATTGATAAATCAACTTGAGGACTTGAAGAACCAGCTTTAGCAGCTTGATTGAATGAAGCTTTAATATCCTTCAACTTGTGAGCTTCAACCAGCTTTGCAGCAACTTTTTCTTCATTCAACTGTTTTTCATCTTTTTAAACCATCTTTTCAGTAGTAATTATGCCCTTATCAGATATAAACCCACCAGATACAAACTTTGATGTAGATTTATCAACCAAACTTTCCTCATTCTTCACTTTCTTCTTTGAAGACTTTGAGTTTTTCTTTTTCAGACTTGTCATTTGCAAACTCAGAATAATCTCCATTTGTATCAAAAGGATTAACATCAGCTAGAGGATCAGTTTGAATAATGGGATGCGGAATCTGATTATACTCTTCTCCTCCAAAAACTTTCTTGAAATTTTCATCTTTGCACAAAAAAACTTGTGAAAGAATGTGAATTCTTCAAATTATTTAATTGACGATTCAGATCCAGAACTTGAACACTTAAATCTGATATCTTTCCTGAGCTTCACCAAATCCTTTTCTGAAACGATCAACTGTTCTGAAGCTCTGTTAGACAAAAACTTTTCTCTTCTCATCTTATCATGTGCATCATACCTTCTTCAGCCACCATAGCTTTTGCGTCTTTATCGTGATCATGCTTATCAGAATTACTCTTTTCAGATGAATATTGGTTGCACTCACTAGCAAAATGTCCAATCTTAGAACATTTGAAACATTTAATTTTTGACTTATCTGAACCAAGTTATTCTCCTTGCATAATAGACTTATTTCCATGTTTCTTCATAAATCTTCTTCCTCGTTCAACTACCAAACTTCACATCAAATTAGCCAAGAAACGAACAATCAAGACAGTACCTTGCTGATTTTGCCAGATTTACCTCTTACCAGAAGAACATCCCTACTATTGAGAATCTGCATGTCATGTAGTTGAGAGATGCCTTCTATCATGTGCCTGGAACAATCACTTTCATAAACAAATAAGTTAATGGAAGTCCTCCTTGACTGTTCCTGCACAAGGTGAGAGATCAATTAGCCATAAGTACCCAGGCCATTGTGGTTCTGGGTATACCTGAAGAGTCAGTGAAAGAAATTTCTTTTAAAAACATTCCCTTGGTAACATCAGGGATTGGGGGTGTGGCTGCCTTGGTTGGACTGAGAATGTCCTTTTTGTTGACATCTCTGGGTTTGTGATTTTCTTTCCCAAAAACCTGTGGTTTTCTCGGTGGATTCTTATTAGAATTTTGAACTCTTATTTCTTGAAATTGTTTGGAGTGTTTCTTGTACACTCCAGTAGGCTTGAAAGTCAAGTTCACAACTTTTGAAACATTCCACCTGTCGTCCTTCCTCCAACCATTTGATTTAGCTGAACCAACTGGATTTGGATGGATGGGTGATTTTGAAACAGTTTTGAAAACAGATCTTAAAACTGGTGTTGGGGATTCAACAGATTTTGGTCTCCAAGCTGTTTTGACAGATTTCTGAGATGCTTTGTTTTCTTTAAAAATGGTCTTTGGCCGTTGCTTAGGAGCCTTGGGTTTCTGCTGAACTTTGTGACTCTGAGGTGCTTGTTTCTGCACCTTGGGTTTTGATGGACCGGGCCTTGGAGTTGGGTCACTTTGTTTTTGGGTCCTTGGACTAGGTCTCTGATGAACCCTTTTCGGATAATAGGGTTCATAAGGTCGGTATAAACAGTTTCTTGCCACGTGTCCTGGTCTACCACAGACATGGCAAGATTGTTTCTTTGGGTATGCGGGAGCCTGTGGTTGGTTACGCCCAGTGGAAATCCAAGTTGGTTTTGAACAATTTTTGTGGATCCAATGGGTTTTACCGTGGGGCTTTGTGGTTAAAATGTACTCCCGCTGAACTGGCTTAAGCTGGTCATATGCAGAATTGATTTCTGGGTATGGGACAAAATCATGAGGTCTAAGGTCCCGCACTTTCTGCACATTTTGATCATGACAATCATTCTTATTTTCTGTAGGTTTCCCACCCAACACCCCACCATTTGTGAGTTTGGGACCAGCAACCTGTGGTCCCTTATCCCTTCTTAAAATTTTAACAGTTTTTAAGGGTTTCACAGGTTTAGCATCACATTTCCCAAAGTTAAACACACTACAAGTAACAGATTCATCAAACACAGTTGACTTGGGAAATGCTGACTCAGACTCAAAACTTTTTGAAGCAAAATTATCAGTTTTAAAAACTGGAAACTTTTGACTCTCAAAGCAAACACTTTTTCCCCTTGAACCTGCTTCTTCATTTACTTTATCTGCACAAGAAGTAGAAGTGTTAGTAATGTTAGAAACAGGAGCAGAAATTTTAATGGGGCAAGCAGCAAGTTTCTTTTCTATTTCAGCCTTAGCTTCTAAAGAGGTCTTTGGACACTCATAGTCTGGGATCATTTCATGCATCAAAGGCATCGGTACTGTATGAGTGGATTTTTCATCTTTTACCTCAGTACCGAGACCCAAACCAGAGTTGGCTTTTAGATGTCGCATTCGAGCATCTGTGTTATAGAAAAGAGAACTAGCCTTCATCATTTCTGACACAATTTTATCATTTCGTTCAACCTTGGTTTGCGATGTTTCTAATTTGGCTTTAAGTTGTTCAACTTCAGATTTTAATGTGTCAATTTCTTCATTAGCAATTCTAAGATATGTAGTTTTATCACTCAATTGCCTTTGAAGATTCTTAATATCGACTTTGGCAGCTTCTAGTTTTTCACTTAATGTTTTACTCCTACCTTTGTACTCTCGCAGGTCTCTATCAGATAGTTCACGATTTAACGTTTCATTAAAGAACTTGCGTTGCCAGTCTTGAGATTCATTAAATGTAATTTGGCATTTAGGGTTAGAACATACCTCATTGTTGCTGGTAGATACAGAATTACCTGGAAGAAAGGATGCCATGAATGTCTTTGATTGAACTTCTGGATCAAAGAGTGGGTTAGTGGGTTTTCGTTCGAAAAGGGTTGGATCGAAAAGTACTTTTCGATCGGACAAGGGGTCGGTCGAAAAGCAGACTTCTCGATCGAAAAGTGTCAGCGGATCGAAAAGTCTCAGTGGGGACTTTCCGATCGAAAAGAGAAGCTGATCGAAAAGTCACAGGGGGACTTTCCGATCGAAATGCTCTGATCGAAAAGTCACAGGGGGACTTTCCGATCGAAATGGGCTGATCGAAAAGTCACAAGGGGACTTCGATCGAAATGGGCTGATCGAAAAGTCACAAGGGAGACTTTTCGATCGACAGATGGCTGATCGAAAAGTCACAAGGGGACTTTCCGATCGAAATGGGCTGATCGAAAAGTCACAAGGGGGACTTTTCGATCGAAATGGGCTGATCGAAAAGTCACAAGGGGACTTTCCGATCGAAATGGGCTGATCGAAAAGTCACAAGAGGGACTTTTCGATCGACAGATGGCTGATCGAAAAGTCACAAGGGGACTTTCCGATCGAAATGGCGCGACAGAAAAGGGTTTTCGATCAGCCTGGCTGATCGAAAAGTCACAGGCTGGGTCGAAAAGTCACTAAATCTCGAGCAATTGGTCACGACCACTTCTGATTTTTTCGAAACCTGCAAAAAACAATTTTCCGAACCTTGCTACTGCGAAAAACACCACAAAACTCAAACGGTTAGTTGACAAAAACTTGAATCGGATATCGCGAGAGCCTCGAAACTTGCGTTTCTTGGCTCTGATACCAATTGTAAG
>JBCNJP010000003.1:79951027-79983857 GCA_039602395.1 Deinandra increscens subsp. villosa
TCATGAAGACAATCTTCAGGATGTCTCATTGGCAAGGGTATTGTTTTTGTCTTCTCAGTTGGTGGATACAGAACATTTGTAAACTTCTTTCCAGCAACATCCTCCTTTTCAGGAATACTTTTTTGTCCATCCCACTTGAATACACCCCTGTACTTCTTAACATATGATTTCTTGTGAGGAAAATCTTCAAATCTCCTGAACTTGCTGCGCACTGCATTTTCCAATTTCTTATAAAAATACTTAGCTTGTTCATTCTGTGATAAATTTGTAAAAGGTGCCTTGTAAAGCATAGTCAGATCCACATTTGTCCAGGAGTAAAACTGGGTCCAGCATTTGTAGTACTCCAATGGATATTGACCCTTTCTTCGCACAACAAACATGTTCTTCTCTCCATCAAACATCCAGGATTTGATTCCTGCAGTAATTCCCTGCTTATCATGATAATGCTCTCCCAGCTGGATTAAATACCTCTCAGGAGGATAAGCAAAAGTCTGAGCTTCCCAACCCCCATCAAACTCAGAAGTTGGTACTGTCATGTAGTCTCTATCCCTGGTATCTTTATCTTCAATGGAGGCTTCGGGTAATACTGTGTGAGATTCCTCAGAGATATCTACTTCAAAGTAAAATGCTGGTGATTGTGAGGAATCCCCTGCACCTGAACCTCCTTCCGTGTTTCCTGGATCACCCTTATCATCTTGGCTAGGGTTTGACCTGCTTGATTTATCAGAGTTAAGCTGCCTGATCAGCTTATGTAGATCTCTAAATTGTCTGGTAAACTCTCGGTTTATCATTTTCTGATTCTTCAACTCAGTGTTGTGGACCTTTTGGATATCAATTTAATCTCCAATAATCTCACTTTGGGCAGCATTCTGGGCTTTCAGATTTTCAATTTCTTCTCTAAGTTCCTTTTCTAACCTGTATTCAGGTGTTTCTACTTCTTTCCCTTTGTCTTGGGCTGTGGATTGTGAAGAAGATTGACCAGCACTGGAGCTAGTGACTGGTGGCACATGAGGGTCCAATCTTCTTCTTCAAGGGTCACTTGGGCCTTCTTCATGGTGTTGTGTAGCAATCTTCTCAATCTCAGTCATTTCTTCTGTAACATAAGCACCGAGGGGAGGATCCTCTGTGGCTTTCCATTTTCTAATCAGTGGCGTCTCAGCAGTCTCAGTGTCAACTTCCTCAATATCAATGTCATCAAGATATGTGTCATAATTGATATTCTCTTCACCTTCAAAATTCAGTGCACCAATCTGCACATCTTCTAGATCAAAATCTTCCCAATCTGAATTATCCGTGAGTTCAGTAATTGGCTTCTGAGAGACAGGCACATTGTGTTATTCTTCAATTACAACATTTCTTTGTATAGGAACCTCCTCTCTTGCTATCTCGGCAAATTCACCAAACTTGTTACCAAACGGTACTTTATCAGTCAGTTTCTTCTTTGGGTTGATCATCGGAAAAACCTCAATGCCCATAGGCTTAGTATCATGAGTGTCATTGGTCTTCCTCAAGGCTGGGTATCTAGAATCCAGAGCTAACTGGATAAACCTCGGAACGACTGCAATTTTTTTTATCTCTAGTCACTACAGCCTTCACATCATCATATATCAACCTAGACCAGTTGAATCGAACCCCTCTAACTAGTGACACCATAGCATGGGTGTGCACTTGGTTCAGTTGATCAATCGAGCTTTTCTTGGCAATCACACACTTCTGCAAGTAATGGGCCAACATTCTCCAGTATGGCGGAAGGAGAGCCTTCATAGTAGGAGGAAATACTGTGTGATATCCCATTTCTTTTAGGCATTGAGAAACCATTTCTTTATCCAAAGCAATAGGGTCCGTAGCAACATCCTTTAGCCTGAGAGGTTGTCTGAAATTTTCTTCAGATAAGACCACTGATGTTGCTCGTATCTTGGCTATTATCTGCTTTCCATCATCAAATACATACGCCGTCTTCCAAAATTCCTGTTGCATACGCTTGCAGATCACAGGGTTTGCAGTAAGAGCATAGTGTAAACATCACATCTTCAGACCTTCAATCATTCACCGGTACTTCTCCCGATACTCTACAGGTGGATAAAGAAAATATGCTACCGTATTGTGATCCTTGAAAAATTCTAAGTCCCTGCACTCGCAAACACAGATAAACATCCAAACAAACACGAATTCGTTAGTTTTAAGAACTTCTCGAAAAACGGACAGCATAACGGCTTAACAACAACTGAAAAACCATTTGAAACATCATCTGGTACCTTTCCGATCGAAAAGCAGGGTTTTCGATCGGAAAGCATCCGTCCGATCGAGAAGTTACAAGTTACCGAGATCCCTGGTCGAAAAGTGTTGGTCGCGATCGAAAAGTCCAGGCTCCGATCAAAAAGCATATCTTTCGATCGGAAAGCCCAGTTCTTTGATCGAAAAGTCAGATCACCGATAACCGGTGATCGAAAAGTATCGGGGGCTGATCGAAAAGTCCCAGGTTTGGATCGAAAAGCTCCTTCTTCATCACTGAACACCTGCAACTCAGTTAAATCGACCATATATCTATGTATTGACACGATTTCACTCAATTAATTGTCCCAATCCATCATCCCTTCCAATCCCGACACAAAACAAACAAAAAAATCAACACATACTCCATTTTGTCTTTAGGGGTCGGGAAACACGTTTCAACCGGGGCGCCATAGCTCAAATCGACACCGGGAATATGATCGGAGTAAGATTCCAATTGGAACTGTGGTGTCGGATGGTTGTTGTTGGTGGCGGAGGCGGTGGATTGACGGGGGATAGCAGCGGCGGCGATGTGAGTGAGGGGTGGGTGTTTCGGTGCTGGTTTCTGACGAGGGAGGCGACGGTGAGGTCGCAGCACAGTGGTGAGAGTGGTGGTGGCTTGCGACGGTGACGGGTGAAGTGAGAAAAAGGAGAGCCGGTCTCCTCCTTGTTTTTGTTTCAAAATTTTTAAAAAAATTTCATTCCAGCCCCTCCACATTTAAAGATGATCAATTGAAACCCAAACCCTTAACTCAAACACATTTTCTCTTAACAAAGTTATATATTTTTTTAAAAAAAACATACAAACACCCAACTTCAATCTCGTTCATTTTAAAAAGCTTCCCCTGAAGTCAAGCCCGAGAGTTTTATCATCTAGCAACTTTTACAAAAAATAAATAAATAAAATAAGACAAAACAACCAAAATGAGAAGTTAAGATCAAATTTAAAAAAAATAAACAAACAAAAAAATCTTAACTAACTGAGTTTTGAGTGAAGAGGCATTATAAGGGATCATACTAGATAGTCTCTGACTGAGGAACCCTTTTCAACTTCAGTTACTTCACGCGTTTAGGCGATTGCCGATATTATTGGTCCATCTTTAAACTCATGCCGCTTTCACTTACTCAGGCAGTTTCATCACTTTAATTTATATTTTAGGTTTATTAATTATGAAAATCTGTCCAGGTCACACGCATAAGTCCTAGGTATAGTTTGTACACTCTATCAAGTACATCTGGCTTCCGTACAACATTTTTCACGACACCTTTCCTTAAGCCCAACATCATGCTCCAGACTGGGTTGAGAAAAGAAATAATAGATCACAGAGGTTTTGTGGTGATTTTCAGCATTAGCAAGTTTCGGAAGAACTTTTTGCAGGTTTCGAATTGAGATAGAAGTGTTCCTGACCAACTGCTCGTGAATTAGAGACTTTTCGACCCAGCAAGAGACTTTTCGATCAGCCTGATTGATCGAAAACCCTTTCCTGTCGCCTCTCTGTGATCGAGAAAGACCCTCTGTGTCTTTTCGATTAGGCAGTTTCAGTCGGAAAGTCCCCATCAGTGACTTTTCGACCAGCAGCTTTCAATCGAGAAGTCCCACTCTGTGACCTCTCAATCGAGAAGTCCCTTTCGTGACTTCTCGATCCGTCATCTTGATCGGAAAGTCCCCTGTGACTTTTCGATCCACTGCTCTCCTCGATCGAAAAGTCCCCTCCGAGACTTTTCGATCCAGACCCTACTTTTTGATCGCTCCTACACTTTTCGACCAGTGACTTTCCGATCGAAAAGTACTTTTCGATCAAGCCTTGTTCGACCCATTTAAAAAAAAATATGTGTTTCTTGCCTCTCTGTGTTAGCAATGGCCTTTGATATGTCTAGCTTGTCAAGTGCCACTCTTGAAATGGATGCTAAAATCGGAACCAATGCCAGACCACCTCGTCTGATGTCTGGCAAGGATTTCATGAGTTGGAAGTACTGATTCGTGAATTACATAAACTACCATGATCCCAAGATCATGCGATCGGTCGAGGTGGGAGACTTTGTCCCATAGACATCTGGAGAACAGGGTCAGCCACCTAAACCTAAAGAAAAATCTGAACGGCTTGATGACGACTGGGAAAAGGTGGAACAAGATAGAAAGGCACTGGCTGCTCTAACCATGGCCCTATCTCCTGAAGTAGCTGAAGCTTTCAAGGAGTACACCTCCGCTAAGACCCTTTGGGATGCTCTTGTGGCCGCTTACGAAGGAAATGATGATATGTAGGAATCTCGAAAAGAAAATCTAAGAGAACAGTTTAATGAGTTTAATTACATCCCTGGTGAAAATATTGAGACTCAGCTTCAACGGTTCATCAAAATAGTCACTGGAATGAAAGATGCTGGAGTCACATATACACAGGTCGAGGTCAACAGAAAGCTGGTAAATTCTCTTCCGCCAAATTGGGAAAGCACTATTGAGTTGATAGAAAAGACAGTGCAAATGTCCACCTCACCGCTAAGCGAGCTCATGTCTACCATTAGAGCATATGAAGAGAAAAAACAGAAGAGGGCCAGAAAACTGGGCAACGGAGCATTAATGAATCAACTGAATCAAGCATTCATCTCACAGCCAGCTGTTGCACCTAACAACCCACAGTCTACTCCAATGGGATTTATTGCTCAAGCCACTGGGTCGAGTACATCTGGAACATCAAATTTTGTCTCTTTAGATGTTAATGCTCTAACCAAAGATCCCAGTTTTGCTCTTGGGGTAGGGATTATGAGTTGCAACCAGGCACTCGTAGCAGGTTCACATCTGCCTAGTGATTTAACTCCAGATGATGTGAATCACGTCAACCCAGAAGACCTGGAGCATATGGATATCTCTTACCAGATGGGAATGTCAGCCCTGAGAGCTAGGCAGTTCATGGCAAAGACAGGAAAGAAGGATTGGAACGGTGGCAAAGGGATAAAGCTCTGATACCAATTGTAAGTATCGAAATCTCTCCTCACGCAATATCAAGTCTATAAATCACCACAAAACTCAAACCGTTAGTTGTCAAAAACTTGAATCGGATATCGCGAGACCTCGAAACTTGCGTTTCTTGGCTCTGATACCAATTGTAAGGATCGATATCTCTCCTCACGCAATATCAAGTCTATATATCACCTTGTGTAATCCGGTGTTTATAGATGATTCAAGTATGATTGAGTAAAATAGTAAAGAAACGATTAACACAAGATGAAAACTCAAACCGGTTGTAGAAAGCTTGAATGAAATCGATTCCCACACACCTTGAAGAATTCGAAATTCTCTAAGAGAGAATTTCGATTACACCTTGACAAAATACAAAACCAACAACCCTAAATTAGTCACCCACATATTCCTTATATAGGGGAGGACATGCTTGGTCAACAAGCCACTCCTAAAACCCTAATTAACACCAAATTCCCGTATTAGACCTTAAAGGCCCACTAAACTCTATCTAAACTTCTTCTAAATAAGCCCAAACATGTCTAAATTGGCCCAATGACCCAATATAACCATAACCCAGCTAATTTTCACCTATTCTATCACATAGGCCTTCAAAATAGTCCGCCAATAGGTGATTTAATACACAAGCCACAAATTATTGCCTTACATCCCGACTGGTTTCTCGCCATGAGCATTTCCCTGTTGTCCGTTTGTTGTTTGGACCGAGTTACGCCACCGAAAAAGGTAAATGAACTTAACCAGGTTTTGAGTTAAGTTAACTCGTCGCCCCTTTTTCTATCTTGAATTATGACCATCTACGACTGCCGTACTGTCACACCCCGAGAAAATGACTAAATGTGGGCATGTGACTGATTTGGCATCATGGTCATGGTTAGGAATGATGACGTCTAATGAACATTTAATTAAACCATTTGTCTTCTGAAATTGTGAGTTTCAAACATTTAAATTAAACATCTAAAACGTGGCAGCGGAAATAGAGTAGTGGTTACACGTTAAGTTTTCCAAAAGACAAGTTATGAGATTTATAAACATAACTACCCTAAGGCGTAATGCGTCTAAATCTCCAAAATGAAATGCATGAACACACAGCAGGCAGACCATGATATGACAAGCAGGATCACAACAGAAAAACATGGAGTTGCAGTCTTTAATCACCTGAGAATTCAAGAATAAAAAGAGTCAACAGAATTGTTGGTGAGTTACACAAGTTTAATGACACTGAACTGTTTGAAAACATGTTTGAAAATGTTTGGCTTGCCTTGATATTAGTTTGTTGACACTGTTGTTGTAAAGATCAAACATGAACCTTGAATTCAAAACTAACTGTTTACCCACTCCTGATGTTCTTCCCCAAGAACACCGAATGACAAGTATAACAAATGTACCCCTTGACTATAACCATGGAGTCATGACTGGAGCGACCAAGTCAGAGTAGGGTTGTCAACCCAAATAGATCTATTCACAAGCTATCGTTTCGAATGAACTAATTGAATCCAATTAATAGTGGGACTTAGGCATATAACATGAATCAACATGAATACACAGATTGGGGAAATGAAAAGAACATGCAATCATTACATCGTACAGTTATCATAATATCAGACAGTTTAAAGTTGAAAAGCATTCATTGAATTCTCCCCCAAGTTAGAAAACAGAAAAATAAAAGGGGCCGTGAAGACTCACTTGTTTGAAGGTGGATGTCAGGTATGTTTGATTGAACTTAGCCTAGCAAACGTCTACAAAGTAATGTTATGACGTATTAGGGTTTGGCTATCTAGAGTTAGTGAATACGTCACTCTATGTTCAAGGTTAAGTCTCGACTGGTTATTACCCGATGAAGGTGATGGAAATCCTAGGACTTATTTATTGTCAAATAAATAGTGTTGAAGTTGATGGAGTTTATTATTTATCTTAATAAATAAATAATGATTACGTTTGAAAAATAACTATTGAATAATATGGATTATTTTTCATTAAACGTTAGGAAAATCGTAAATATTTAATTCACTAAATATTTGTAAGATTTTGGACTTTTCGATTAATACATATAATCTTCCTTTAATATGAATAAATGTTTCCATAAATATACGAAGTTATATTTTGGTAGAATTAAGCGTAGGTTCGTCCGGTGGTTAACCGGCTTCGCCAGTTTGACTGTTATGACGATGTTATGACATTTTAAGTTTTCTCTAACACTTAGGATTTGTTAGTGGACTTGTCCTAATGTGTTTTAGGGTTTTGAGTTGCCAAATTAATTTTTGGAAGTTTAACTTGTAAAATCCGACGTTTTCGAGTAACCGAAAGTTATAGTTTTTGTCCGGTTTGTTTATAAAACATGTTTTTCTCCATTCGAACTTTATAAAGTATTTTTATGTTTCAAAACTAACATGTTTCATGTTTTGAACTAGACCCAATTCTCAATTGGAAATAAATTGCAATTTTTATCGAAACATCGTAATTAAGATATTTAACCCTTTTGTTTCCAAGTGTTTGACTTCTCGAATTATTTAGTATGTTTAGTAAAACACCTTTGGCATCCCTAGAAATACATTACAAGTCATAAGTGGTCACAACTTGTAAAAAGTCTTAAACTTAATTTTTCATAAAAATAAGTGGTAACTTTGTCATAAAAATTCCATGTTCTATTTTTCTTGAAGTTTCATGTTTAAATCCTTGGTAAACACCTTCATGACTCAAAATCATCCTTTTGTGAACTTGGGTTTTGGTTTGGAGTCAAATACAAGTGTTTCGGAGGTTTAGAAAAATATATATTTTTCTGCATGACAGCAGTTTTATGACACGCAGGAATAAGTGTCATCCCTGTTCAGTGTTTTTGTTCATATGGTTCACAGATGACAGCAGATTTATGACACGCAGAATGTGTGTCATCTCTGCCCAGTTTTCATAAAACTTATACTTTTCATAAAATTCGATTTTTAACACTTTGTATGTCCATTTCTCACCAAGATAAGTGTTCCAAATTATATTTAACATACATGAACCAATATTTTCCAACCTTGGTCATTTAAAGGGATTTCTTTTAACAAAATGCAAGTTATTTATATACTTTGTCAAATAATCCTTTTAACATATCTAGTTTCCATCACAAACACATAACCATACTAACATTTACGTTTGCTAGCAAGTCATACAACAACCAAATCAAGACTTAATCATGAATCATGACATGTGACATAAAGATGTGAAAGATTTATAGAAAAATAAACAAAGAAAGTAAGTTTTCCTCACTTAGAGCTTTCCGGATCGGTAATGACGTTAATGGGTTGTTGAACTAGCTTCCAAGTTTAGCTCCAAACCCAACCTTGATCTTGAAATGTGAAAGAATGGTGATGAAAGTTCAAGGTTTTGTCATGGATTTTTGACAAGAAAAACAAAGGTTAGAAAGTTTTGTTTATGAAGAAAATCAAGAAGGAAATGAAAGAATAATGGAGTTCTTGGTGCTAGAAATGATTTACCTTGAACAAGGAAGGTATGTAGAAGCTAGAAATCAAGATGGTTGATGGTGAAATGGTGGTGGTGGTGGCGGTTCTTAGAAAGCCGAGAGAAAGAGAGAGAGATTGAGAGAAAGTGAGTGTTTGTTCTTGAATGTGATAAGTAAGAAATGAGGGACTTGATTGTTTAAAAGTAGGATGGTGAGGTGATGATGGTTGGTTCGGTTGCATAGGAACCGAAAAGGGTGTGTTTCGGTTTGTTCCTAGCCGAAACAAGGAAGAAGGAAAAGAGGAGGTTGGACCATGCTTGTTTCTCAAGTACTTGTGGTCTTGGAACTTGGAATGTAGAGGTATGGTGTGGGTGTATGTAGGCCGGCCAAAGAGGGATGGGACAAGAGAGGCATAGGTGGCTAAGGGAACAATCATGTTGGGTGTGTAAGAGGTTATAAGCATTACCCAATGGATCTTGGGTTTGTAGTGTACCTAGCCAACATGCTTGTTTGATAACATGGTGACACACAAACTAATCAAGACTTGGTTGTGTTTTTCGGTTAGTACCGAATGGGAGAGGGGAAAGGGAAACCGGAAAAAAAAATAAAAGGAAAGAATGGAGGTGGGTCACGAACTCGGGAAAGAAGGAGAGGAGAGTTGGGCTTCGGCCCAACCGAAAAAAGGAAGGAGGACGGGCTTCGGCCCAGTCGAGAAGAGAGAAAGAAAAGTGGGTCGGCGGGCCGAGGAAGGGAAATGGGCCGAAGGAAAGAAAAAGGAAAAGAGTTTGGGCCGTAGGCCCATTGGGCTTTCTGGGCCGAACCGGGTCTCGAGTCGGGTCGGGTTGAGTCCGGTTTGGTCCTACGAGTCCAATGATACTTCGTTTGTGCGAAAACGATGTCCGAAATGAAAATGGGTTTTTGACGTGAAACGAGTAATCGTAACAATAAAAATATTGTTTATCGCGGACGTTTACGGATAATTGGAATGTCACTTGTCATGATTTGGTGTTTATGTTGTTGTGCACTAATGATGTACTCCGGATTTATATTTAAACGTTTGCTCGACACGAGCGGTTTTGTTAAATGTTCACGAAATTTTGTTTGACGGAATTAAATAGTTTGAAGGAAAATAAACGGTTTGAAATCGAATTAGTTTTAGAATTAAACCAAAGTATTGTTGGACTAGAATGGTCGCTTGAATAAACGACGTGTTTGAAATACGTTTGTCAAAACGTAAAAGTTTAGAAAATATAAAATAGTCATTTTATATTTAGATTTCACAAAACATTGTTTATGAATTTTCTTGTTATTGAAGTTCCATTTTGAATAGTGGTGGAACTTTGGTTGATTTCCATTACGGGTAATTGTTGTCGGACCTAGATTGTCTACGTTCGCACGTAAAGGCATCTAATTTAAACAAATTAGCCTAATGCACATAGAATTTCAATTAATTGCACATAATTAATATATTAAAATATACCTGGAAAATACGGGTTGTCACATACTCCCCCGGTTAGAGAAATTTCGTCCCGAAATTTAGTCTTGACCACCAGGGTTGTCAGCATTGGCAAAGAGGTGTGGATATTTCTCACGCATTTGATCTTCCCGTTCCCATGTATATTCTGGACCTCGGCGTGAGTTCCAACGAATTTTTACGATGGGAATGCGACTTCTCTTCAACCGCTTGATTTCACGATCACAGATTTCAGCAGGGGTCTCAATGAAATGTAAACGATCGTCAATCTCGATTTCATCCAGGGGAATGACCACAGATTCATCAGACAAGCACTTCTTCAAGTTACTGACGGGGAACACGTCATGAACTCTACTCAGTTCGGGGGGTAACTGAAGACGGTATGCTACTGGTCCAATTTCCTCGATGATTTTAAAAGGACCAATGTAGCGAGGGTTAAGCTTTCCACGTTTACCGAAACGAATAACACCTTTCCAAGGTGCTACTTTAAGCATGACACGATCTCCTTTGAAGAACTTCAATGGTTTGCGTCGATTATCAGCGTAGCTCTTCTGTCGGTCGCGGGCAGCTCTCAATCGATTGTGAATCTGAGTGATCTTTTCGGAGGTTTCATGTACCAGTTCGGGACCGGTGAGTTGGATGTCACCAACTTCAGTCCAATAAAGTGGTGAACGGCATTTTCTTCCGTACAAAGCTTCGAAGGGGGCGGCTTGAATACTGGTATGATAGCTGTTGTTATAAGAAAACTCAGCTAATGGTAGATGTTCATCCCAACTGTTACCAAAGTCAATGATACAAGCACGAAGCATGTCTTCAAGAGTCTGGATAGTTCTCTCACTTTGGCCATCAGTTTGGGGGTGATAAGCTGTACTCATATCAAGGCGAGTACCCAAAGCTTTCTGAAGGGTTTGCCAAAATCGGGCGGTGAAACGGCTATCTCGATCTGAGATAATAGAAATAGGTACTCCATGACGAGATATATTTTCCTTCATGTAAATTTTGGCAAGTTGTTCAGTGGTGTACGATTCCTGAATGGGCAGGAAGTGAGCGGATTTGGTTAGGCGGTCGACAATAACCCAGATGGCATCGTTTCTGGCTCGAGTCTTTGGCAACTTGGTAATGAAGTCCATGGAAATTCCTTCCCATTTCCACTCTGGGATTATGGGTTGAACGAGTAAACCGGAAGGTTTTTGATTCTCAGCTTTGACCTTCGCGCAAGTCAAACACTTACCAACGTATGTGGCGACTTCAGCCTTCATGTTAGGCCACCAATACAACTCTTTCAAACCATGGTACATCTTATCTGAACCAGGGTGGATTGAATATCTAGACTTATGAGCTTCATCTAAGACCAATTTCTTCACTGAACCGAAATTTGGTAACCACAGTCTTTCCATGAAGTAATAAGCTTCATCCGACTTCTTGACTAATTGCTTTTCCATTCCACGTAAGCCTTCATTAGGGATATTTTCATCTTTGAGGGCTTCGACTTGGGCTTCACGGACAAGAGAGGTGAGATTGGATTGGATAGTTAATGTAAGAGCGCGAACACGGAGAGGTTTCACTCGGTCCTTTCTGCTTAATGCGTCGGCAACGACATTAGCTTTGCCTGGGTGGTAACGGATTTCACAATCATAATCGTTTAGTAACTCAATCCAACGTCGTTGTCTCATGTTCAACTCTTTCTGATTGAATATATGTTGAAGACTCTTATGATCGGTGTAAAGTGTACACTTCGTACCGTATAGGTAATGTCTCCAAATCTTTAGAGCGAAAACAACGGCTCCAAGCTCAAGGTCGTGAGTCGAGTAATTCCTTTCGTGTATTTTCAATTGTCGTGAGGCATAAGCAATGACCTTGTCTCGTTGCATAAGTACACATCCTAGGCCTTGACGGGATGCGTCACAGTATACCACAAAATCATTTGTTCCTTCAGGCAAGGATAAAATGGGTGCGTCACACAACTTTTGCTTCAACAACTGAAAGGCGATTTCGGCTTTAGAATCCCAGACAAATTTCTTGTCCTTCTGGGTGAGAGCAGTCAGAGGCTGGGCTATCTTTGAAAAGTTCTCGATAAATCTTCGATAATAGCCAGCGAGTCCTAAAAATTGACGAATTTCAGTCGGAGTAGTGGGTGCACTCCAATCTTTAATTGCTTCAATCTTGGAAGGGTCGACATGAATTCCTTTCTCATTAACAACATGACCCAAGAATTGTACTTCTCGAAGCCAGAAGTCGCACTTTGAGAACTTCGCGTACAACTTCTCATTCTTGAGTAATTCCAAGATAAGTTTTAAGTGTTGCTCATGTTCCTCTTTACTACGGGAGTAGATCAAGATGTCGTCTATGAACACAATCACAAACTTGTCTAAGTATGGCTTACACACACGATTCATCAAGTCCATGAATACGGCGGGCGCGTTTGTTAAGCCAAATGGCATCACTAGAAACTCATAGTGACCATATCGGGTTCTAAAAGCAGTCTTGGCAACATCTTCTTCACGAACTCTTAACTGGTGATATCCGGATCGTAGGTCGATCTTTGAATAATAGCTTGATCCTTGAAGTTGATCGAACAGGTCGTCGATCCTTGGTAGTGGATAACGATTCTTCACAGTCAATTTGTTTAGCTCGCGATAGTCGATGCACATGCGAAATGATCCATCCTTCTTTTTGACGAAAAGAACAGGTGCACCCCAAGGGGAGCAACTGGGTCGAATGAATCCTTTATCCAATAGTTCTTGCAACTGATTGGATAATTCCTGCATTTCAGAAGGTGCGAGACGATAGGGAGAACGGGCTACAGGAGCAGCACCTGGAACAAGATCGATTTGAAATTCTACTTGTCTGGCTGGCGGCAGTCCTGGCAAGTCTTCAGGAAATACTTCAGGAAAATCACGGGCGATTGGGACATCCTTCAGTGCTTTCTCCTTGGATTCTTTACCAACGACGTGTGCTAGAATGGAATGATAACCCTTACGAAGATATCGGCGTGTCTTCATACAGGATATGATATCTAGCTTGGTTCCACTCTTTTCTCCTTGGAGGGTTAGAGTTTCGCCATTTTCCAGCGGGATTTTGACTTGTTTAAGATGACAGATGATTTCCGCGCGATTCTTCGATAACCAGTCCATGCCAATTACGACATCAAAACTTCCCAATTCGACGGGCAGTAAGTCAATGCTAAACGGATGATCGGAAAGGTGTAGGGAACAATCTCGGAAAACCTTGTCAGTCTCGATTAAACTACCATCTGCTAGTTCTACGGTGTACTTAGTGTCTAAGGCACATGGATTGACTTTTAAGTAACGGGCAAAAATCGGTAGACACAAAGCTCTTTCTCCGCACCGGTATCAAACAAAACAGAGGCATAATTATTGTTAAGGATGAACGTACCGGTGACAGTATTTGGGTCCTGTCGGGCTTCTCCAGCGTTCATCACAAAAGCTCTTCCACGGGCCGTTCCAACAGCTTGATTCTTCTTTGGGCATTGGTTCTTCATGTGTCCAACAGCTCCACAACCATAGCAGGTGCGGGATGGACAGTCTCTGGCAATGTGACCTTTGGTTTTACAGTTGTTGCAGTAGACATTACTGCAATCCAGCGTATGATGAAGGTTACACTTTGGGCACAAAGGTTGATTCCCTGTGTAGCCAGATTTCTTTGGTTCCTGAGTGGAAGCAGTAGCAACAAAAGCTTTGACTGGTTCAGAGGCTTTTTCAGGTTGTTTCTCAGATCGCTTCTCAGAATTCTTTTTACCGGAATGACCGCGTTTGCGTTTATGGTCAAACTTCTTTCCAGACGAAGAAGACGGTGAACAGACATCAGCAACAGGTTTGGATTGATCAGAAGTCTTCTTAGCAAAGGAGACACCTTGGCGCGTAGCCTGATAGGTCAGACTATGTGCCAAACGAACGGCGGCTTGCAGAGTGGTAGGGTTGGAAGACAACACATTCCCTTGAATGTTGGGTGCTAAACCCCAAATGTAACGCTCGATCTTCTTATATAGTGGTGTCACCATTGAAGAACATAAATGAGCCAGTTCATGGAATCTCTTGGTGTATCCAGCAATATCAGACCCATTCATGGTGAGTCCCCAGAATTCAACTTCTAAACGTTGAAGTTCTTCCCGCGGGCAGTATTCATCTCTCAACAGTTGTTTCAATTCTTCCCAAGGCATGGCGTGTGCTTGGTCAGTTCCGACGGTTTCGGCATGCGAATTCCACCATGAGAGAGCACCATCAATGAAGGTGCAAGCAGCAAATTTGACCTTAGAGTGGTCGGATCAGAAACATCAGTGAAGTTTGCGTGCAGTGAATCCATAGCAAGTCCGGTAGCAATGGCATGATCCTCAATAGAAGTCAGGCGTGTCTCAAGGGTCTGAACGGTATGATAAGACAGCAATGCACGAAGCTCAGCAATGACTCGACGAATGGCATCATCATGCGCCAGACAAACGTGACTGAATGAAGAGAAGGTCAGGGGAAGTGGAATCAGGGATACCAACATTCATAGATGGGTGCAGTACGAGCAGCAGCTGAGGCAGACGACTCTCCTACCTCATGAACAGATGAAACAAACGGTGGCACAGGGACAGATGAAACAATGGGTGGCTCGGAAACGCACTGCCTTTTTGGGGCAGGCTCATCAACAGGGGCAGTGGGCATAGGGCGAGTGCGAATGACGGATTTCCTAGGTGTATGCTTAAGCCTATGACCACCTGGAGTGAAGCAGTAGAGACGATGAGACGGTGCAGGGGTAGATGCAGGGTCAAGAACTCGTGCAGGAGGATGAGTCATAGGAGGGTCAGACACAGAAACAATAGGGTCAGGAACAGAGACAATGGGGTCAGGAACAGAGACAATGGGGTCGGGAACCGACATCACTGCGACAGGAGGGTAGAATGTAGCAGGAATAGTCTCCTCAGGGTCGTCCTCGTAGAACTCGTCGTCTGACGTGATAGGATCCCAGTTGTCCTTTGTAGCGTCCGGCTGCGTCGAATAGTCAGGAAGAGGTGCAATCACAGGAGCAGTCTCGAGAACAGGAGAAGATGGCGTGTACTCCGGCGACCTAGGCACGTAATCCGGTGAAGACGGAGTGTAGTCTGGCTCTGGCTCGGAGTCAGAAGGTATCTCGACTATCTCTTTGTTTGCCATGCTGTGACATTTCCAAGTTATAACAATAATATATTTAATACTATGTAAGGCAATCAACTCAAAGAAACACATTAGTTTGCAAGTTGGCACACATACAAGGCAATGCATGAATGCACACACACACACACAATTGAATGATGCAGAGCTTAGGTTATAGACTAGGTGCAGACCGATGCATCCTAATTCACTATAACCATGGCTCTGATACCACGTCTGTCACACCCCGAGAAAATGACTAAATGTGGGCATGTGACTGATTTGGCATCATGGTCATGGTTATGAATGATGACGTCTAATGAACATTTAATTAAACCATTTGTCTTCTGAAATTGTGAGTTTCAAACATTTAAATTAAACATCTAAAACGTGGCAGCGGAAATAGAGTAGTGGTTACACGTTAAGTTTTCCAAAAGACAAGTTATGAGATTTATAAACATAACTACCCTAAGGCGTAATGCGTCTAAATCTCCAAAATGAAATGCATGAACACACAGCAGGCAGACCATGATATGACAAGCAGGATCACAACAGAAAAACATGGAGTTGCAGTCTTTAATCACCTGAGAATTCAAGAATAAAAAGAGTCAACAGAATTGTTGGTGAGTTTCACAGGTTTAATGACACTGAACTGTTTGAAAACATGTTTGGAAAATGTGTTGGCTTGTCTTGATATTAGTTTGTTGACACTGTTGTTGTAAAGATCAAACATGAACCTTGAATTCAAAACTAACTGTTTACCCACTCCTGATGTTCTTCCCCAAGAACACCGAATGACAAGAATAACAAATGTACCCCTTGACTATAACCATGGAGTCATGACTGGAGCGACCAAGTCAGAGTAGGGTTGTCAACCCAAATAGATCTATTCACAAGCTATCGTTTCGAATGAACTAATTGAATCCAATTAATAGTGGGACTTAGGCATATAACATGAATCAACATGAATACACAGATTGGGGAAATGAAAAGAACATGCAATCATTACGTCGTACAGTTATCATAATATCAGACAGTTTGAAGTTGAAAAGCATTCATTGAATTCTCCCCCAAGTTAGAAAACAGAAAAGTAAAAGGGGCCGTGAAGACTCACTTGTTTGAAGGTGGATGTCAGGTATGTTTGATTGAACTTAGCCTAGCAAACGTCTACAAAGTAATGTTATGACGTATTAGGGTTTGGCTATCTAGAGTTAGTGAATACGTCACTCTATGTTCAAGGTTAAGTCTCGACTGGTTATTACCCGATGAAGGTGATGGAAATCCTAGGACTTATTTATTGTCAAATAAATAGTGTTGAAGTTGATGGAGTTTATTATTTATCTTAATAAATAAATAATGATTACGTTTGAAAAATAACTATTGAATAATATGGATTATTTTTCATTAAACGTTAGGAAAATCGTAAATATTTAATTCACTAAATATTTGTAAGATTTTGGACTTTTCGATTAATACATATAATCTTCCTTTAATATGAATAAATGTTTCCATAAATATACGAAGTTATATTTTGGTAAAATTAAGCGTAGGTTCGTCCGGTGGTTAACCGGCTTCGCCAGTTTGACTGTTATGACGATGTTATGACATTTTAAGTTTTCTCTAACACTTAGGATTTGTTAGTGGACTTGTCCTAATGTGTTTTAGGGTTTTGAGTTGCCAAATTAATTTTTGGAAGTTTAACTTGTAAAATCCGACGTTTTCGAGTAACCGAAAGTTATAGTTTTTGTCCGGTTTGTTTATAAAACATGTTTTTCTCCATTCGAACTTTATAAAGTATTTTTATATGTCAAAACTAACATGTTTCATGTTTTGAACTAGACCCAATTCTCAATTGGAAATAAATTGCAATTTTTATCGAAACATCGTAATTAAGATATTTAACCCTTTTGTTTCCAAGTGTTTGACTTCTCGAATTATTTAGTATGTTTAGTAAAACACCTTTGGCATCCCTAGAAATACATTACAAGTCCTAAGTGGTCACAACTTGTCAAAAGTCTTAAACTTAATTTTTCATAAAAATAAGTGGTAACTTTGTCATAAAAATTCCATGTTCTATTTTTCTTGAAGTTTCATGTTTAAATCCTTGGTAAACACCTTCATGACTCAAAATCATCCTTTTGTGAACTTGGGTTTTGGTTTGGAGTCAAATACAAGTGTTTCGGAGGTTTAGAAAAATATATATTTTTCTGCATGACAGCAGTTTTATGACACGCAGGAATAAGTGTCATCCCTGTTCAGTGTTTTTGTTCATATGGTTCACAGATGACAGCAGATTTATGACACGCAGAATGTGTGTCATCTCTGCCCAGTTTTCATAAAACTTATACTTTTCATAAAATTCGATTTTTAACACTTTGTATGTCCATTTCTCACCAAGATAAGTGTTCCAAATTATATTTAACATACATGAACCAATATTTTCCAACCTTGGTCATTTAAAGGGATTTCTTTTAACAAAATGCAAGTTATTTATATACTTTGTCAAATAATCCTTTTAACATATCTAGTTTCCATCACAAACACATAACCATACTAACATTTACGTTTGCTAGCAAGTCATACAACAACCAAATCAAGACTTAATCATGAATCATGACATGTGACATATAGAAATGAAAGATTTAGTGAGAAAATTAAACAAAGAAAGTAAGTTTTCCTCACTTAAAGCTTTCCGGATCGGTAATGACGTTAATGGGTTGTTGAACTAGCTTCCAAGTTTAGCTCCAAACCCAACCTTGATCTTGAAATGTGAAAGAATGGTGATGAAAGTTCAAGGTTTTGTCATGGATTTTTGACAAGAAAAACAAAGGTTAGAAAGTTTTGTTTATGAAGAAAATCAAGAAGGAAATGAAAGAATAATGGAGTTCTTGGTGCTAGAAATGATTTACCTTGAACAAGGAAGGTATGTAGAAGCTAGAAATCAAGATGGTTGATGGTGAAATGGTGGTGGTGGTGGCGGTTCTTAGAAAGCCGAGAGAAAGAGAGAGAGATTGAGAGAAAGTGAGTGTTTGTTCTTGAATGTGATAAGTAAGAAATGAGGGACTTGATTGTTTAAAAGTAGGATGGTGAGGTGATGATGGTTGGTTCGGTTGCATAGGAACCGAAAAGGGTGTTGGTTTCGGTTTGTTCCTAGCCGAAAACAAGGAAGAAGGAAAAGAGGAGGTTGGACCATGCTTAGTTTCTCATAGTACTTGTGGTCTTGGAACTTGGAATGTAGGAGGTATGGTGTGGGTGTATGTAGGCCGGCCAAAGAGGGATGGGACAAGAGAGGCATAGGTGGCTAAGGGAACAATCATGTTGGGTGTGTAAGAGGTTATAAGCATTACCCAATGGATCTTGGGTTTGTAGTGTACCTAGCCAACATGCTTGTTTGATAACATGGTGACACACAAACTAATCAAGACTTGGTTGTGTTGGTTTCGGTTAGTACCGAATGGGAGAGGAGGAAAGGGAAACCGGAAAAAAAAAATAAAAGGAAAAATGGAGGTGGGTCTCGAACTCGGGAAAGAAGGAGAGGAGAGTTGGGCTTCGGCCCGAACCGAAAAAGGGAAGGAGGACGGGCTTCGGCCCAGTCGAGAAAGAGAGAAAGAAAAGTGGGCCGGCGGGCCGAGAGAAGAGGAAATGGGCCGAAAGGCTTGGGCCGAGGAAAAGAAGAAAGGAAAAGAGTTTGGGCCGTAGGCCCATTGGGCTTTCTGGGCCGAACCGGGTCTCGAGTCGGGTCGGGTTGAGTCCGGTTTGGTCCTACGAGTCCAATGATACTTCGTTTGTGCGAAAACGATGTCCGGAATGAAAATGGGTTTTTGACGTGAAACGAGTAATCGTAACAATAAAAATATTGTTTATCGCGGACGTTTACGGATAATTGGAATGTCACTTGTCATGATTTGGTGTTTATGTTGTTGTGCACTAATGATGTACTCCGGATTTGATATTTAAACGTTTGCTCGACACGAGCGGTTTTGTTAAATGTTCACGAAATTTTGTTTGACGGAATTAAATAGTTTGAAGGAAAATAAACGGTTTGAAATCGAATTAGTTTTAGAATTAAACCAAAGTATTGTTGGACTAGAATGGTCGCTTGAATAAACGACGTGTTTGAAATACGTTTGTCAAAACGTAAAAGTTTAGAAAATATAAAATAGTCATTTTATATTTAGATTTCACAAAACATTGTTTATGAATTTTCTTGTTATTGAAGTTCCATTTTGAATAGTGGTGGAACTTTGGTTGATTTCCATTACGGGTAACTGTTGTCGGACCTAGATTGTCTACGTTCGCACGTAAAGGCATCTAATTTAAACAAATTAGCCTAATGCACATAGAATTTCAATTAATTGCACATAATTAATATATTAAAATATACCTGGAAAATACGGGTTGTCACACGTACCACCACCGTCTACCACCGCCATCATCACCATTGTCCCGTGTGTTAACTATTGTTGCTGTCGTCAATCGTACGTCACCGAAAATACGTCCGAAATAAAGACGGTAAACCGGTTCCGTGTCGATATATATACACGCACACACACACACACACACACACACACACACACACACATATATATATATATATATATATATATATATGCTAGTGCTGCTACAGAATTTTTACCAAGTTAGTGCGGAATCCTCAAGTGTGCCAGTATCTGAATCTGAGCATTCCACCAAGTTAGTGCGGAATCCTCAAGTGTGCCAGTAGCGTATTTCACCTTATCCCCATCTAGGCAGTTGCACATTAGAAACACCTTCTCTGACTTTTCAATCCATCTAAGTAGACCCACAGCACCTTCGTCACCCTTGAATACCATTGGCTTGCAATCCATGAAGGCTTTGAATGTGCATTGAGGCGGTTGACCTTGAAAATGTTGTTGAGCGGCTGCTAGGGCTGCTGCAACCCCTTGATTAATCATATTCTGAACCTGTGCAGCAGTGAAGGTTCCTGGGTTGGTTTCGGGTTCTCTCCGCGGAGGCATGATTTCTAGCAAATCAATGCAAAACTTCCAAAGGTTAGTATTCCAAATACTAGAAGGTTGCTAAGTTCCGTTAAGTGTTACATACTAGTATAATTCACATAAAGCATTTACTTACATGAACAGTGAAAAGAAAATTTTCACCCAAAATTTTCAGGTTTTAATACCGTCACAAGACAAGAATTCTAAATGAGGATCATCTTCAGCACGCGGGGCAGTACTTTGCGGAACGGGTTGCAACCAAAGTTTTCAAAAACAGTTACAGTTCAGAAATTTTACTTTTAAAATGTTCTGGTTCGCTGTAACCAAGGGCTCTGATACCAATCTGTCACACCCCCAATTTCCACTAACGGAGTATAACCGTGTGGGGTGTGATCCAGACCAGGATCCCAGACTTTAGTTACAACCAAGCCATAACAGTAAATAGAATAAAGATAAGGGACTTTTAAATAAAGTGAAGGAAAGTTTGTTTTACGGATACATATGTTAGTTTAAAAGATCAGCGGAAGCATATTAGTGATTACAAGTTTGATGTACAAAAGACATGTTCATAAAGTTTGGAAATATGAATTTCCCAAAAGTTTGCAAAGGAGAGTACTGCCGCCACCCGTGCCATCCAAGGATCCACCTAACGACCTGAAAAAGGTAAACAACAATCAAGTGTCAGCTAAGGCTGGTGAGTTCACTAAAACAGTCTACCCGTCACAAGTAGACCTAATGTTTATGAATAAAGACAGGTAAAACACAATCAATATCATACGACCAGTAAAATTCCATATCGTAGGTAGCTAGCCTATAGTTATGCACACCTGAATTGTTTTTAACCGAAGCTGACAATGTTTTGGATAGGGATTACCTATGAACCTTGCCTTCCCGTGTCTTTACGGATCACGGAGGGTAGGCTAACATTGATCTCAGTCCGACCGCCAGTCGGGAGGGTGCATCACGTGCACCGCTGAGCGGGGGTGTCAATCCCCAGTAGTACTACTCAATATTACCTCGCTATTACATATTAACGGCCCGAAAGTAAGGACTTTTTATAAATAAAGTTCAATTCAGTGAAACATATGATATTATGTCGGAAATTTACCCAGTAAGAAATACCTTACCGTTTGGGTCACCATCCTTACCGGATGCAACCACCTGCGCGTTATCGTCCCTGAACGGACGTAACAATAATATAGATGAACTCACCTTAGGTTGCTCGGCTTACTCTTCAATAAATCTGGTTATGATTGTTAACGAGGACCTAATGATCACATTAAGGTCTTAGGTGTAAGGTTGTGTTTAAACTACTAGCACGTTGGAAAACACGACACAACATAACGGCACACGACATAACGACACACGACATAACGGCACACGACACCGATGGTTGATCATACACAAGGGTTCATATACATCAGAAGTCCAAGCAAGTATTATCATAGTATAAAGCATGCAAGTCATGGCATATCATTCAAGTAAATTGCACAAGTTTGGATTCTGGTCACAATTTCGCTAGCAGTTTCGCTAGGCAGTTTCGCTGTGTGCACGGGCAGCACTTTCGCTAGGCAATACCCGATGACACAGTTTCGCTAGGCTAGTTTCGCTCGAAACTGTTGGCACAGTTTCGCTAGCCTAGTTTCGCCCGAAACTGGTTTGAACTTTCGTTCAGGGAATTTCGCTCAGTAGTTTCGTTCGGACAGGTCTGGTTGGTTTACCCGGCGACACTACAGTTTCGCTACATAGTGTCGCTGGATGAAGATATACATAGTTTCGCTACCTAATTTCGCCTGATGAAGGTACAGTTTCGCTAGTCGCTAAAAAAACCCGTAAATTTGACTAAAAACCTTTCTAACAGCTTCTGTACCTCATGCAATTCGATATCTAGAATACCTAAACGTTTACCAACATCATGGGAGCAATTTCAACACCTTAAACATGGATTCTAGTCATCAAATTACCAAGAACACATTTCCACATAAAGGGACCTAATTAGCATGGATCTTCATATTGACATGGCAAGTTGCAGAATTTATGTTATGTCTAGCATCCTTAAGCATTTTAACAGAGGCATACACCATTGCATGTAAATTTGGTCATCTAATTAAGTAAAGCACAAAGAGGAATGTAGAAGAAGTGGTCTTGGGGACTCACGGGTGATCTCCAAGCTCAAATGGATGGTGAATTGGGCTGGTCTCCTTGGTTCGTGCTGATTCCTTGCTGGTCAGAAAGCTCCAGAGAAGGAGAGTGCAGGAGTGTGTGTGTGTATTGTGAGGTGTGAGTAAAAATGAGAAGTTTGGCTTGGGGTTTCTATATATCTGGTGCTAGTTTCGCTGGCAGTGTCGCCGGCAGTTTCGCTAGCAGTTTCGCTAGCAAGGCAAAACTGGTCATGCATTAGCTACCGGGCGAAACTGTAATTTCGCTAGGTAGTTTCGGTGGCCACCAAGGAAGGGTCAATTTACATTCTAAGTAAGCTAAACACGATTTCTCGATAAATCACATAATTGCACAATTAATTAAATAAGCATGTTGCATTACTTCATATAGTGTAATAAGTAACAAATCATATAACACATATGGGCGGGTTCGGTGATCAACCAAAGGTCGTGGACGTATGCGGTCTAGTTAAGTATTAGTTATTACTTGTAATGTGACTAACGGAGATTGCCTAACGGAACAAATGGAATTTACGGAAAAACTTAACGGAGTTAACTTGGGAGGTTACAGTTGTCACACGCGAACGATGATGCGCGCTATTTTAATGACACGCAAAAGTGCCTGTCAATAAAAATTTGTCGTAATTTGAAAAATTCTAAGGGTAAATGACGCGCATTCTTACGTGTCATAAAATTTCTTTCATATAATAAAAACATGGAGTACACTTAAAAATGCGCGTCATCTTTAAAGTGTCTTTTTATATTTTCAGTTTCCCGCTCAAATTTTGCCCCAAAAATTCACACTCTCTAAAAATTCCCTCCACAGCCACAAAACCATTTCACTAACTCCCTCCACACTCATAAAATCATCTCAGCGTAATTGTCGCTCTGAAAATATCCATCTCAATCTCTACAAAATCTGCGATGGCTTCATCGATTTTGGTCCACCAAATTCGAGCTGTGCTGTAGACTACAAATTGAAGATGAAGGTTTGTGAGATCATTGAAGGGGTCTCATTTCAATTACTCTTGTATTTCTTTTCCGCTCACAAAATTAGGGCATCCAGCTCATAATCATAAAATTAGGGCGTCCACAAAAGCCGTGATTCATTTTTCTTCATTTTTGCAGAATCAGATGAACGGAGACGGAGACGCCGGGACAACCTCCGAGACCCTCGGCCCAACCTCAAAAATCTGGACTCCAGCCGTAAGGTGTCAAAGATCCAACCTCATACGCATAGTTTTATGTCGATTTCTGTTCTTCCCTGTCAATTTCCTCATGATTTCAGTTACAAACCACTGTTGCACATTTCATAGCTACGTCAGCTGTGGATAACGCCATTGACAAACTCTCCAATGTTCAAATCAACAAAATCTCCACCTCATTTCTCCAAATCTCTAGAAAAACCTCTCAGTTTTCTCTCCGGACCAGGTGTGTGCACGTTTCTGTTCATTGATGCGTGTTAAAACACCATGGTTTCATAAATTTTGATTTGATTTTGATTTTACAGGTTGAGCTTGCAAAGAAGTTATTAGGGATTAGACATGGGCACTGTTTGAAGATTGGTCGGATCCTGCTATCGACGATGACGAGAAAATATTGGTTATCGATCAGGTGATCTGTAATTTTTTGTATATGGTTAATGATTCATGTTCCTGGTTGCATTGTGTCCATTCCCTATTGTGAAATCTTAGGTTGATCATTGATAAATTGATAATTAGATCCACAATTGTTCCATTGATTGAATTTATTAAATCTGTATTAGTAAATGGTAACTGTAAGTAAACTTCATCAAATCTAACAATGTTGAAAACGAAGCAGCGCAATCGATTGAGGAAGATCTGTTGAAATTGTTGTACTTCAGGAGCATGTTTGATGTGAAATCACGGAATGATTATGATTCGATTATGTTGACAAGGACTCACGAGTTAGATATACCTTGGCGGGATTCGAGCAACCGCTCGAGACACCCGGATTCAATGGACTCTCGCTAGTACGGACTGAGACGCCCGACTCGAACCGGCGAGTCAGGTCGTCAACTATGGCGGCGGCCATCGGCGCGGCAGCGGCAATGGTGGCGGCAGTGGTAGGGTTACTCACGAGTGGAATTGTTGCCTGACATATGATTATGTGACAGATGATGCTATTGCTGTCATGTTAGGAAAGTATTTGCATAAACCCCTTTTCCCCTAAACAGCCTTTTTTGCACCAAGCTTTGCATACCGCAAACCTTTTGGCGCACTTTTACACGCCCTTTATTTTCGCAAGACAAAAGATTTTGAAGAAACTTTTTAAAAAATAAGTGACCCTTCTATCAGCAGGATATGATATCATCTGCCTGGACGATTGCTGTAGAAATATGTCCGATTCAAGAAGACGTCTATGCTGTTATTTGTCTAAAAAATTTAGTTTTTGTTTCTGGAAATAAAAGAGTAAAAGCTCTCTAGAGCTACTATCCCTAGTCACAAAAACTCAAAGAAAAACTTTTCTGAAAAATCTGAGTTTTGCAACTTCCAAACCCTTAGCCCAAGCCTACCCTTAAAACCCATAAGCCCTCATGATGACAACATGGATTTCGGTGAGATCTGTGGCGGATTGATCCCTTTACAAGCCTATGACCCTTTTTTGATTTCACCTTGGTATGAGTGATCCCTCAAAGTCTGTACATATACTAACTCGAGTGTCAAGTGATCCCTTGTGAGGTGTACATAGCTGTATAAATCTAAACTTTGCAATAAGCATAATTATCGCCCTTAATACTTCAAGAATTAACCAACCAAATGGATTAACGGATCGAAGTAATTGGGGCACATGTTTTTAGGTGAGTGATAGGTCAACAGGTCAAGGTTAAAATCAGAAAGGTGAACGAAGGCTGTTTTCTAAGTTTGCTTGAGGGCAAGCAAAAGTCTAAGTGTGGGGATATTTGATGTATCGTAAATTATGCATATTTTCTATACAAATATCCCTCGCGTATTAGGTAAAATATGACTAACTATTGCAAAGAAACAATGTTTCTGTCTTCTTTGTAGTTTTTCAGGTTTTACTAAGCTAAAATAATAAAAGGAATGAAAAATGCAATAAAAATTGATCAAGCAGCAGAAAACCAGTACATTTGAGTTTAGCACACCCCGTGTCCCCTTTAGCACGCCCCGTGCCCAATGCCAGCTTAGCCCCGACAGCACCATGGAAGACATGCTCGTGCATCTGAATCATCTCTGCACCACACGGCCCGTGCCAGACCTAGCACGCCCCGTGCCAACAGAGACACACCCCATGCTCCTGATGCTTGAAGATTTGAATATCACCGGTCTGACATAGCACGCCCCGTGCCATTAAAGACACGTCCCGTGCCTACTGTTTCGCACGACCCGTGTCTAGTTTAGCACGAACCGTGCCGTTTGAAGCTTGCCTATAAAAGGGGCAACCATCTTCATTTGCAACCTGCTCAATTCTTCTCCCTCTCTTCCACTAGTTTATCATCTTTTCGGTTTTGAGCCATTCTTTTTAGTGTTCTTGAGTGTACTCGTCAAAGATTGTAAGAACTTCAACTTATGGTGATAATGAACTGTTATTTGTCTATGAATCTTTCATTATCCATTAAGCAAATGACTTTATAAAAGCTCTTTTTATTGAAATTTTATTACTGATTTTTTGGAACCAAACGTGATCTACGTATCACAGACCATTTGGGGAGTCGAAATCCCAAAGGCCGAACTTGTCACACCCGGTCGGGGGACGATGCATGATCCGAAAGCTGACTCGCGCCCCATGCTACATTATACGTTCAAGGTCCTTATGTCTTTGGAAGCAAACTCGGCTGACCACGCAAGTGCGGGCAGAAAGTATTTGGTTGGGAATGGGGGTTGGTAATATTTTGTCACTTCACGGAAACCGAGATGGTACGTGTTTGTGAACTTGGCTCTGGTTACGCCGTACGTGCATGCACGAGAGCGGTGCATGGAAGAAACGAACCTTAGTTCCTCAAAAAGATAATTTTTATAATAAAATAATCCGGCACGCAGGGGTGTTCCCTTGCTGGTTCATGACGGCGTGTCGAGTACAGTAAGCCGGCCGATTTGAGGGACCCCATAACTAAGTGGCATTAGCTTCACTATATTTGTTTGCCAACAGCACAGTTCCCTGGGGTTCGTACTCCTCGTAGATGATCACCTGGGAGAGTAGTGATGCTTGATTTGAGGCTGAGAGGCGGTCTTGCTGTCTGTTGGTAAATAATCTTACGGGAAGGGTATAATTTACGGGTTACCAACAATCACCACTGATAAGTCTCCCAAATGATATTATCTGCGACCGAGTTGACCAAGACACGGCTTTTTAGTTTAGTTTAATTTTAGTTAAATTCCTTTTACATATTTTTACTAACATCTTCACTTGAAGATTGACCAGGTTAGACGTCAGCAACGGTGAAGTATCAAGAGCCCTCCTTTTCCTTTGTGTCTTTGAACGATCCCGATTCAACTTACCACTGCTATACTACCCACGATGGGTGAACTTTTCCGTGAATGTGGTGAAATAGTAGTAGTTTAAGTAAATCGAGTTTATAAATTTAAAAGCTTACATAGCGATATATTTTATATATACACCACAACACACCAATCCACAAACGGGACAACATCAAGGATATGCAACAATTTGGAGTCGAATCCAAAAATCAAATCCAAGGTCGAATCCATAAAAATGATAGATATCAAGTCTAAAAAAAAGAATCCTTGATTAATGATAGCGCACGCCTGGCAAATATGGGAATGAGACGGCAAGAATTGATTCCAGAAAACTGACTATTGATTTAATCAAGAGTCAGCTTCATGAATCTAACTAGCCGAAGAATTCCAGAGTCCATTGCTGAATACAAATGAGTTTCCTCATGATAGAAATCAAGAATGTGGCATAAGAAAATTCAAATGTCGCCAATGAGGGCGATAACGAATTTGGAATATGGCCGCGAAGTGCTGGACCAAATATGAATTTAAACCCAGACACTACCCGAGTATTAGAAATAATGATCTTCACACTAACGAAAACTGAGACGCGTGAAAGGCACATGTTAATAAGTATTAACAGAACGGATGAGATAAAACCCATGAGAGAGATACGACCGCACAGAGGCGAGCGATTTTGAGGGTTATAGACGATAAGGTGACTGGCAACTGGAGTCGTACTAGCATAAAGGCGATGTGAAAGTCGTTTTGCTAAACGGGAGGAAGACTCGATAAGTCTTCGGATGTCTCCGATTCGCCTTTCATTATGATGAACTTCCACAATTTTAGGTCCTAGATGCATGCACTCCATACGCAAGTAATTATGGACTGAAGTCCACAAACTACTTTATCGTCGAGGATTGTCGGGACCTAAGTGTCTAGGCGAGACACAGATGAGTTCTTTAAAACACACAGATTTTTTATGATAACTGAAATGAAATTCCGAGGGTAAACATAGGTGAGAGGAAAAAAAAAGGTCTGAAGGTGCTAACTGCGAACAAAGTCGAAGCACGATAAATCAAGAGTTAGGTCGCAAGGCAGACATAACTCAATGATTATACGATCTAACGTCGGACGGATAGATTTGACACTCGGACGTGTATAAGGTCATCTACTCGAGAGGTCTTAAAGTCATAAACTCATACACATGTAATCCCGTAAACATGTGGATTTGTGAATTCGTAAATTTCCAAATGAGTAGACTCCTCGACACACATACCAATGAGAATTCACCCAACATACACACAACGATAAAGATCTTTCGAGCGATAAATGGTTCAGAATCCCGCAAAGGACAATGCTTATCAGGGTATATAGATGCATAAATGATATAGGATGGAAAGGCTTCAAACATCGTCATAAATAAGTGAAATGGATACACAGAATGTCAAAGATTTTAAACGACTGCAAAGTATAAACATCAAATTCATCAAACAATCATCCGAGTTTAAAGCTCCAACATATGTTCCATAGTTAGTATTACCATTGACGGGAGCGTTAACGGTGGCTAGCAGTAGGAACACGAGAAGAATACGATCCGAGGTGACATGATGATAGCAAACAATGGTGGTGACAACAGGGGTCCGACAATCAACAGAGAACCGAGTTGGCACTGACACAATAGATTGAAACATTCAAAGCTGAACTCGATCTGGCTAATAACAGGTGCTCATGGGAAGCTCAGATCGGTGACAGATACCCACGTGATGACAGAAGAGGTTACAATTCGCGCAGTGTCAACATGGAAAGTGGGTAGGGTTCCCAAAGCCTTAGCACAAAGAAAGAGTGCATGCCTTATGATGTTTGAAATAGCAAGCGGGTTTAGCAACGGTGATATTGATAATAGGGTTGGCTTTGAGGGCTCGCTGGATTAGGTGGGAGAGAGAAACTTCCACTTGCCAAACAATCTCCTAGCCCATCATACGATTGCGGCAACGATTGTCGCGACCCAAGCTAAGAAAGTATGAGAGAAGCGATCATGAAACAAATGGGTTGACCGGTGAATGTTTAGTCCGCAATCACGGGAATGATAGGCATCATATAGGACACTCGAATTGGAGTGTCACAACACGACCAAATATGAAAAATCATAGAATACCAAGAATCACAAGAGAAAATAGCAAAATCACCAACACATAAATCGAGAAGTTAGATTGAAAATCCATTTAAGACTCAAATTATTAAGTATAAAACTTGTGTGATCGTGAAGTGGTGTAACTTAGATGATCATAAGTTATTGAAAATTTCCACATTAACACATAAACCACAAAATCGAATGCTCTTTGAAAATCTCCTCATTTCACGAGTGGGAAACTACAATCGTGACTGATTAGGGTAAGATCCTAGTGATTAAAATGCTTTGGCCTAATAGGTTTCGGCACTCTCATCGAGGCATCCCAGTTGAGCGTCCAGGTCCGTCAATTCAAATTTGTACGCAACCCTTTGCTTAGTCAAGACCTCGACTACTGGTGCTTCTACCCTTCCAGTTACTACACATCAATCACAAAGGCCCCATTTCTGACGAGATCGTAAAAAATCATAAATCAATTTCCTATATGGCACGTAAGGCACCATTACTAAGAAAGGAGGCTAGGAAGCTTCAAGTGATTTGTGTTCAAGTGTGTGCTAGACGACAAGGCAACAATTGAAACATGCATGATCAAGAAGCAATTATAGGACATATAAATTATATAGACATGCTATGCACGAGGCACTCATGCAAGACACCTAAAGCATAAGTCTAGGTCAAGCCGGTTCTAATAACCGAGATCCCTATAGTAGTGGCTCTGATACCAATCTGTCACACCCCAACCGACGACGAAAGACGTCGGGGCGTGATGATTGTCCAGATGCACACAACACGAATTAAATGTTGTGATATTCTTAATCAACCCATTTCATAGAAATAGAATAATACATGATAGTTCAATACAATCAAATGATAAATCATAGATTACTTGATTAATTTAGGTCTCACTAAGTCTACATGCATCCTAAAGTGTCATCAACGCGATCGACAACATCAATAGCAAAGCCTACAACATTTACAAAATAAAGATCAACTACGAATAGTTGGTGAGTAAACATAGGTGTAGCGTACAGTATAGATTTAAAACATGCGATTCAATGTATTAAGTGTAAACACATATGATAAACATAAATTGAATCAAAGCACATAATAGGCGACACACTCAAGCCATCAACATTTATGCTTTCAATCACAAGGCTCCACACGCGAGGCAGGGTAAGTGGGTTGCCACACCAATAGATCTATTATTGTAACCCCGGCTCATGAGTTAATGAGATATGTCAAATAGTTCCATCGTTCAATCGTTCCACCGTTTAATCGTTTAATCGTTCAATCATTCCATCATTCACATCGTTCAATCGTTCAGAGCAATAATCCACACAAGTTTAATCATACAAGTATACACTTAACATTCACAGCGATCGCATTTAGTTTTAGAATAAAGCATAAAGCGTTGGCGTTCTAATAGCGTACATGTTGCACCCCAAAACAATAAAAGAAAAGGGGCTATGAATACTCACCTCATATGGTGACACAGTTGAAAGATTAACACCACGAAAGAATAGACCCGAAGATGACCTCGACGACTAAATGATAAACATCAAATTATACATACTTTTATACCAAATATCCTTCACAAATCGGCATAAATCTGATTTACAAACACCAAAATAAGTCTACTTTGTTTTCTTTTTAGTTTTTCAGGTTCAAAAAGGAAAAAGTCGCAAAAGGAACAAACTATATTCAAAGACAGAAGAAAAATACAAAGTCCGGAGACCAGCGAAGACCAACACGCCCCGTGTCGGACCAAGCACGCCCCATGCCCACCGTCTGACACAACACGCCCAGTGCATAGCCAAACACACCACGTGTCTCTGAACACCGATCGTAGAGTCTGACAAGGCACGCCCCGTGTCCACTTTAGCGCGGCCCGTGTCACCGCAGAGTTGCAGATTCTTGCAGATCCGTCTGACACAACACGCCCCGTGCCCAAGTCTGAAATCTGCCTATAAAATCCATGCTCTCCTCATTTGAAAAATCGCTCACTTCTTCTCCCCCCCCCCCCCCCTACGTATTGAGTCATTTGGTTGTTTTGAGTCTTGTAATCAAGTTTGTAAGAACTCTAACTTAAGTAAGAATTAGTAAGCTTTTGTCTATGAAATCTTCTCCTTCTCTTAAGCAAATCTTTAAAGCCATGCTTGGCTAAACTCTTATACTTACTTGAGAAGTAACAAACCTTTGGTGGATTGGTTAACAGCCTTATAAACTCACGTAAGGTGTGTTTAATGACTTTATGAAAACCATTTTTATTTAAAGTTTATTACTGATTCTCTGAACTAAACGTGCTCTACGTATCACAGACCATTTAGGGAGTCGAAATCCCAAAGGCCGGACTTGCGACACCCAGTCAGGGGACGACGCATGATCCGCAAGGTGACTCGCGCCCCATGCTACATGATACGCTCGAGGTCTTTATATCTATGTAAACAAATTCGGCTACCCACGCAAGTGCGGGCTGAAAGTATTTGGTTGGGAATGGGGGTTGGTAATATTTTGTCACTTCACGGAAGCCGAGATGTTACGTGTTTGTGAACTTGGCTCTGGTTACGCCGGACGTGCATGCGCGAGAGCGGTGCATGGAAGAAACGGACCTCAGGGTTATTCCCCTGCTAGTTTATAACGGCGTGTCGAGTACGGTAAGTCGGCTGGTTTGAGGGACCCTATAACTAAGTGGCATTACACCACTTTATTTGTTCACTCGCAGCACCTTCCCTCGGCATTTCTACTCCTCGTAGACAATTAGCAATTGGATGGTGAATCAGCTTAAGATTCCGAAAGGTGGTTGGTTTTCTACCAGTGAACAATCTTAAGCGAGGATATAAGTACTTGTCAAATCTTCTTTAACCACTGGTAAGTTCTTCCAAGTATTATTAACTTCAATTTGCAATTCTCTAAAACACCATATTTTTTCTTTCTTTCTTTTACCTTAGTTTATTTTTATTTCTTTCTTAAAACTAAAAGTTAGACTGGCTAGATGATAACAGCGGATTGAGTATCCAGAGCTCTCTCTTTCCATTGTGTCTTGATCGACCCCGATTCAACTTACCGCTACTATACTGCCCATGATAGGTATACGTGCCTGTGTAGTTTGGTGAAATAGTGACAGTCGGGTAAATCATGTATCATAAATTTAAAAGCTTAAAACTGCTAAACATGTTTGAAAAATATAGCCATACTTTAAGTACACCTCAGCACACACCACTAAACACGATGGACGAATAAATAGGTAAATAAATAAATATTTCGGTTACAACGATGGATGGCCTCAATCTGTTTGGTGCAGAATCTGCGGTGGTCCCCATTACTCTCGGGGCTGCTACATATTAGCACGAGCGCCTGCGTTCTTGGGAACAGATGAACCACCAGCTGGGTCCACCAGTCATCGTTGTAGTTCTTTTTCTCAATTTTCACAAAATAATAACTTTTGTCAAAACATAAATCAACCTGAGCTTAAACAAAATGATTGGCAAGAAGATATTAAAACACGAAATTTTGAAAATGAACCAGTAACACCAACCTCAACCTCTTGTTCCCATGATTTATTTCTTTGTATGTATGAAATGTAAAGAGCGAAATTCCCAAGGCCCAAACTTTGCTCACACACCTCATATAGAAGACCCCTCTTATATACGTCCTAAGTCAGATCTTGAAGAAACCACAGAAGGAATGCTAGAACATATTAAGGTTCTCAAAGACTACTTTAGTCGTATAAAGGAGGAAGAAAAAGAAGAGATCATAATCAAGGAAATTCCGCTAGATCCCATCACTCCAGGTATCATTTCAACAAGTCCTGAAGCAAAGGAGTTGGACGCGACCC
>JBCNJP010000003.1:79984357-80048471 GCA_039602395.1 Deinandra increscens subsp. villosa
CATTACTTGGTTAAAACATGCCACATAGGATCCATGTCAGCAGCCACGTCTGCAACCACTAACACTGTTAGTAAAAAACTAACGGTGTATCATAAGAATCCAAGGCCTTAAAAAAGGTATTATTAGGGGGAATTTTCAAAACTCATATTATTATCCACCAACAAGACAAAACTTGTATTATTTAAAACCATTTTTCCATATAAGTTTGATATTAGTCATTAATAATTAAATATAAATTTAATATTAGTAGTTAACGAACTATAAGTGAACCACATAATTGCCTTCATATGTATAATTAACTTACATATAAATTATTTTGGATCAATTAGTGCCTCTATGTGTAATTAATAGTTAACTTTGAAATAAGTAAATGTATACAAACAAATAAAGTTATTATATATTAAAGGAAAAATAAATTTAAGTAATATCAACTATTACCTATTGGCCGACAATAATCCCATCAATTTTTTGTAACAGAAGAGTCTTATCTTTATACCCTATTTTATTTAATAATCTTTCAATTTAATCCCACTAACCGTCGTTAAATCCATTCGAACCCTAATTCTTTGAATCCAAAATTGACCCTAGTTTCGTGGATTTTTACGATAATAAGCATAGGGCGTTTACTAAAGACTAAAACCGAACACATTGATACAAGAATGGCCTCAAAAATGCCAACATATGCTAACGGCGTTATTGGGATTTAACGGAAAGACTATTAAATAAAATGGGGTATAAAGATAAGACTTTCTATTACAAAAAGATGGTGGGATTGTTGATACCTGATATGTACGTCGTGTGAAGTATCGAGTTACATCAAGTCAAAGAACAAGTTCAAGCAAAAGGTTCATAGGCCGAACCTGGTCCGAACCTGGAGTTCGGACCTGCCGAACCTGGAGTTCGGACAGGGTTCAGCCAGTGTCTATATATAGTGAGTTTGTGCTTTGTTCTAGGGACGAGTGAGAGTGTGAGCTTTGTTAAGTGTGTGTTTCTAAAGTGTTTCTCTGTGTCTATCTCTGAGTGTCTTAATGGTTGTAATTGTTCATCCTTGATCAATAAAACAATCGGTTAATTACGTTTTGAACTCCGAATAGCTACATTGAGTAGACGATCCATAGCTCTTGCATTTTCAAGTGGTATCAGAGCTTTCTGGTTCACTCTACTGATCTGTGGTTGCTATATTCAGATTTTTTAACGTTGTTGGTGATTTCTTGAGCGTGTTTACATTTTTTTGATCATTTCTATCGAGTTTTCTGTGTCAAACTTGCTCTTAAATCATTCCTTATAATTTTTCCTGTCCGACTGCTGCAAATCTCGACAAATTCTGTTCAAATTCTAGCGTTTTAGAAAAATGAGTTTGAAGTTCGGATTGTTCAGGTCGAGTTCGGAGTAACTGCTCCGAAGTCCAAGTTCGGAGCTCCGAAGTTCAAGTTTGGAGCGAGTTCGGTCTATGTTCGGTCCAAGTTCGATCAGCATTCAGAGGATTTACTTGTTCAGGAGTGGTTCGGAGCTAGTTCGGCCATCTGGTGATTTGGACAGAGTTCGAAGGTTTGGTTTGAGGTTCGGACTATCGATTGAAGTTCGGAGGAGGTTCGGACAAAGTATTTGAGTTTGGATAGAGTTCGGACATATCAGAATCTTAAATTTTTCAACGATGTCGGAATTTCAAGCTTTTGCCTCTATGCAGAGCGCAATGCAAACCATGATGAATTTTGATAACGAAATTGGAACAAGTCAGAAAGTTCCCAAGTTGTTGAAGTTAGAAGATTATCAGAATTGGAAGCAACGATTTTTGGCTTATATAAGTACGAATGATATCGATTTGTGGATTCCGATCAAGAAACTTTATCAACATCCGACTGATGCGAGAGATTTCAAGGAAGTTCATACCTTTGACATTGCTGAAAGAAAATCATACGAGCTTGAACAAAAAGCTTTCGGTTATCTTACAATGGCATTACCCACTGAGTTGCTTTATCAATTTAGTACTTGCAAGAAGTCTAAGAAATTGTGGGATGCTCTATCAGCAAGATGTGAGGGGAATGATGATTACAAGGAGTCGGAAGAAAGTGTTGAATAAAGAATTTGATAATTTTCAATATTATGACAACGAGAACATTACTGCTCTTGTTTCAATATTTTCACATTTGATTAGTGAGTTGAAGGTTGTTGGAATTGAGAAATCTGATGCTGATTTGAAGGAGAAGATTATGGAAGCGTTGCCTGAAATATGGGAGAATTATGTTTTGCTGCTCACTCATGATAAAGAATACTCTACATTAACATTTCACGAGCTTACTGAGTTGTATCATGGTGAGAATTCTGCAAGCATGAATGCTAAAGCTAAGCCAAATTTGATTTCTGCACCAAGTATTGCTTTCATGGCTGGAGGTTCTGGAAATTTAGATAACAATTCATCACAGGGTTGTAGCTTTACAATTCCAAATTCATCAAGTCAGAATGCGTATTTTCTGCTGAATCAATGGATGATTATGCTCAAATGATTTCTGCTTAAATATCATCATCATTTGGTTTGGTTATAAAAAATGTTGCTGATGCAAAATTAACAAGAGATGATCTTGATGCTCTTGATGAACTGAATTGGATATTGCTTGGCAATATGCTATGCCGAGTCAAAGATCAAAGAGATTTTTCATGAAGCATGGAAAAACTACTTCTGACTTTTAATGAGAAGTTAGGTTTTGACAAGTCAAAGTAAAAATGTTACAAATGTTCAAAGCTTGGACATTTTGTCAAAGAATGTCAACAAACATATTCTAGTAAGTCTGGTATCTCGCAACCATCTTCAAGTAACACAAACAAGTCAGCACTAACAGTTCAAAATGATGGTGTTTATGATTGGGGGATGCATTTTGATTCTTCTGCTTTAATTGTCACCCATGATCATCAAGAAGATTATAGTTCCGATACGAGTTCCGATACAAGTTTAACACCAAGTTCTTATGAATCTGCTGAAAATTTGGAGAGTTTGTTGAAAGATAATGCTTCATTATTGAATAAAATTCAAAAGATTTCTGAAGAATTGAAGTTGGTAACAACTGAGTTAGAGATTTCTAAGATCAACGAGAAGGAATTTATGTTGAAAAATGATTCTTTTATGAAAGAAGTAGATATGCTTAATAAAGATCTTTATTCAGTCAAAGAAGATGTACAGATGTTCTTCGTAAGGAATGAAACATTACAGGAAGAAAGGGACACGTTGTTCAAAGAAGTTGAGAAATGGAAGGCTGAAGCAGAGGATACTGCTAATGATTTTCAGAATTTGTTTGACAAGTCCAAAATCAAGCTTGATTTGCTCACAAAGAATGTTGAAGAATCTGCTACGAAGATTGCAGCGTATCAAGTTGATATGGAGAAGTTATTAGATGAAAAGAGAGAGTTAGTAAGTGTGAACAAAGTTCAAGCTGCTAATTTAGAAATTCAGAAGTGAAATGAAGATAAATTGAAGAAATAATATTTTGAAGGAATGGAAAATCTTCGAATGTAGAAACTTGAGACACACCAAGTTGCAAAACGATTGATAGCAACTGAGAAGGAGTTAGTTGAAGCACAACAACAAATTTCTACTCTCAAGATTCAATTCATCGATGCCAATCGCTTGTTGAACAATGTCTCTAATTATCAAGTGTTTACAAGCTTTCTGGCTAAGGATGAAAATTTAGAAAAGATGTTTGACAAAACAACTTCGCCTCCTGCTCAAATCAAAGAAGCATTCAAAGATGTGAAGGAACAAGTGGAAGATTGTGATTATTCAAAGTTTTCATCATTGGTTCAAGAAGAAGAAAAGGTTGTGAAGGAGAAGAAAAATAAGAAGCCTAAGAAGAAGAAAGGCAAGAAATCTGAGATTCCTCCTGCTCGAATATTTGTTTCTGGTTCGTCATCTGCTGACAATTAGAAATCTGCTACTTCAAGCGACAAGATTCGTTCTCAACCTGATTTTGATGAGACGATCTTCTATGAGCAAAAGCATATAAATGAAGTCAAAGCTGAATTTTCAAGGTTGGCGAAGGATACACACCAGAATTCTAATTCTGAGGAGAAATTGTTCGAAAGCATGTGGGTTTGGGTTTTAAGGCCAAGAATGTGACAGCTAAGGAGTTTTTAACATCTTCATCTCAAGATTTGAAGAAAGTGAAGATGAAACAAGTGAAAAAGGAAGTCTTTAAAGCTGAAAAGGTTCAACCGGAGCGTTTCTACAAGCTCAAAGGTTTTGACCAGATTTTCTCCGACAAAGAGTTTCCTCTTCATTGTGTTGATGCTAGGAAAATTTCTAAAGTTTTTGAAAAGAAAGCTGATTCAAGAACCTTGAAGAATCAAATTTCTAAATGTTATTCTGAGGGTTCTTATTCTCGAAGCTCAACATCTAAATGGGTGCATTATCATCGCCGATAGGTATATGATTCTATTCCTGATCATTCTCGAGATGTTCATGCTTGTTGTTCTTCGCAAGTACCTCAAAAGTGGGACAAAAAAAACGCATATGTTATATTTGCCGCCGAACAGGGCATATGGCAAAAGATTGTCCACTGCCTGCTGATTCACCTCAGCGGTTTCACAAGAAACCAGTTTTTGGTAAACCTGCCAAACCAATGTTCTTTAATGAACAAGGCAGAGTTTTTGATGAAGTTGAACCTACATTCTTCTTAAAACAAAAACGTTTTGTTCCAATCTTTCAAAAGACTCAAAATGTTGGTTCCTCATCACAGTCACCTGTGATAACTTCATCAAAAACTGGATTATCAAAAACACAACAATGGAAACCAAAGGTGGTTTCGAAGCAAAACCAGGACACTGGTCGACCAGAAGCGATACGCTTCGGGTCATTTATGAACTAATCATTTTGACCAGTATACAGGTACTTCTAGAAGACCTATTGAAAATTGCAAAGTTGTTGATGGAGGAGTATTCTACTTAACTTAAAATTCATGATATATATTTCTAACCTGCAAATGTTTTTTGACAAATTCTAAAACTAAAAGATATCCGTGTTGATTGATCAATTTTGCTTTCGTTATGCATTTTCCTTTGATAAAAATAAAAAATAGCGTCGTGTTTTTTGTAAAAATGAAAATAAAAAAATAGAGTTTTCATTTTAAGGGGGAGAAATGAATGTAAGGGGGAGAAATTGTGAAAATGCATGTTACGGGAAGAAGGTGAATACATGCCAAATTTATAAGGAAGGTGAATACATGCACAATATATAAAATTGTGAGAAATTGATCTTTGGGAAATGATGGTACTTTGGCTTACGTATCTGACTCATGGATAGAGTAGATGAAAGGGCCATAAGATCATTGCTTGATATGTTTGGTAGGCTCAGCAAATCAGAAAGTATTCAGATGTGATATACATTAAATACTAATGCTTGACCATGTGGATAACATCTTGATGCATATTTCATGACACAAAAAAGAAAATAAGTGTGAAATTTAAAATGAGAAGTCACTGTATATACATGTGTTCATTTTGCAAGAATTTAAACTTGTTTGATTTTCTTTATTTTGTCAAACGATTGGACTTTCTCTACGTGTCCACAAGACCGACCTGATAGTTGTTCGTTTGACGTTTTGCTTTATTTTATTTGGTGTTTCCTATAACTCATCGGACTTTCTCTGCGTGTACGGGAGTACCGACCTAATTGTTGTTGGGTTATACAATTTCAACTTGTTTTATTTTCTTTATTTTGTTAGATCCGATGCCTTATCTGCGTATCGAAAGATCGACCTTAAGGTAGACGATTTAACGTTCTTATTTCTTTTTGTATGGAACACAGTTGACGATATCATGAAAATATTATGCTTTGTGACAATTCACAAGTGTAATCACACAAAAAGAAAAAGAAAAAGAAAAGGAAAAAGAAAATGTCTGAATATGTTTGATAGTGTGGGATACACTGGTCAAAGAAAATCTAATCAATACCTTAACATATCCAGATGTTATGAGTCTGATTCTGCCTGAGTTTAAGATGGACAAATTATACCGGCAATCAGCATGCCTTATGTGCTTCAATTAGTTGAAACTGGAGTGTAGTTCAGTGCGTTTTGTCCAATATGATCCCATATAGTGATCTTTCTCATACCAATAATAAAGTTTGATTATGTATTGCATTTCATTTCATTTCAGGAAAAGCACAAAAAGATTTTTGGTGTGTTTTAGCATAAGTTCGGAAAAATCAAAAAAAAAATTAGGTTTGTTTTGATATAAACTTTCTAAAAGCCAAAAAGGTTTTGTTTCTGCTTTATTTTCAATCTGATTAACACGTGATACAAATTCAAATTTCAAAATCATATCTTGGAGTCTCGAAGAGACGTTTTGCGCCAAGATTATTTTAAATGTTTGTTCAGGTTGCTAAAGAGCAAGATATCACGACTTCAAGTCTTCTGAAGTTGTTGGTAAAGACCAGAGATACACTAAACATCGTCAAGTATTCAAGATCGAGCAACAATTCAGTTGAAGAAGAGTTTGTTCGAGGATTTATTTCATTGAACGAACGGATTCTACACTTGAGGGGGAGCTTGATTGAAGATACGGATTTAAAGATGTTGAAGTGATACTGCATACGACGAGGGGGAGTTTGTTGATACCTGATATGTACGTCGTGTGAAGTATCGAGTTACATCAAGTCAAAGAACAAGTTCAAGCAAAAGGTTCATAGGCCAAACCTGGTCCGAACCTGGAGTTCGGACCTGCCGAACCTGGAGTTCGGACAGGGTCGGCCAGTGTCTATATATAGTGAGTTTGTGCTTTGTTCTAGGGACGAGTGAGAGTCTGAGCTTTGTTAAGTGTGTGTTTCTAAAGTGTTTCCCTGTTTCTATCTCTGAGTGTCTTACTGGTTGTAATTGTTCATCCTTGATCAATAAAACAATCGGTTAATTACGTTTTGAACTCCGAATAGCTAGATTGAGTAGACGATCCATAGCTCTCACATTTTCAGGGATTATTGGCCAATAGACAATAATTAAGATTATTTTAATCCATTTTTCCTATATTAAAAGTTTAGTTAATAACTATAACAATTTAAATGTTAATTGTGTGGTTTGATTATGAAGAGAAAATTCAAATGTTAATTGTGTTGTTCAAAATGTAAAAGTAAAATAAACTAAGTGAAAGAAAATTAAAGTTCATAAAGAATGGCAAATTTAAATAGTTAAGAACATTAAAGTGAGCTCAGATCAAGAACAAGTATTCATTATAGAAGGTAATCAGACTGAATTTGGCTGTGACTATTGATTGTCACGCCTAAATCAAAGCATGAAATCCCATACTGACGCCTGAATTCAAAGTCAAAAACATTACAGATTTATAGCCAACATCAAAACAATAAGAAATGGGTGTGGCAAAGCAACTTGTAAAGCCAAAATCAATATAAACTTTATGGAGAATCAATAACAGTAGAGATTTAAAGCCAGATTCATGTTGGAATCATAAAATGTGGGTTAAAGAACTAATTAAGTATCATTAAGCACCATGAAAAAACCAACCATTTCATAGCCAAAATCAACAACAATAGAGATTTAAAGCCGAATTCATGTCAAAATCATAACATGTGTGTCAAAGAAAGAAGTACAACACCATTAAGCAAGAAAATTGCATAAATATTACCAACAAACCGCCGATTACATAGAAGGCCACAAATTTTCAAAAGCATACTAACCAAAATTACTTTATCGGAGCCCTTATATCGAAAGCAATTACAAAGACCCATGGCTCAGATAACAGATCTAGATCATCATAAGGCTCAAACCAAGGGTTCGGACATGCTACGACTACGATAAACAAAGTTCACGCATCGTCGTTACCACCACCTCAAACATAAATCAATATCATCATAGCCTAAACAAACGTGAACAGATCAGAAACCGCAGCCATTGTAAGTGATTTTAGGTCACCCATCACAACCAACATCGAAGACCACGTCACGCCATACCCCAAAAAACACCAAGAAACCATTGCCACATCATAACTAATTGAAGTACGGAATATATGAATCCAGATCCAGCTAAGAAACCCTAGCAGGTTACATAAAGAGAAACCGAACCGTCGCCTCATCAGTTTTTAAGAGAGAGAAAGAGAGTGCGAGAGAGAGAGAGAGAGAGAGATCGTGAAGATGGAAAGACGATGTATTTTTCCTCTCAAATGAAGAGAGAGAAAGCAGTCAAATAGAAATGAGGGAGAAACTAGGTCACATATAGAAATAAAGAGAGAAAGTGGATTGCAAATCATTTACCCATGATTTCCAACCCATAATTGTGTCATAAGGTCCAAGTTGTAACAATGTTACCATACGTTTATTTTTTTTTATCCAATGTTAGGAACACTAGCATGTATATTTTCATATCCTTTCATCCATTTGTAGTAACTAACAATAATATTGTTATGACAAAATAATATTATGTAAATACATGAGGAAAGTAACAATGTGTCCATTTTTAGATCAAAACCTTGTTAGGGTTTTGTTTTACTTCTAGCAACAAAATAAGAATACATAATATCAAAATAACACAATAATCACCGATAAGGTCCATAGATTCTCATCCAAACATACGAATTAATTTATCAAGTGATCTTTTTAAAAGTGTTTAACCAATTTAGGGTTTCTTGGTCCATTATTTACTAAAACAACAAAATGTATGAACTTTTGTGGATCAAATTTTGGGTGTAAGTACTTCCTAGTATACCTTTGGCTCAACACTTGGTTTAATTAACCTCAAAACTCATAATTGTGACAATTTTAAGCTCCTAGAGAATCACAACATGGTTTGATCAAGTTACTTAAAGAAAAATAATAACATCATCATTTTATGTTCATCTTTCACAGAATATCTGAAGTAAAAGAAGGTGTAGGTTCATCAAGACTTTCCATGGATCCTTGGGTGTAAACATGAAAAGAAAAGAACAAGAAAATGGATATATATGAAGCTTCAAGGGTGTAAGCCTTTGATGACTTTGGTTGCACCTTGGTTTTTCTTCAAAAAAAAAATGATGAAGTGGTGGTGATGGATGATGGTGGCGGTTACGGGTGATTGTGGCGTGGCTGTGAAGCTCATCGATCGGGTGAAGGGTGGTGGAGCTAGGGTGGTGGAGTGGTGGCGTGGCAGCGGCAGTAAGCTGGTGGTGGGGGCTGTTCTTGGCCGAAAGAAGAGGGAGGACAAGGAGTGAATGTGTGAGAGAGTGAAGAGGGTTTCTTGGTTTAAGAGTGTGAGGTGGAGTGTGTGTAGTGGCTTAGAGGTATGGGCAAGTACTTTTGCCAACTAAGGGATTCTAATTACCACATGTTAATTAGAAAATATCTAATCCTAGGGGTTTTTATAAAACCTATAAATTTTAACCATATTTTATAAAAATAATGTATGGAGGTGAATGACTATCATGGAAATTTTATAAAAATAATGCAAAGGTGATGGGTTTGGTGGGTTGGGCTGAATATTTCCAAGGAAAAGGAAATTCGGCCGGTTTGTTCATTTAGGTTGGCGGTTAGGCCCATACCAAGAAAATGAAGTGGACTGGGCCGTTGGGCCGTGGGTGTGGGCCGAGGGGGTTGGGTTGGGCTTTATGGTGTCGAAATGAATCATTGGGTCGAGTTTCGGGTCCGGTTAATATGTTTTAGGATTTGGGCCTTGTCGGGCCCAATTCGGGTTATGGACATGAGTGTAACGATGTCACACCATAACTGACGGTGTAATACGTTGGGCGCGGTGATTGTCCAGATGCACACAACACCATTTAAATGTTGCGATATTCTTAATAAACCCATTTCATAGCAATAGAATAATATATACATGATAATTCAATACAATCAAATGATAAATCACATATTAACTTGATTAATTTAGGTCTCACTAAGTCCACATGCATCCTAAAGTGTCATCAACGCGATCAACAACATCAATAGCAAAGGCAACAACATGTACAAAATAGAGATCAATTACGAATGGTTGGTGAGTAAACATAGGTGTAGCATAAAGTGTAGATTTAGAACATGCGATTTAATGTGTTAAGTGTAAACAAATATGATAAACATGAAATGAATCAAAGCAGATAATAGGCGACACACTTAAGCCCTCGGCATTTACGCTTTCATTCACAAGGCACCATACACGAGGCAAGCTAAGTGGGTTGGCATACCAATAGATCTATTATTGTAACCCCGACTCAGTGAGTTAATGAGATACATCAAATCGTTCCATCGTTCAATCGTTCAATTGTTCCATTATTCCATCATTCAATCATTCACATCGTTCAATTGTTCAGAGCAGTAATCCACACAAGTTTAACCATACAAGTATACACATAACATTCACAGCGATCACATTTAGTTTTAGAAAAAAGCATGAAGATTTGGCGTTCTGATAGCGTACATGTTGCACCCCAAAACAGTAAAAGAAAAGGGCTATGCATACTCACTTGATATGGAGACACAGTTGAAAGATTGATACCATGAACGAATAGACCCGGAGATGACTTCAATGACTAAACATGACTAAACATGACGGAGGAAGAAATAGGTAGATAAATAAATAATTAAAGAATTAAATAAACAATTGAAGTTCACGACACAATTGGCTCGATGACTCATTGGTGACATAATTTTGGTGATAACATACGATCATGGTTATGAGGTAGATCATTCCTAAAGCTAACATGCGACGACAAACAATAATAGATAAACTATTTATTTTCAAGACGTCTCAAATATATTTGTTTCATTTTCATGGAATTACATAGGTCATAATTATCAATCAACAATTAAATTAACATTAATCTGAACCTAACATATCATATAATAATTGAGCCGTCATAAGTCAAAATCAACTATTTATTTATTTTTGCAAGATTTTCTTTAATGAAGACCTTAATTTAATGCATTCTAAACATCAAAATCAAGTCTTCATGCATGAAACCGATCCACAACAATCTTTTTAGGACTAAACACGACCGATTATCCTAAATTTACCATCTCTCATTATCAAGAAATCATTTTGGTTTACATCTAAGCATGAATGAAGCAAATATATGAACTTATTTTTCATAGAAGTTCATTAAGATTGTATTTTTCATGCATACGAATCTAGATCTATAATTTAAATCAAAATTTTATGGTGATTCATGCCTAAAAGCATGCTCTTTGGTATGATCCATCACGGTTATACACAATCCATCAAGATCCACAAAGAAATAATCATGAAAATTCATAAAAACTAATAAAGATTAAAATTCTAAACGTTTTATCATGAGATCTATCAAATATAATCACAAACAACTTAGATCTAGCATGTAAAGATCATAAAAATGTAATCTTTATCATGAAAAGGCAAGGAGATGAGAAAATGAAGGTGAGACTTGAAGGAACGCACCGAAAGTGATGAAACCGACGCATATCTATGCTTGAAAATGCTCACAACGGGCTCAAAACTCCATGGATGATGATCTAGGTTGGGTATGCTCGAGACCAACCGCCATGGATGCTACGGTTTGAAGATTTGCAAAAAATGAGAACATTCAGCTAGAAAAAATCGTTTTAAGGGTTTTAACCGACAATGTCGGTGCGCGATACGCGAAGACAGTCTCAAAGCCTTTCGCGATATGCGGCCTTGGTTTGACCGGACAGGTTGACTTTTTTGTTGACTTTCTTTGACCAACATGAAAAACCAAGTTTTGATAAAGTATATTAGGGTTTTTAGTCCCGATTTCGCCACCATTGGATTCATTTGGTCATTTCCACTAAAACCAAGTACAAGCATGATATATAAACATTTCCAAGTGATAATTAAATTAAAAAGGTTCGTTTTATGGTCGGTTTTGGTCGGTTTCACCGTTTTCGCTATAACTCCTTCGTTTTTAATCGGATTCGAGTTCCGTTTTCACCGTTTTTTCATCATTTTACATTTCCAATAATATGAAACGCATCCAAGCACATAAAATTGAATATAGCATATCAAACATAGGATTATGAGCAACAAAGCACGTTTTCGGGTTAATTTGCATACGTATCACCATTATGTTAATCACCAACATTTCGAGACTCAACTTGTGCGTGATGACTCATGACATGATAATTGATTAACTCATAAAAATATTTAATTTGACATACGTTGATCAAACATGAGATTCCCGGTAAACGACGAATCGCATACTGAAATCACGTAAAAACCGGAAATTGATTTATTTTCAATTCGAGACATCCAATTTGATTTCAATTGATTGTAATTAAGTATCTGAATTCGAAAAACGATTATAAATCATTTAGACACAATAAATGAGGTATAAATATCCGAAAATTCCTCCGGTTCTCAATAATATGCAAATCGGTAAATCATGAAGTTTCAAAACGGGTCGGATTTCTCAATTAGGTAAAACACAAATGTTATAGTCTCCCCTACTATAGGGAATTTCGTCCTGAAATTAGAAGAGTCTTTAAACTTTTTTGAGAAAAGAGTAGTTTAAAGATTTTCACCAATAACTAACACATTTGACATATGAAACCAACTTAGAGACGGCATAAGAGATTTCACCGAGGATAGGAACATATTCTCGATTACTGAACTAATTACATCGGCACTAAACCTTTACCCGACCCCAAGGGTTAGGTTAGGAATGGTGACAAGGAAAATGAATTACGATCAAACCAACGATCAGAGACATACCCACACAGACCGTTCTCGGTCCGGCTCTCAGTGCACCCTAAAGACATTACCGATGTATATATATAGGTTGTACCGTAGCGAACCCACAACATCATTAATACCTTTAGTGAGTACTGTTTGCCTTCGGAAAACTTCCTAATCTGCACAACAAGCAATGGATATTCAAGTTCGACCAAACCTTAAGACTATCAACAAAAAGTGAGCAATAGATCAAAGGAACACACTACGACAAACTCATAGTTAACCCAAAAGACTGACCAGAGATAATAGATCACAACCTCCCCTACGTTAAGGAGTGAGACTGGAGGATAAGGAGACTCAGGTGAGTAATAGGTGCAACATAGATTTCTTCAAAGTATCCCCATTCATAATTCAACAAAGATTCATATGGTTTCACATTGATCACATAGATTCACATCGATCATATAGAATAAACCAAATTCAACACTGATAATAATGATAAACAAAGATTTTGGGTTTCAAAATTCTTATCCGTATAAAGCGTAAAGCTCTAGTGAACTAGATGGGTAGCGACCCACATCCAGTTTACCTTACAAGACATAATACCTGGACAGAATCTGAATCAGCCCTCGCTAGAACCCAAGGATCCATACCCACGACCAATAACAATTGTATGATGAGCTAGCATCACACACAATCGCTGGTAGTAGCACATATGAGTCCCTGGTTAGCAAGAGTAGAGTAATAGTCAACACTCGGATTAACGGTATACAACCGAGAATTTCAAGTATTGAACACAAAAAGGCTTAAAAAATTAATACCAAAATAAATCGAGTACCACAAACTAAACGGACAACCACACATTGGATGCCATGAGCCAGTTAGCACTCGTTCGGGTGTTACGTCTAGCGTGAACCGAACTATATGTTTCAGAACTACATGTCTCCACTGAGCTGGAATAAACCGGCTAATTTGTGGTATGAGTATCCGAATTGGATAACATGCTCCGAAATACATGAATCCGATAACACGAGCCGAATTGTATGTCTTGAAGTACATGTATTGATAACATGAACCGTATAGCATTTTTTTCAAAGTACATGTACCGATAATTTCAACCGAACAATATCTTTTCAACGTACATATATTGATAACATGAACCGAATAGCATGACTCGCAGCTCATGTATTCGGTGATATGAACCGAATAGCATGACTTGGAACACACAAGCCCGATAACAAGAATAAATACATGATTTGAAATACATGAACCCAATAACATGGACTGAATAACATGACTCAAAATGCGAGAATCCTGATAACACAAATTGAACATCATAACTTGATACGCGAACTCAACATCATAAATCGAACATCATAACTTGAAATATGCGAACCCGACAACATAAATCGAACATCATAACTTGAAATACATGAATTCTGATAACCCAAATCAATTAACATATCTTGAACCAAGTGAACTTGTTAAAATAGATGGCATGAGATGAATAATAACTCGTCTCATAGTGATTACTAATCACATCCACCCAAAGGACCCTTCAAATGCGACCATAGATTGAGAATTCGAACGACATACACCAGGAAATAGATTAATGAATCGACAAGCGACCAAACAGGGTTATGATGAGGAACAACGAATCCATGATGTACCTTAAATTATACATATTTTCTATACAAATATCCCTCGTGTACTGGGTAAAATATGACTAAATATTGCAAAGAAACAGTGTTTTTGTCTTCTTTATAGTTTTTTAGGTTTTACTAAACCAAAATCACAAATGGAACGGAAAATACAATAAAAACTGATCAAGCAGTAGAAAACCAGTGAATTTGAGTGTAGCACGCCCCGTGCCCCCTTCAGCACGCCCCGTGCCTAACGCCAGCTTAGCCCTGACAGCACCATGGAAAAAACGCACATGCCTATGAATCATCTATGCACCACACGGCCCGTGCCAGGCCTAGCACGGCCCGTGCCAATAGAGACATGCCCCGTGCCAGACCTAGCACGGCCCGCGCCAACAGAGACACGCCCCATGCTCTTGATGCTCGAAGATTTGAAGATCATCGATCTAACATAGTACGCCCCGTGCTACTGAAGACACGCCCCGTGCCTACTGCTTCGCACGACTCGTGTCTAGTTTAGCACGGGCCATGCCGTTCGAAGCTTGCCTATAAAAGGGTCAGCCATCTTCATTTACAACCGGCTCAATTCTTCTCCCTCTCTTCCACTAGTTTATCATCTTTTTGGTTTTGAGCCATTTTTTTAGTGTTCTTGAGTCTACTCGTCAAAGAGTGTAAAACTTCAACTTATGGTATAATGAACTATTATTTGTCTATGAATCTTTCATTATCCATTAAGCAAATCACAAGACTAACACTTGCACTACTAAAAACAGGGCCTTCCTTCACGCGTGAACAATGACGCGCGCTATTTTAATGACACGCAAAAGTGCCTGTCAATGAAAATTTGTCGTAATTTGAAAAATTCTAAGGGTAAATGACGTGCATTTTTACGTGTCATAAAATTTCTTTCATATAATAAAAACATGGAGTACACTTAAAAATGCGCGTCATCTTTAAAGTGTCGTTTTATATTTTCAGTTTCCCGCTCAAATTTTGCCCTAAAAATTCCCTCCACACCCACAGAACCATTTCACTAACTCCCTCCACACTCATAAAATCATCTCAGCGTAATTATCGCTCTGAAAATCTCCATCTCAATCTCTACAAAATCTGCGATGGCTTCATCTATTTTGGTCTACCAAATTCGAGCTGTGCTGTAGACTACAAATTGAAGATGAAGGTTTGTGAGATCATTGAAGGGGTCTCATTTTGTCACACCCCGGTCAACGGTGTCGGGTGTGAGCCAGAATGGAATCATAGTCGAGGATACATAGAACGACTTCTAATAATTTAAAAACTTCATAAAACATTAATTCATTTCATCGGAGCGGAAAAGATAGTGGAAACATTAATGTCTTACAATTTGAAAACATAAGTCTTAAATAATTATTAAAAGCATGAAACGGTTAAATTGGATAGTCGGGACTATGACTCCAAGGACAGGTCCGATAGCATTTGTAAGCCCCATTTGCATGTCTTCGAAAGTCTCGTCAGTCACCTAAGAAATCATGAATATAAAACGGGTCAACATAAAGTTGGTGAGGTTCACAGGTTTAAGACTCATCAGTTAAACATTTGTAAAACAGTTTTCAGTATACTTAAATATTATCAGGGTTTATTGTTGTGGTTGTATGATCTCACCTGAACTTTGATTTCAAATACTAACGGTTTACCCACCCAGCATCTCTTGCCCAGAGATGTTAAACAGAGCAGAATAACTGACGTGTACCCCCAGACAATCTGGAGTCAGAACTGGAGCTACCAGTTAGGGTAGGGTTGTCAACCCAAATAGATCTATTCACTAGCTATCGTTTCGTACAGAACTAATTGAAATCAATTAATGATGGGATTTCGGTTGTACAAACGTTTATAACGATAATGTACCAAGTTGGGCAATCAGTAAGAGAACAAGTAGTCATACGGCTAACAAGTAAACCATAATATTAAGTAAAAAGCATTTAATCAGTTTTCATGATTTCTCCCCCAAGTATAAAATAGTTAAAAAAAGGAAAAAGGGGCCGTGAAACTCACAGATTCAGCAGATAAGCGGTAAATAAGCAGTGGAGGACGGTAGCACGTGATGTCCTAAATCATTTAATAAACATATGCATAAGGCCTATGATCATTTGAGTAACATAAGTCACCTAAGTGATACCGGTCAAGTCTTGACGTTTTTAAGTCCGTTTGTATTATTGAAAACTCGTTAATCTTGTATTTATTAAAGAAATACGTTCATGGTTATTTATATTTATGTTCAATAAATATAAACAAGTAATCATTTTCAATAATTAAATCAAGTCTTGAATATTGAGTTTAAAAAGAAATAATAATGTCTATTATTATTTTCACAAGTTCGAATAATCATGTTTAATTAAATAATTACTTATTTGATTTTGTTAATCTTGCAAGTTATAATTATTTTAAATAATTATGATTAACAAGTCCTTGGTGAATAAAACATGATTTATATCTTTTGCAAATAATTATTTGTCAAAAATAATTATTAACGTTTGTTTTATTTTTAAAACATGAACCTTTAAAGAAATATTCAAAGTTTTTAACATTTAATCATTTATTTTTCGAAAGCGTTTAATATTTCATTTTCATGAAATATATGTTTCTCAAAAATATCTTAACGACGCTTGGATTTATATAACGTTGTCTTTATAAAACTTAACTTTTATTTAAAATCTCCAACGAACGTTAGTTCATTTTTGGATACTTTATTTTCATCAAAGTAATATTAAAAGTCCTTGTAAACATTTAAAGCTAATGATTTTTCTTGATTTATTTTTATAAAAATCTTTTATGAAAAAAAATATTTATTTTCAAATGTGACATTTTTATAAAAAAAAAGTCCATTTTCTAGCAAGTTTTAAGAAAGGTTAAAACTTGTAATAAATCCAAGTATTTATGTCAAATTAATCATTTGACATAAATATTATTCTTACTAAATCTAGCAAGAATTTAATATATTCTTTTTGTCTTGATTTCTTTTTATAACACATTAAATGTGTTACTTTTACCAAAACAAGTAACATTTTATTTATTCCATTCGATTTAGCCATTTATGTTCTAAGTTACATGTGTAACTTTTATTTAGTTTTTCTTGGTTTAAATAAGTCCATGAACATGTTTAATGTATCTTTTCATTTCTAGCATTTTTATAACATAATCAATAGTTCATATCCACTAACACTTTGTGTTAGGACCAAGGATTAAATAAAAATGCAATCACTAACACATAGTGTTAGGACAAGAAAAACTAAATGACAATCACTAACACATTTGTGTTAGGACAATTAAAAGTAAATAACAATCACTAACACATTTGTGTTAGGACAAATAAAAGTAAATAACAATCACTAACACATTTGTGTTAGGACAAGTAAATATAAACATGTATAGGTTGTTAGTTAACATTTAATTTATATGAAGAGGCTTGGAGGTTTGCTTGTAATCAACTAACTTATGAAACAAGATCATGGTGCACACTTGTTACTTTCCAAAGATTTCACAAATGTGTTTCACCACACTCCTTGGCTAACTTTAAGCCTCAAAGGCACCTAAGTAAGTGCTTGATCTTGAAAGAAAAGGGAATTAAGAAGTGAGTTTTTGTTAGTTGATTAACAAACACAAGCATTCTTTGATCATTTGGTTTAGGTTGTCAAGACTTGTAGGTTTTTCTTGGGTGGTAACATGTAGGTAACATGAATGAAAAAGGGTTAGAATCACTCACAATGGTTGTGAGTTAAATCCGGCAAGAAAAGAGAGAGGGGCGGCGGCTTTACGGCGGCGTAGTGGCGGCCTAGCGGCGGCAGGGGGTGGCGCCGGTCGGCGGCAATGGCGGAGGGTGGTGGTGGCCGGTCGGTTTGAGGGAGACAAGGGGAGGAGAGCTTGGTTGTTTAGTGTTGGTGCAAGGGGAACAAGTGGGGTGTTAGCCTCCTTTTATAATCAAAAGGTTAACTATTAACCTTTGGTTAATTGTGTGTTGTCACACTCTCCTTAATCCCTAGCTTCTTGGTTAGTTTTTATAAACTTTATAAAAGTCTAGGAGCTTTTATAAAATATGGAGGTGTTAGGAGTTAAATAAAATTGTAACTTTTTAAAATATAATCCCATTATATTTTATCCAATTGAAAGGTGATTTTTATTTTTATAAACGTTGTTGATCCAAGTTTTATAAAAATATTAGTGGTTAAAGAATTGTGTTAGTTTTATAAAATTTATAAAACATGGTGGGCTTAAAACAAATTTATTATTTTGTTTGTTATTGGGCCGAAGCCCAATCGGTTTAAAAGAAAAGAGAATGGGCCGAAGCCCATTCGATTTGGAGAGGGGCTGGGCCGAAGCCCAGTTGGGTTTGGGCCGCGATCGGCTTGAGCCGGGTTCTCGGCACGGGCCGGGTTTTTGGATGTGGGCCACGAAGGAGAAAATAAAGGAATCGGGCCGGTTCGGCCCAATGCATATCGGGCCGCGGGTCGGGTTTCCGGGTTGGGGGTTTTACTTGTCTAGTTGAGATGAACCTTCGGTTAACTTTTCGGGTCGATCCGGGTTGATTTGGGCTTATTGGGCTTACCGGGCCCAATAGGCTAAAGGTTTGGATGTTTGGCTAGGTCTTGACAACGTAACGTTTGTATTACATTTTAAGTTCATAAAACGTTTCAACAGTTTATATTTGTTTGATAAAATATAAAAAGTTTCATTTTTATATTTAATTTCTTATTATTAAAATTCCATTAATAATATTATGAAACATTCATAATTCACAGTTTTTCAACGTGAATTTTTAAATCAGTTAATCGTTTATTCATTCACAGTTAATCATGCAATTTAAAGCAGTAATTCACGTAATTTATAACGAAATTAAAAGTCAACAAAAGTCAACAGAGAGAGAGTTGACCTGATTTTTGGTCCGGTTGTCACACATTTCAATTCCTCTTGTATTTCTTTTCCGCTCACAAAATTAGGGCATCCAGCTCATAATCATAAAATTAGGGTGTCCACAAAAACCGTGATTCATTTTTCTTCAATTTTGCAGAATCAGATGAACGGAGACGGAGACGCCGGGACAACCTCTGAGACCCTCGGCCCAACCTCAAAAATCTGGACTCCAGCCGTAAGGTGTCAAAGATCAAACCTCATACGCATAGTTTTATGTCGATTTCTGTTCTTCCCTGTCAATTTCCTCATGATTTCAGTTACAAACCACCGTTGCACTTTTCATAGCTACGTCAGCTGTGGACATCGCCATTGACAAACTCTCCAATGTTCAAATCAACGAAATCTCCACCTCATTTTCTCCAAATCTCTAGAAAAACCTCTCAGTTTTCTCTCCAGACCAGGTGTGTGCACGTTTCTGTTCATTGATGCGTGCTAAAACACCATGATTTCATAAATTTTGATTTGATTTAGATTTTACAGGTTGAGCTTGCAAAGAAATTATTGGGGATTAGACATGGGCACTGTTTGAAGATTGGTCGGATCCTGCTGTCGACGATGACGAGAAAATATTGCTTATCGATCAGGTGATCTGTAATTTTTTGTATATGGTTAATGATTCATGTTCCTGATTGCATTGTGTCCATTTCCTATTGTGAAATCTTAGGTTGATCATTGATAAATTGATAATTAGATCCACAATTGTTCCATTGATTGAATTTATTAAATCTGTATTAGTAAAATGGTAACTGTAAGTAAACTTCATCAAATCTAACAATGTTGAAAACGAAGCAGCGCAATCGATTGAGGAAGATCTGTTGAAATTGCTGTACTTCAGGAGCATGTTTGATGTGAAATCGCGGAATGATTCTGATTCGATTATGTTGACAAGGACTCACGAGTGGAATTGTTGCCTGACATATGATTATATGTGACAGATGATGCTATTGCTGTCATGTTAGGAGATAGTGTTCTGGATTTGATTTCGATGATGAGTTCTCTGCTGATTTTGAGACCTGTGGATTCAAGTTTTTCGCATCAGAATGCGTTACTAAGATGCATTAAGCACGCCAAGCTTTGGATTGCGAAGTCGAACAACCTATTGATTCGAACTCCACTGTTACCTGTATGATTGAATTTAATACGACCGACAATCTCGTAATTGTAAATATTTTATAGTTTAACTGGTCTTTTCCTCTACAGATGCTAGACTTACGGAGAAATTAGCAAAGATTATCAGTTAATATTACTATGAAATAACACCAGAGATGAAAGCGACTGATGTGGCTGCTGCTGAAGCTACTGGAATGCAGGGTAGTTTCACGTGATAAAATATTCAAGAATCAATGCTGGATTTGGGACATTTTTTTAGGTAGACAAGGATGAAGTTGATTGGAAGTCCTGCTTTTATTCGAATTGATCTGGGAATAGTGTTGGATTTTATAGTAGATATTCGGGTTACCGATTTTGATTTTTATTCGATTAAAATCGGTTTAATATAAATTAATGCTAGATTAATTTAGCAATGGAAACGATTTAAATAAACACGCGAAGATTATTGTAACAGGATCAATCACCGTACACAACAAACAGATAAAATATTTATTTAAGATAAATAAAATAAAATATCTAAGCGAGTTAGATATACCTTGGCGGGATTCGAGCAACCGCTCGAGACACCCGGATTCAATGGACTCTCACTAGTACGGACTGAGACGTCCGACTCGAACCGGCGAGTCAGGTCGTCAACTGTGGCGGCGGCCATCGGCGCGGCAGCGGCAATGGTGGCGGCGGTGGTAGGGTTACCACGGGTGGTGGTGGCAAAACCTGCTCCACCGAGAACACAACAGGAACGGTCCCTACAATGATCTCGTCACTGGTAACCGGCGGTGACATGGTGGCGGTGGTCGGCGGATAAAGGGGCGCAGGCCACGACGAGGGGACGAGGCGCGGTGGCCTCAGCTGTGCCGGCAGCGCGAGGACCACCGGCCGGCGATCGACCCACGCTGTAGCGGCGGCGGCTTGTGCTGCGGCTACGACTCGGGTCGCGGCTTCGGCTCGGGCGGCTACAGCTTCTCTCTCCAGTAGGGAATAGACACTCGCTAAACGGGGATCCATCGGACGGGCAATGAATGGTGGTGGCGGCGTCAGATGGTGATTAGCGTCGGCTTGATGGTGGCGCCGGTTTCAGATCGACGCAAGAGGGAGAGAGAGTAGAGATTAGGGTTCTATTTTTTATTGCATGCTCTCCATCCCTTCACTTCTTGTATTAATGCAGTATTTTCATCAGATAATTTTGTAATTTTCTCTTCAAACTTCTGTTCAACACTTTGATAATTTTGATTCTTTCTCAACAACCTCTGCTAGAAAATCTGAAAACTTTTCTTTCTGAGAAGAGAATTCTTGAATTAGATCTTCTAACTTTTGTTGTTCATTTGCCAATTCTTCTATCCTTCTTTTATTTTCCTCAATCAACAACCCATTTTCCTTTATCTATCACTTGAATCTTCTTGTCTTTCTGAGAACAAAACTCACAAACAGATTCATAGCCACTATTTCCCGAACCACTTATTTCAGATTCAGAATCAGTTACTTCTTCTTTATCATCATTATGAACAATTTGAGCAATTAGAGCACGAAATGCAGACTCATCACCTTCCTCAGCAGCCCAATCATAACCTTCATTCAATGCTTTTGTTTTCCAATCAGAAGTAATAGCAGTTAAAGCAAGGGGTTGAGAATCATCAGAAGTTCGTCCCCAGTTATATTGTTTATCAATTTGAGAAACTAAAGTTGTTGGAGGCTTTGATGAAGATGCATTTGTTTTTGAACATTCACAAGCAAAATGTCCAAATTTAGAACATTTGAAACATTTTGCCTTTGATTTATTTATTCCAACCTTGCCATCCGGATTTAAACTTTGATAGCCTGTCTTCTTTTTGAATCTTTTAACTCTTTGAGCTAACATCGCCAGTTGCCAATTGATATCCATTTGCTCAAGATTATCAGGGATCAATCTAATCAAAATCTTCTTCAATCAGATTGGATGTTGTCAAACCACCATTCAGTAATCTATAATAGGAAGATAATAAAGCAGAAATTAATGCCAAATGTTCATCATATGTTTTTGCTGAAAATGAAGTCTGACTTGAATGATTTGGAATAGTGAAGTTACATCCTCTTGATGAATTTCCATAATTTCCTGAACCATGACCAGCAACAAAAGCTGTTTGAGGTGGATTTGATGAATCAACACCAAATGATTTAGACTTCGCATTGATACTTGCAGAATTTTAACCATGATACAATTCAGGATTTTGTAATTGAGCAGTTGACTTGTTTGATGTCATCATTTCCATTTCCCTAGCATGAAGCTTTCCAGTTAAATCATGAAATGATAATTCAGAATATTCTTTGTCATGGGTAAGCAATAACACATAACTTTCCCACTTTTCCGGTAATGCTTCCATCAATTTCTCCTTCAATTCCTCCTCGGTCTTTTCAATTTTAACCACTTTCATCTCACTAATCAGATGTGAAAACCTTGAAACAAGAGCAGAAATATTTTCTTTTTCATATTGTTGAAATTTTTCAAATTCCTTGTTCAACACTTTTCGTCTACTCTTCTTGTATTGGTCATTGCCTTCACATCGAGCAGATAAAGCATCCCACAACTGTTTAGCTTTCTTGCAAATGCTGAATTGATGCAACAGCTCAGTAGGTAAAGCCATGGTAAGATAACCAATAAACTTTTTGTTCAAGCTCATAACTCTTTCTTTCATCCTTATCAAAATCTTGAATTTCCTTATACTTCCATCTTCAGTTGGACGTACATACAACTTTCGAATCGGAATCCATAAATCAATATTATTTGTGTTGATGTATGCAGAAAAACGTTGCTTCAAATTTTGATAATCTTCCAACTTCAACAGCTTAGGAACTTTCTGACTTGTTCCTATTTCATTATCAAAATTGAGCATAGCTTGTACCGTGCTTTGCATACCTGCAAATGCTTGAAAATCAGACATTTTTCCACCGAAAATGATACTTTAAAACTTCAAACTCAAAAACGAAGGTGTTAGAATTTGATTTTGAAAATCAATTTTTGAACGAACAATGTAGAGCTCGTCGAGACGATCGATTTGAGTACTTATGGCTCTCGTAGCGATTTACGATGCAAAAGTTATGATACTTTTGAGAAACTGCCAGCGGACCAGATTTGTACTCAGCGGACCAGATTTGTACTCAGCGGACCAGATTTGGTACGGCAGACCAAAATGGTACGGCGGACCAGAAAATAACTGCCACGGACCAACTTGAAGATTGCCTAGCGGACCAGCGGTGGACCAACAGCGGACCAGATGTTCTTGAAGCGGACCAGAAGCGTACCACGCTGAATTTGACGGATTTTTGCAAATTTTGACAATTTGGACTGGAATTTGCTTCAGAGAGGTGCGAAAACTCACTAGGAACACTCAGAAATCATTTTTTACCTCGGAAACACTCAAAATTGGAAGAATTTGATGAAAAACGTAAGAAACCCAAACTTTCTCTCTCTAAAAATCCGAAAATTGATCAAAAACACAATAGTAGAGCAACCAAATGCTCTGATACCACTTGTAAAACCGAGATGCGATCTTACTACTGCATGATTTGATCAATGTAATGAACACGAGATGTAAATAAGAGAATTCTTATTGATCACTTGAAGATACAAAACAAACTCTCTCTAATATCTCTCTCTAGAACACACACAGAAAGTGTATAAATGACAGAAGTGTTCTATCATTCTAACATGAACCTATTTATAGTTAGTGACAAAACAACATGCGTACCAGATGGTGAACCATCTGCTACGGGCGTACCATTTGGTACGGCGTACCATTTGGTACGCCACCAATGATATTGTCATTACAACTCATACTTAGACACTCTCACATAGATACAATACACGAGACACATCATAGCATAGGAATATGCTCTAACAATACACACTCGTAGCGCGGTGTTTAAATACTCCAACACTACGAACATATACGTCCAAAGCGATAGTAATCCTAAATGGTCGATGTGACAGATACGGTGTTGAAATACTCCAATATCCTCACCTTAGAAGGTACCCTCGGCACCAAGTGCGGTGTTGAAATACTCCAACACTGATGCTCCGGTAAATACGTTCCAAGTTCGACTTGAGATAGGATGGCACGAACTATTAGTTTTTAATAATTACCATATAGGGATATTAATTACTTTTAATATTTAATTATCGTCAGACACGAACGATAAACCCTATCACCACTCGGGACTCGTAATTTAATTTAACCTAATTAAAATTACTAAGTTGTCGCGAATGGCATATCGTGTGTTAAACGGCATAATGTCTTGATCTCGCTCGAGCCATACAGGCGAGATCATAAGGGACTTATCTAAATAAAATTAAATAAAACATGGTGAACAACCAAGGAGGCAAATCAGTGTGTTCTTAGATCCGATTCAGCTCCCACTTGCTTCGACATCCCTTCAGCATGAGTCCAGTCTTCGAGTCTTGGTTTTACAAAATTAACAATTACTAAAAAGTAGTAACCTAGTTCTAAATTTTATACAACTTTGAAACCCTAAAACCAGGTCCAAAAAACCAAAATTCAAAAAACATAAATGGGCCAAAACATTTGGGCCAACCAGAGAAAGACAAAACACGCCACATCACATATAATTATGCAATTTCAAACAAGGGTCGGCCGTAACACACAATAAATTTTTTTTAATAGAATTAAAATTAAACAAGTAAAATTAATTCTAATTCGCAATTTGGATATAACTCGAAATTGCGAACTACCGGTTACGAAAAGACCGGTTCTGGTTTGCGCACGGTGATAATGGCTCTGATACCACTGTTGGGTTTTACAGTGGATATCCGGGTTACCGTTTTCGATTTTTATTCGATTAAAATCGGTTTAATAAATTAATGCCAGATTAATTTAGCAGCGAAAACGATTTAAATAAACACGCGAATATTACTATAACAGGATCAATCACCGTACACAACAAACACAGATAAAATATTCATTTAAAATAAATTAAATAAAATATCTAAGCGAGTTAGATATACCTTGGCGGGATTCAACACCGCTCGAGACATCCAGATTCAATGGACTCTCGCTAGTACGAACTTAGACGTCCGACTCGAACCGGCGAGTCAGGTCGTCAACTGTGGCGACGGCCATCGGCGGCAGCAGCAATGGTGGCGGCGGTGGTAGGGTTACCACGGGTGGTGGTGACAAAACCTGCTCTACCGGGATCGCAACAGGAACAGTCCCCATAATGTCTCGTCACTAGTAACCGGCGGTGACTCGGTGGCGGTGGCCGGCGGATAAGGGGCGCGGGCCACGATGAGGGGACGGGGCGCGGTGGCATCGATTGTGCCGGTCGGCGGTCGACCGGTAGTGTAGCGGCGGCGGCTTATGTCGCGGCTGCGGCTCGGGTCGCGGCTTCGGCTTCTGCTCGGGCTGCGGCTTCGGCTCGGGCGGCTACAGTTTCTCTCTCGAGTCGGGAACAGAGAATCGCTAAACGGGGATCCATCGTACGTGAAATGAATGGTCGTGGTGGCGTCGAATGGTGATCGGCGGCGGCTTGGTGGTGGCGCCAGTTTTGGATCGACGCAAGAGGGAGAGAGAGTGGAGATTAGGGTTCTTTTTTTTATTGCATGCTTTCCACTCCTCTAATCTCTATTTTAATAATAAAATCGCAGACCGGGGCTCTGACGGACTGGGCCCGGTCGGGATTTTCTCTAGTCCACCAAAATGACCAGTCTTTTAATCCTGTAACAACTTGACCAGTCCGTTTAACTTATTTGCGAGCGTTTTAAGTCGTAAATGTTTTGTCATATAATTAAATAAATAATCAAGTACTATTTAATTAACCATATAGTTCGTTTTAATACTAATTAACAGGTAATTAGATTTATAGTCCGTTGACCCAGGTGTAACTCTTACGGGTCAATATTGCTCGGGTTCGTTAATTTGTTGGGTCAGGACACCCTGTTTCCAACAAATAGAACAAGGATGGATTTGGGAACTTTGCAAAAAAATAAAAAAAAAATCATAGGCTCCGCCTTGAGAAATGGTTTCTGATTTTAGCTTAGAAGTTTCTAATATTTAGTTTCTGATTTTATTTTTAGTTTCAGATGTTTAGTTGACTTGGAAGATTATGTCTCTCGGCCCGACAAGATCACCGCTGCTAAAGTAAGTTGTTTTCATTCAGTTTACTGTCAATTTGAGCAGTTTGGGTAAGGTGAAATGCACCTATACAAGGCTGGATATACAACTGCACAGGCTGTTAAGCAGACATATAGGTCTGAAAAACACATGTACAGGGTTGGAAATATGAGTGTAAAGAGGTGGGAATACACGTGCAGATTATCTATAATGGTTGTTAATGGTTAATGGACAGGAAGTGGAAAAACATACACATTGTGGGCTCCACCAACTGTCTACGGCCATGAAATTAGATTCCCTATGCATAAGGTGATTGATCTACACTCAAATAGACCAAACAAAGGGTCTGGTCATTTAGGTATTTAATTTGTTGTTGTGAATCCTTTTTGCTAAATTCAGATGGCGAAAGGAAGAAATTGCTTAATTTAGTTGTTACTAGTCTGCTAATATTATGTCAACAGGTATGCTAACACTTGAATCAATAACTGAGACTGAATTTTGGTACGATGAAGGTGGTAGCCGAGCAGATGGAAGAGGCGGGAACCTAAAGCAAAGTTAAATATGGAAGCTTCCAACCCCACATGTGCCCATAGGCGGTCTTTCAGATGGTCGATGGAAGAAATTGCTTAATCATGCCAAATTGGTTCTTCAACTTTTCAAGGCTTCTTAATCAATTAATGAGGCTATCTTGCTTGAAATGCCAATATCCAAGATCATCAGTGATACACTAGTGATACACTGCCCAAGGTAAGCAATCCTTTTTCTTCTTTAACTTTATGTTTTTTTTTATGTTGGAATGTATTGCTATTTGCTAAAGTCAAACATAAAGTTAACTGGGATTCAGGGTTGGTACCGACGTGATTGGTAGAAACAAAGTGGTCTAGCTGTCTACTGCAACCGGTGGTCAGTAACTACTATTGATAAAGGGTTTGTGCCAATGGCGAGTCCGTCCAACAGGGACTATATTATTCTTAGTCTAGTAAGTTTAGGGGCTATGTTGTCAATTCTCTTGTATCTTTAGATTTCTATTAGAAACTTGACAAGATCGAGTTGCTAATAAACCGAGTCAAAAAAAATTCCCGGGAAATCAAGATCAGATATCCAACGCTCCCTCTAAAGTTTCTTGATGCAATAAAAATCCAATATGGCAAGGTGAGTAAACCTTAAAAGTCTCATATGGTACATTTTTCCTTCAAATCATTTCATCCCATTAAAAAAGTTGATTTTTCAATTGATCTTTCAAGAGGGTGATTATTATTATTTTTGTAAACTGTTTTTCATGTAGATTCTTTGAATTTCAAAAATGGCAGAATATGAATATGAAGATCTTGACACATGGGTCTGAGTTCTTCGTATGGACCGGTTAAAACAAAAAATGATGAGTAAAATAAAATAATAGGTGGAGTTTTTTTAAGTTTATATTGACACTGATACTTTTGATGTAAAGTTTTAGAACCACAACAACCAGGTAAAAAGGAGTCCAGAAATACCAGTTTATCCCCTGAGTTTGATAGTGTGTCCACCATTTTTTAGCTGAATCCATCTCAATTATGTGCTTATCTAATATTAATTAAGCTGTGTCAAATAGATGTCGTCGTCATGGTTATCATGAGTTCTGTTATACTTTATTTATCGAAATGAAAATTCTTTTAAAGGGCAAGTCAAAAGCATGATTCTTGAACGCAACACTTCTAATTAACTGTTCTAACTAACTGTAAAAGGGGGGGGGGGGTGTTTGCTCTGGGATCACATACTATGTTCAAGGAGTTGTTGACAGGATGCGTGGTCTAGTGTTTGTGACTGCATTCAGCCCGCTATGCATGATCATAACTGTGGTTCTTGGGGCTATAGTGTTATCCGAGTAAGTCCATCTTGGCAGGTAATGTTTACTCAATCGCTTTCAATTAACTACACCAATAGTTTTAGACATTTTTTAAACATATGTAACCAAAGTTTATGATGACTGAAATATATATGACATGTAAACAGTTTGCTAAGAGCCATCATCATCGTGATGGGTCTTTACTGTGCAAAAAAATAGGCCATTAGCAACGTTTTTACAACCATTTTTCTGGCTACATTTATTTATGGGCCATTTTTCTTTTGTTTTTTTATCTGTGGAAACTTTATTTTACAGCCATTTTCTGGTTGCAGGGGTGTTAGCAATGTTTTTATCTATGAAAAAAGGCCATTAGCAACGTTTTTACAGTCATTTTTCTGGTTGCAGGTGTGTTAGCATGGGAAATCAAAATATATCTCAACACTAACTGATGGACCATTTGTTAAAAGGGACTTCAAAGATTCAAGATTGATTTCCAATACATTTTGACTATAGTTTTTAAGATTCAACATGTTGGGTCTCATCTGGACTATGGCAAACGTGGTTTGTTTTGGACTATAGTTTTCAAGATTCAACACTAATGATGGACCACTTGCTAAGTTGCTATATGGGTTTAATTTGCTACATATATAGGTAAATGGCTTGATTTCATCACATAAATTGCTGCTAAAGACTTTTAATTTATGTAGTGGATGGTGAGGCGCTAGATAAAATACCTCCGACTTGAAGAAGCTATTAAGTTGATGATCTGAAATAATAGCGATCCTAGTTTAAGTTTGAGGTTTGGATTGAATCCATTTAATTTGTAAACTCATGTTCACTTTGTAATGTTTGTTATATATATGAAATGCATAATCTTTTTATAAATGTATTTTATTTTGTATTATGAGGTTAATTATCATTTAATGTTGAAATTAGTGATTATACAAACAAATATTTTTTTTTAAATCCATGACGCGCAAAAATGCGCGTCAAGAAGCTTCTTGACGGGGCCTTCCTTGACGTGCATTTTATGACACGCATTGCACGTCATAAAATGCGCGTCATCTGGACCCTTTCTTGACACGCATTGCGCATCAAGAAAGCTGTTTTTTGTACTAGTGTTGTTAGCCTCAATCTTACAAGTGTTAGTCAAATTCTTACACTCATTTGGGAATAAACGAATCTTTGGTGGGTTGGTAAACTGTTTTTGTAAACTTGTTTTAAGGTGAACTAATGACTTTATAGAAACTCTTTTTATTGAAAGTTTATTCCTGATTTTCTGAACCAAACGTGCTATACGTATCACAGACCATTTGGGGAGTCGATATGACACCCGGTCGGGGGACGATGCACGATCCGAAATGTGACTCGCACTCTATGCTACATGATACGTTCGAGGTCCTTATGTCTATGTAAGAAAACTCGGTTGACCACATAGGTGTGGGCTGAAAGTATTTGGTTTGGAATGGAGGTTGGTAATATTCTGTCACTTCACGGAAGCCGAGATTGTACGTGTTTGTGAACTTGGCTCTGGTTACGATGGACGTGCATGCACGAGAGCGATGCATGGAAGAAACTGACCTTAGTCCTTTTAAAAGATAATTTTTTTATAATAAAATAATTCGGCACGCAGAGTTGTTCCCCAGCTGGTTCATGACGGCGTGTCGAGTACGGTAAGTCGGTCGATTTAAGGGACCCCGTAACTAAGTGGCATTAGCTTCACTTTATTTTTTTGCCAACATCACAATTCCCTGGGGTTCGTACTCCTCGTAGACGATCACCTGGGAGAGTAGTGATGCTTGATTTAAGGCTGAGAGGCGGTCTTGCTGCCTGTTGGTAAATAATCTTACGGGAAGGGTATAATTTACGGGTTACCAAGAATCACCACTGATAAGTATCCCAAATAATATTATCTGCAACCGAGTTGACCAAGACACGACTTTTTAGTTTAGTTTGATTTTAGTTAAATTATTTTACATATTTTTACTTACATTTCACTTGAAGATTGACCAGGTTAAACGTCAGCAACGATGATGTATCAAGAGCCCTCCTTTTCCTTTGTGTCTTTGAACGATCCCAATTCAACTTACTACTACCATACTGCCCACGATGAGTGCACTTGCCCGTGAATGTGGTGAAATAGTAGTATTTTAAGTAAATCGAGTTTATAAATTTAAAAGCTTAACTGCTAAAATTGTGTCACAAAAATAACGATATATTTTATATATACACCACAGCACACTAAGCTTTTTCGCGCCGTTGTCGGGGACACAAAATGATGATTTTGAGAAAAATTTGAGTTGGCGGCTTAATCTATATATATATATATATATATATATATATATATATATATATATATATATGTACCATAGTTTTTCTTCAAACGTATTTTCTGAAAAATGTAGACTTTTAACCACATGGTGATTTTCTAAATTTTAAAAACTTTCTTTTTCTTTTTATAGAATGTACATCAGCACTAGGTAATGTCCTAATCATACACCAATTAGACTGATTTTTTCCTGTACTATCTTACTTTGGTTACTACAAATTCTAGTTCATTTTCCTGCTTTCAGGTAGTGTACGAAAATACAACCACAAGGCGTAGTCGAACCACTCCCTGAACTAGAAAGATTTCTACACAGCAGATTCCGATCTCATTCCAAAACTGTTGCTGAAGTCATCAATAAGCCTATCCCAATGGCTTAAGAGCGGACCTTCATTGACTAATTAAGACCAAATGCAGTCAATTTTGGTGCAGCTATCGCCCCTCCTGGTGTCAAAGCTAACAACTTCGAGATTCGACCCAGCTGGTGCAGATGCTCCAAAATTCTGCTACCTTTCACAGTTTGCCCGATAAAGACCCTCATTCTCACATCACAAACTTCCTAGAAGTTTGGAGACATTCAAGTCCAACGGAGCCTCTGATGATGCCGTTAATCTTCGCATGTTTCCTTTCTCACTCAAGGACCGTGCGAAAAAAACATGGCTAAACGCTCTGCCCAATGGTTCTATCACCACTTAGGAAGAGCTCTTTCAGAAGTTTCTTTACAAGTACTTCCCTCCTGCCAAGACAACCAAGCTCCTGACATAAATCAACTCATACAATCAAGAAGCCGGAGAATCATTGTATGACACGTGGGAAATCTTTTAAAGAACTCTTGAGAAAGTGCCCTCATCATGGTCTCGTAATCTGGCAGCAGATCTCGATCTTTTACAATGGTTTGCACTCGCAAACCCGCCAGATTCTCGACTCCAAATCTGGTGGCATTTTGGGGAATGGAAGTCCTGAGGAAGTGTTCTAAAAATTTTAAGAAATTGCTCAGACCAGCTTTCAGTGGTACACTTCTCGCAGTGCCAAGGCAAAGGCTCCAGGTATGCACTCTCTAGATGAACCCACGACCCTCAAAGCTCAAATTGAGCCCTTAACTTCCAAAATCAAGAAGTTAGAGACCTGCAAATCTGCAAAAATTGCTCCGCGGTGTGAAGGGTGTGGAGGGGAGGCCCACATGAAATTTGGAGTTGTATGGTGGATGGTAAGCCTGAAAATGTCAATTTCATACGAAACCAACCCCGCCAGCAATACAACCACAATTCTGAGTGGAGGAACAGTCAAAACTCTGGGTGGAGAAACAACGGGAACAGTCAGCAACCAGGTAATAACCAAAACTTCTCGCAGCAACCGCGACAAAACAACAATTACCAAGGCAACAGTTCATCAGATGGGTTCGCTCGCCTTGAAGAATCAATATCCCGAATGTTCGCAGAAGCCGAGAGGAAAATGTAGGAGAAGTTCAGAAGCAATGATGTTGAACTTCGAAACCAACAAGCCTCAATCAAGACGCTCGAGAAGCAACTCGGTCAAATAGCAAAAGCTGTAGGTGAAAGAGCCCAGGTTCTCTCCCTAGCAACACAGAAACCAACCCCAAATTAATGATTAATGATATCACACTCTGTAGCCGAAGGGTTGGACCCGAGGAAGCTGCTTTGAGCCTAACAACACCAACCCCACCTTCCCAAAAACAAACTGAAGCACCTATCCTTGTAGCAGCGGAAGAAGTCATGAAGGATCCAAAGGTTCCTTATCCCAGCAGGCTGAGCAAAGCCAAGAACAAGGAACAATTTGGTAAGTTCATGAGCCTTCTGAGACAGTTACATATTAACTTACCTTTTGTGGAAGTCCTTTCTCAGATGCCGAAATACACAAAATACATGAAAGACTTCCTGACCAACAAGCGTAAGATCGTGAAACTCAACTCTGTCAGCCTAGGGGAAGAATGCTATGCCATCCTTTCAAGCACTATTCCCCGAAAGCAACTAGATCCTGGCAGCTTCACACTACCTTGTGTAGTGGGAGACATTGAGGTTTCAAATGCACTTGCTAACTTGGGGACTAGCATAAACCTTATGCGATCCTCCATGTTTAACAAGCTGAACCTCGCTAAACCCACTCCTACCAGGATGATTATACAGCTAGCAGACCGGTCAGTCAAGTACCCTTCAGGTATTTCCGAGAACCTCCTGGTTCAAATAGGAGAGTTCGTTTACCCCCGTCGAATTTGTTATGCTGGATATTGTTGGAACTTAAAATCTATGTGACTGACGCCATCAAATCTGTTTACCGAAGCATTCGACTGAAGAATCCATGTGAATTGATTCAGAGACGCGGGTTGTGATGCTCGAGGCTTGCGAGTTTGGACCGAAGTCCGTTTTCTGGAAAAGTCAACCGTTCGGGTCAACGGTCAACGCAATAGTCAACGGAAGATCGGTTCGAGCGAGTCAAGCTTCGGATTAATTAAATCAACTTTCATTTAATTAATATTTCATGTTATTTACCTTTCTTGTAATTTTCAGTTATGTTATGTTTTTCTGTTGTTAGTCACCCTCACTATATATAGTGAGGGTGCCCATTACAAGAAAGAGTCTCTGAGTGTGGAGATGATGAATTTCTTAGGTTAATTGCAATGGTTTCGGGGAGGGCTGGATCGGGGGTGTTCGGTGGTCACGGGGGGGTCGGGAACACCATCGCCGGTGGTTCGGGGAGCCCGATCGGGGAGGTGGATTCGGGGTCGGGAGATGAAAATGGGGAGCTGCCACCGAGAGGGAGAGATGGTGCCGGAGGTTCGGTGCACAGCGGAAGAGGGCGGCGACGTGGTGGCGGAGATCTGGTGCGCGGCGGAAGTCGCCGGAAATTCTTGCCGGAGAACCAATTTAACTTGCCGGAGAGTGTGGGGGAGTGGGGTGGGGAAGACGGTGTATTATATGGTTTTTTTTTTTGTTTTTAATTTTAAATAATTTGTTATAAAAAGTATTTGGGGGAAATGGGGAAATGGGGAAATGGGGAAACCATTGCAAACAAAATGGGGAAAAATGGGAAGGGGTGGGGAATGATGAGGTGGCACCAAAAATGGAGTGGGAGATTGGGGAAATGGGAAGGGTATTGCAAGTAACCTTATAGAGTGTGAGATTTCCATTCTAGAGAGAGAGAGTGAGTTATGGATTTCCATGAGAGAGTGTTTGTCATGATTTCTTGATTGTAAGCATTTGATTAATGAAATCATTCGACTTTATTCATCATCTTTCTCATGTTTGATTATCTTTGATTCTTTTCATCTTCATCCTTTTTTTGGGTTTTTGAATCTGAACCTCGTTCTTGCTCAAGATCAGGATTCTTGATGTGAGAATCGGTCCTGACAAATGGTATCAGAGCGGGTAACCGATCAGATTTCATCTCACGATGAATCTGGTCACTCGAATCTGGATTTTGAGCTTGAATATGGTGAAGATTTGAAAACTCAACTTTTTGATTTTGCGTTTTTGGTGTTATTGTTGATGGATTTGGATGAAACGAAGCATGAATCTTGATGGAAAACGCGTTCCGGATCCATTGGAAGCATCCGTTTCGTCTGAATCTCAACCATTTTAAGCAGATCTGAAAAACACACAGTAGTGCGTGTTCTAAGGTGTTCTTCAGGTATTTCTAGATTTTGGGGCATAGATTCGAGATTATGTTGCTGTTTTGAGTTCGTTGATGGCCACAATTGATTCAAAGTGGTATTTTGATCATCTCTGTGTCTTCAATCGCTGGTTACCACCTGTTGTTTTTCCATCAGAATCGCATCTGAGTGTTTAAGTGTTCTTCAATTTTTCTGGGTTTTTCCTTGAAGATATGAAGATTGTCTTAACGATCTGGACTTGTTTGAAGATTGTCTAAACGATCAGGTTTTTAACGATCTGGGTTAACGATCGGGTTGTTGTACTTAACGATCTGGGTTAACGATCAGGTTACTGAACTTAATGATCAGCCTATGTTCTTAACGATCTGACCTTAAGTCTTAACGACTTGGTTGTGGTCTTAACGATCTGGTAGGCAGATCATTCAAACCTAACGACTTGGGTTTCTGGGTCTTCGTTCGAGACGTTTTCAGAGGATTTGGTTCGTCCAGATATGTAGAGCTTCGAACAAGGGTCATGAGGACACAAAAATCACCGATTTTCGTTCAGTATTCGCGAAGATATGTGTGTCTTACGGTTTTCCGGCGGGCATACGCTTTTCCGGTGTGAAACTCCGATGGTTTAGGGTTTGCGAGAGGAAGAAGACGTCGCAGGAGACCAGGGCTGACGTGTCCATAGTTGATTGGCTGCATGGAGAATTTCTCTCTCCGTCTCAGCGGTCAACTCCCGACATACCTTTTTCGTTGTTGAGCTCTAATTGGTGGAAAGGAGTCAAGTGGGACCCAACAGCTTTAAGAAAATCGCTGGAAAGAGAATGGCGCGTGGGCCTTGGACTCAAGAATCAGTTGACAGCTTTGCTTGTCTCCTTCTGATTGGGTGCAGCAAAGCGCGTGGGGCCCAGGCCTGCAAGAGAACCGTTGAAATGGCTGGTGTTGTCGGCCTCCCATTGGCCTGATGCCTTTCACGCGGATCCAGCCTTCTCAGCCCTTGGATCAAACATTTTCCAGCCGTGGATCATATTGGAATCTCAATTATGATTGGCCAGAATTAAATCACGCGGATTCTGGTTTTCACATGCTGAATTCTTATTGGCTGGATTTTAAAGACAAGGTTTATGGTCTTTTATTGGGATTTAATTGACTAATTAGTATTTAGTATTTAGCACTTTCGTTAATCATGGGTTTTTCTAATAAGTCTTTAACGAGACTAACGGAGATGACGCCTCAATGGAGTTGCGAAAATTTTTATTAGTCGTGGATTTATTCCGAATTTATTGAGGTTCTCGTTTATTGATGTCGCGCAACGTTTGCTATCGATCACTGACGGGTTAACTTTATTATCCGGTTAATTACTCAGCTTTCTCGTTATATCTCACAGTTTATTTTTTAGTGGATGCAGCGCGGATGCCAGCAAACCGGATTAACTGGAATCTCAGTTAATTATGGAATTTATCCGTTAAATTTCTCGAGAAGCCGTTACTTGTCGAAAATTGACGGAATTTGTCAGATGAAGCCGTTTTCGCCGATAATTCTCAGAAATCTTCACGGAATATTATTCCGAGCTCGTTTTTCTTCGCCCAAAATTACGAAGACTCCGGTTATGATCATTTTTCGCTCGGGGTCTCAATTTTTCTCAGATTTGATACTTATCTTTATTTTCGCATCCAACCCAGTCACGCGGAACACAAGATATATTTATGGATTATTCACAACTGTCAGCATCCGGCTTCCGGTTTTTTGCGAGATTGTCCAATTTCAAGATTATTTATCTGGTTTCTCTAGGCAACCGATCGCGACGGTTCGACTCTCCGCATCAGATTTTTACGCTTCCGACTTGATGTTTTTGGGGAGATTTAGAAAAATAAGAGGAATTATTATGGAACTGGATTATCGGGTCGATTATTCGGAGTTAGAGCATTTTCAGTGTTTGATTGGTTTATCTGATTCAGTTTGTTGCGGTTTTGACTTCGAGATGTAGCATTTTCTCAGTAGTGTACCCGACCGTGTGAACCGAGTGAGGGCAGCACTTGGATCTCGAACTGGAGCAACGAGAACAGAAGAAGCTTATTCAGAGGGGGAATCTCTACGACAGATTGTCTCCGGTTTATCGGTTTCTCATTGAAGATGTACGACAGAGCGATTCTTCAGCAGTTGAACAGATTTAAAAGCATCAGTCAAGGGGGAATTGTTGGAACTTAAAATCTATGTGACTGACGCCATCAAATCTGTTTACCGAAGCATTCGACTGAAGAATCCATGTGAATTGATTCAGAGACGCGGGTTGTGATGCTCGAGGCTTGCGAGTTTGGACCTAAGTCCGTTTTCTGGAAAAGTAACCCTTCGGGTCAACGGTCAACGCAAAAGTCAACGGAAGATCGGTTCGAGCGAGTCAAGCTTCGGATTAATTAAATCAACTTTCATTTAATTAATATTTCATGTTATTTACCTTTCTTGTAATTTTCAGTTATGTTATGTTTTTCTGTTGTTAGTCACCCTCACTATATATAGTGAGGGTGCCCATTACAAGAAAGAGTCTCTGAGTGTGGAGATGATGAATTTCTTATAGAGTGTGAGATTTCCATTCTAGAGAGAGAGAGTGAGTCATGGATTTCCATGAGAGAGTGTTTGTCATGATTTCTTGATTGTAAGCATTCGATTAATGAAATCATTCGACTTTATTCATCATCTTTCTCATGTTTGATTATCTTTGATTCTTTTCATCTTCATCCTTTTTTTGGGTTTTTGAATCTGAACCTCGTTCTTGCTCAAGATCAGGATTCTTGATGTGAGAATCGGTCCTGACAAATGGTATCAGAGCGGGTAACCGATCAGATTTCATCTCACGATGAATTTGGTCACTCGAATCTGGATTTTGAGCTTGAATATGGTGAAGATTTGAAAACTCAACTTTTTGAGACTTTTTCATATTTTTCTTTATTTTTGGATGACTCTGGATGGATTCTGATGATATGGATGATTGTTTCATGTTTGGGAGTTCATCTAGATGATATTTCATGTTCTACTTCTTCAAATCTGTGGAGAAATTGATGATCAGAGCTGAAAAAAACGTAACTGTGGAGTTCTTCATGTTTTTAGGGTTTTTGAAGATTTTGGAGCTTTGATTCTGCGTTTTTGGTGTCATTGTTGATGGATTTGGATGAAATGAAGCATGAATCTTGATGGAAAACGTGTTCCGGATCCATTGGAAGCATCCGTTTCGTCTGAATTTCAACCATTTTGAGCAGATCTGAAAAACACACAGTAGTGCATGTTCTAAGGTGTTCTTCAGGTATTTCTAGATTTTGGGGCATAGATTCGAGATTATGTTGCTGTTTTGAGTTCGTTGATGGCCACAATTGATTCAAAGTGGTATTTCGATCATCTCTGTGTCTTCAATCGCTGGTTACCACCTGTTTTTTATCCATCAGAATCGCATCTGGGTGTTTAAGTGTTCTTCAATTTTTCTGGGTTTTTCCTTGAAGATATGAAGATTGTCTTAACGATCTGGACTCGTTTGAAGATTGTCTAAACGATCAGGTTTTTAACGATCTGGGTTAACGATCGGGTTGTTGTACTTAACGATCTGGGTTAACGATCAGGTTACTGAACTTAATGATCAGCCTATGTTCTTAACGATCTGACCTTAAGTCTTAACGACTTGGTCTTGGTCTTAACGACCTGGTAGGCAGATCATTCAAACCTAACGACTTGATTTTTGGGTCTTCATTTGAGGTCATTTCAGAGAGTTTTGAACGATAAGGGTTGTAGAGCACAACGTTACGTGTTCAACCATATAAAAATTCGCGAATTTTCGTTGAGTTTTGACCGAGATATGGATGGAATACGTTTTTCCGGTGGTTGTTATGGTTTTTCCGGTGGTTGTTATGGTTTTTCCGGTGATGTTAGGGTTACGGTGGGGTGCAGACGCGTTTTTAAGGATGACGATGACGTGGTGATGTCTGGTTGGTCAGCAGAGAATTACTTCTCTCTCCTCCTTGTCGTGACTTCCTTTGTCAACCGAAATGCTGTTGAATTCCTATTGGTTCCAACATATTCGTGGGACCCACACTTGAAATACAACCGTTGAAGGCTGAGACCATTGTTTACGTTTGATTGGCTGAAAATTCGGTGTGGGCCCCCAGCTGGACAGAGAAAGACGTTAAAGGATACTACGCTGCCGCCATCCTATTGGCCAGCAGCATTAGACGCGATTTCCGCCTCCCAGCCATGGGATCCATTTAATTTCCACCGTAGGATCCTGCTATGTGTTTTCTTTGCCTTTCTCTGATTGGCTAGCTGCCCACACACACGGATCAGCTCTTCAAGACCCTTGGATTATTTAATTTCCAGCCGTTGGATTAATTTAAAGCCTCAATCTGATTGGTGGAATTAATTTGACAAGGATCATGGCTTTTATATGGAGATTTAATTTTTCTAAAGGAATTTTTTTAGCGTTTTCGTTAATGCGGGGTTTTCTCTATCAGTTTTTTTCGAGACTAACGGAGATAAAGCCGCGACGGAAATTCAGAAGAAAATTTATTAGCTCGGATTTATTCCGAATTTATTGAGGTTCTCGTTTATTGATGTCGCGCAACGTTTGCTATCGATCACTGACGGGTTAGCTTTATTATCCGGTTAATTACTCAGCTTTCTCGTTATATCTCACAGTTTATTTTAGTGGATTCAGCGCGGATGTCAGCGAACCGGATTAACTGGAATCTCAGTTAATTATGGATTTTATCCGTTAAATCTCTCGGAGAGCCGTTTCTTGATGAAAACTGATGGAATTTTTCAGATCGCGCCGTTTTCACCGATAATTCTCAGTTTCTTGATGAAAACTAATGGAATTTTTCAGATTGCTCGGGATCTCGATTTTTCTCAGATTTGACGTTTATCCTTATTTTCCCATCCAACCTCAGTCGCGCAGATTATTCACAACTGTCAGCATCCGGCTTTCGGTTTTTCGCGAGATTGTCCGATTTCAAGATTGTTTATCTGGTTTCTCTAGGCAACCGATCGCGACGGTTCGACTCTTCGCATCTGATTTTACGCTTCCGATTTGATGTTTTTGGAGAGATTTAGAGAAATAAGAGGAATTTTTATGGAACTGGATTATCGGGTCGATTATCAGAAATTGGAGCTTTTTCAGTGTTTGACTGGTTTATCTGATTCAGTTTGTTGCGGTTTTGACTCCGAGATGTAGCATTTTCTTAGTATTGTACCCGACCGTGTGAACCGAGTGAGGGCAGCACTTGGATCTCGAACTGGAGCAACGAGAACAGAAGAAGCTTATTCAGAGGGGGAATCTCTACGACAGATTGTCTCCGGTTTATCAGTTTCTCATTGAAGATGTACGACAGAGCGATTCTTCAGCTGTTGAAAAGATTTGAAAGCATCAGTCAATGGGGAATTGTTGGAACTTAAAATCTATGTGACTGACGCCATCAAATCTGTTTACCGAAGCATTCGACTGAAGAATCCATGTGAATTGATTCAGAGACGCGGGTTGTGATGCTCGAGGCTTGTAGTTTGGACCGAATACCGTTTTCCCGGAAAAGTCAACCGTTCGGGTCAACGGTCAACGTAAAAGTCAACGGAAGATCAGTTCGAGCGAGTCAAGCTTCGGATTAATTTAAATCAACTTTGATTTAATTAATATTTACGTTATTTATCTTTCTTGTAATTTTCAGTTATGTTATGTTTTTCTGTTGTTAGTCACCCTCACTATATATATAGTGAGGGTGCCCATTACAAGAAAGAGTCTCTGAGTGTGGAGATGATGAATTTCTTGTAGAGTGTGAGATTTCCATTCTAGAGAGAGAGAGTGAGTCATGGATTTCCATGAGAGATTGTTTGTTCTTCATGATTTCTTGATTGTAACCATTCGATTAATGAAATCATTCGACTTGATTGTTCATCATCTTTCTTGTGTTTGATTATTCTATGATTCTTCTCATCTTCATCTTCATTCTCATTTTTTTGGGTTTTTCTAATCTGAACCTCGTTCTTGCTCAAGATCAGGATTCTTGATGTGAGAATCGGTCCTGACAATAATCTGGTTTCATTGGTGTTGAAACCCAGATTGATTTTTGCATTAAATTCTGGGATTTACGTGACGCCTTACAGCAATAAAGGACGTAAAATTCTTAAGGACAGGAGTTCTCTGTGCAGCAAGTCTCTTTTCATTTAACGACGCTTTTCAGGTTGGTTTTACAATTTCAGTATTGTTATTTAAATTCGTTCGATAATGGAACACTCTCATTCTACCTTTCTTACATCAGTTTGATCGCGTAGGATCAAGATTGATTTGACCATGTAACACCCCAAAATTTCATGACTTAAGTTATATACGTGTTCCATATATGTTAAGTAGCTAAAATATATGTGAAGTAATATATAATACAAAAGAGAAACTTCACAATTCGCGTACGAATATTCAACACGAAGTTCGAGGAAACGTTAAGAGGCGAATTTAATAGAATATGATGGATAACTAAAAATAAAGATCGTGGGTGCAGACGGATCTGAAATCCGAATTATAACGAAGCGGGAAAATACAAAATAGTGATTTAAGCCCGGTTTGCAATAAACCGTAATTAAGGACGAAAGTCACTAAAATAATACCGAGGCGAAAGTAAAATATCAGGTATTGCTAAATACTTGATTTATAATCGTTATAAAATATATTTGCGATATTCGGCACGAAAAACAGTGAAATCGGTAACAGGTGTTGTTATGCGATAATAACCGAAATCAATTCGGTTAGCTGTTCGAGATAACTTTAACGACTCAGCGAAGTATAAATAATTATTATAATATTTAGTAAGAATTACAGTCAAGAATTCGTGTTCGGTTCGTAAAATGGCCATGACCGTAACGTCGTTTGGACACGCGCTCTCTATCGTGCAAATAACTGAATGTTCACCGGTTTGCGTAATAACTGAAGAATAAATATAAAAAATTTATATTTATTAGGCTCCCGTAATATTTTAGACGTTCGCGAATTTATCTGAACCAGTTACGAAATACTAAATTATTTAGCAGGTTCAGAATACGGGTATAATACGTGTATATTTAATCATGTACCATACAAAATATCTTATGTATTTCTTGTTCCTTACTTCTCATTTACCTCGTCATTGTATTGTCTATAAAATGAAAAGGAAAGATTCTATGATTCAGCAAATAGGATGATTTCTCATCACCATACGTGTTGTATTCCTTCCTTCACTAACATTTCTATAATTTAGATTATATATAGACATGCATGCATACACAAACAAATCACACACAAATAAAATTACTACACGACAAAAATGAAAGAATATAGAGAGAGAAGAGAAAAGAAAGCCGCAACAGCAGCTGTACTCCCCCTCCCTCTCCGTCCGAAGTTACGCCGGAACCCGACTCTCCTCCGCACCCCTCTCAACTTCCGGCGACTGAACCAGCAAACCCAGCGCACCGGTGACACCACAACCACCCCGCAGGCCCTTTCGCGACTCTCTTCCGAAGCCGTTACCCCTCCACTCGACACGAAACACCGGCGAACCCGGCTACCACCTTCGTTCACCACTACCTCCGGTGAACTCACCACCACACTAGTCGACCTCCGTCCGCCCTCTCCGGCCACGCAGCGGCAACAACGGTGGTTCTCCACCTTTCTCCGGTTAATCTTTCGATCCGTCACCCTGGTTCAACTCCCTGGCAAACCTCCATTCAAGCACCTCCATCCGACAGAAGCGGCGAACGACAACCGCGGACCACCGAGACAGCAGAACAACGGCAACAGTAGATGGTGACCTTGGTAAAAATTCTGTAGCAGCACTAGCATTGCATATATATATATATATATGTGTGTGTGTGTGTGTGTGTGTGTATATATCGACACAGAACTGGTTTTACCGTCTTTTTTTCGGACGTATTTTCGGTGACGTACGATTGACGACAACAACAATAGTGAACACGCGGGACAATGGTTATGATGGCGGTGGTAGACGGTGGTGGTACGGCAGTCGTAGATGGTCATAATTCAAGATAGAAAAAGGGGCGACGAGTTAACTTAACTCACTGGTTAAGTTCATTTACTTTTTTCGGTGGCGTAACTCGGTCCAAACAACAAACCGACAACGGGGAAATGCTCATGGCGAGAAACCAGTCGGGATATAAGGCAATAATTTGTGGCTTGTGTATTAAATCACCTATTGGTGGACTATTTTGAAGGCCTATGTGATAGAATAGGTGAAAATTAGCTGGGTTATGGTTATATTGGGTCATTGGGCCAATTTAGACATGTTTCGGCTCATTTAGAAGAAGTTTAGATAGAGTTTAGTGGGCCTTTAAGGTCTAATACGGGAATTTGGTGTTAATTAGGGTTTTAGGAGTGGCTTGTTGACCAAGCATGTCCTCCCCTACATAAGGAATATGTGGGTGACTAATTTAGGGTTGTTGGTTTTGTATTTTGTCAAGGTGTAGAGAGAATTTCGAATTCTTCAAGGTGTGTGGGAATCGATTTCATTCAAGCTTTCTACAACCGGTTTGAGTTTTCATCTTGTGTTAATCGTTTCTTTACTATTTTACTTAATCATACTTGAATCATCTATAAACACCGGATTCCGCACGGTGATTTATAGACTTGATATTGCGTGAGGAGAGATTTCGATCCTTACAATTGGTATCAGAGCCAAGAAACGCAAGTTTCGAGGCTCTCGCGATATCCAATTCAAGTTTTTGACAACTAACGGTTTGAGTTTTGTGGTGATTTATAGACTTGATATTGCGTGAGGAGAGATTTCGATACTTACAATTGGTATCAGACCTTTATCCCTTTGCCACCGTTCCAATCCTTCTTTCCTGTCTTTGCCATGAACTGCCGAGCTCTCAGGGCTGACATTCCCATCTGGTAAGAGATATCCATATGCTCCAGGTCTTCTGGGTTGACTTGATTCACATCATCTGGAGTTAAATCACTGGGCAGAAGTGAACCTGCTATGAGTGCCTGGTAGCAACTCATAATCCCTACCCCAAGAGCAAAACTGGGATCTTTGGTTAGAGCATTAACATCTAAAGAGACAAAATTTGATGTTCCAGATGTACTCGACCCAATGGCTTGAGCAATAAATCCCATTGGAGTAAATTGTGGGTTGTTAGGTGCAACAGCTGGCTGTGAGATGAATGCTTGATTCAGTTGATTCATTAATGCTCCGTTGCCCAGTTTTCTGGCCCTCTTCTGTTTTTTCTCTTCATATGCTCTAATGGTAGACATGAGCTCGCTTAGCAGTGAGGTGGACATTTGCACTGTCTTTTCTATCAACTCAATAGTGCTGTCCCAATTTGGCGGAAGATAATTTACCAGCTTTCTGTTGACCTCGACCTGTGTATATGTGACTCCAGCATCTTTCATTCCAGTGACTATTTTGATGAATCGTTGAAGCTGAGTCTCAATATTTTCACCAGGGATGTAATTAAACTCATTATACTGTTCTCTTAGATTTTCTTTTCGAGATTCCTACATATCATCATTTCCTTCGTAAGCGGCCACAAGAGCATCCCAAAGGGTCTTAGCGGAGGTGTACTCCTTGAAAGCTTCAGCTACTTCAGGAGATAGGGCCATGGTTAGAGCAGCCAGTGCCTTTCTATCTCGTTCCACCTTTTCCCAGTCGTCATCAAGCCATTCAGATTTTTCTTTAGGTTTAGGTGGCTGACCCTGTTCTCCAGCTGTCGATGGGACAAAGTCTCCCACCTCGACCGATCGCATGATCTTGGGATCATGGTAGTTTATGTAATTCACGAATGGTACTTCCAACTCATGAAATCCTTGCCAGACATCAGACGAGGTGGTCTGGCATTGGTTCCGATTTTAGCATCCATTTCAAGAGTGACACTTGACAAGCTAGAAATATCAAAGGCCATTGCTAACACAGAGAGGCAAGAAACACGGATTATAATTTTTTTTTAAATGGGTCGAACAAGGCTTGATCGAAAAGTACTTTTCGATCGGAAAGTCACTGGTCGAAAAGTGTAGGAGCGATCGAAAAGTAGGGTCTGGATCGAAAAGTCTCGGAAGGGACTTTTCGATCGAGGAGAGTAGTGGATCGAAAAGTCACAGGGGACTTTCCGATCAAGATGATGGATCGAGAAGTCACGAAAGGGACTTCTCGATTGAGAGGTGAATGATTGAAAAGTCACTGGGGGACTTTCCGATCGAGAATCCTGATCGAGAAGTCACAGAGTGGGACTTCTCGATTGGAAGCTGCTGGTCGAAAAGTCACTGATGGGGACTTTCCGACTGAAACTGCCTGATCGAAAAGACACAGAGGGTCTTTCTCGATCACAGAGAGGCGACAGGAAAGGGTTTTCGATCAATCAGGTTGATCGAAAAGTCTCTTGCTGGGTCGAAAAGTCTCTAATTCATGAGCAGTTGGTCAGGAACACTTCTGTCTCAATTCGAAACCTGCAAAAAGTTCTTCCGAAACTTGCTAATGCTGAAAATCACCGCAAAACCTCTGTGATCTATTCTTTCTTTTCTCAACCCAGTCTGGAGCATGATGTTGGGCTTAAGGAAAGGTGTCGTGAAAAATGTTGTACGGAAGCTAGATGTACTTGATAGAGTGTACAAACTATACCTAGGACTTATGCGTGTGACCTGGACAGATTTTCATAATTAATAAACCTAAAATATAAATTAAAGTGATTGAACTGCCTGAGTAAGTGAAAGCGGCATGAGTTTAAAGATGGACCAATAATACCGGCAATCACCTGAACGCGTGAAGTAACTGAAGCTGAAAAGGGTTCCTCAGTCACAGACTATCTGGTATGATCCCTTATAATGCCTCTTCACTCAAAACTCAGTTAGTTAAGATTTTTTTGTTTTTTTATTTTTTTAAAATTTGATCTTAACTTCTGATTTTGGTTGTTTTGTCTTATTTTATTTATTTTTTTGTAAAAGTTGCTAGATGATAAAACTCTTGGGCTTGACTTCAGGGGAAGCTTTCTAAAATGAACGAGATTGAAGTTGGGTGTTTGTATGTTTTTTATAAAAAAAAAATATAACTTTGTTAAGAGAAAATGTGTTTGAGTTAAGGGTTTGGGTTTCAATTGATCATCTTTAAATGTGGAGGGGCTGGAATGAAATTTTTTTAAAAATTTTGAAACAAAAACAAGGAGGAGACCGGCTCTCCTTTTTCTCACTTCACCCGTCCACCTCCCTCTCTCCTCTAACCCTAACCGCCTCAACCACCATCGCCGATCACCACCACCACCCACTGCCGTCACCGTCGCAAGCCACCACCACTCTCACCACTGTGCTGGGACCTCACCATCGCCTCCCTCGTCGGAAACCAGCACCAAAACACCCACCCCTCACTCACATCGTCGTCGCTACTATCCCCCGTCAATCCACCGCCTCCGCCACCAACAACAACCATCCGACACCACAGTTCCAGTCGGAATCTTACTCCGATCATATTCCCGGTGTCGATTTGAGCTATGGCGCCCCGGTTGAAGCGTGTTGCCCAACCCCCTAAAGACAAAATGGAGTATGTGTTGATTTTTCTGTTTGTTTTGTGTCGGGATTGGAAGGGATGATGGATTGGGACAATTAATTGAGTGAAATCGTGTCAATACATAGATATATGGTCGATTTAACCGAGTTGCAGGTGTTCAGTGATGAAGAAGGAGCTTTTCGATCCAAACCTGGGGCTTTTCGATCAGCCCCCGGTACTTTTCGATCACCGGTTATCGGTGATCTGACTTTTCGATTAAAGAACTGGGCTTTCCGATCGAAAGTTATGCTTTTCGATCGGAGCCTGGACTTTTCGATCGCGACCAATACTTTTCGACCAGGGATCTCGGTAACTTGTAACTTCTAGATCGGACGGATGCTTTCCGATCGAAAACCCTGCTTTTCGATCGGAAAGGTACCAGATGATGTTTCAAATGGTTTTTCAGTTTTTGTTAAGCCGTTATGTTGTCCGTTTTTCAAGAAATTCTTAAAACTAACGAATTCGTGTTTGTTTGGATGTTTATCTGTGTTTACGAGTGCAGGGACTTAGAATTTGTCAAGGATCACAATACGGTAGCATATTTACTTGATCCACCTGCAGAGTATCGGGAGAAGTACCGGTCAATGATTGAAGGTCTGAAGAGGTGATGTTTACACTATGCTCTTACTGCAAACCCTGTGATTTGCAAGCGTATGCAACAGGAATTTTGGAAGACGGCGTATGTATTTGATGATGGAAAGCAGATAATAGCCAAGATACAAGCAACATCAGTGGTCTTATCAGAAGAAAATTTCAGACAAGCTCTCAGGCTAAAGGATGTTGTTGCGGACCCTATTGCTTTGGATAAAGAAATGGTTTCTCAATGCTTAAAAGAAATGGGATATCACACAGTATTTCCTCCTACTATGAAGGCTCTCCTTCCGCCGTACTAGAGAATGTTGGCCCATTACTTGCAGAAATGTGTGATTGCCAAGAAAAGCTCGACTGATCAACTGAACCAAGTGCACACCCATGCTATGGTGTCACTAGTTAGAGGGGTTCGATTCAACTGGTCCAGATTGATATTTGATGATGTGAAGGCTGTAGTGACCAGAGATAAAAAAAATTTGCAGCTGTTCCGAGGTTCATCCAGTTAGCTCTGGATTCTAGATACCCAGCCTTGAGAAAGACCAATGACACTCATGATACTAAGCCTATGGGCATTGAGGTTTTTCCGATGATCAACCCAAAGAAGAAACCGACTGATAAAGTACCGTTTGGTAAAAAGTTTGGTGAATTTGCCGAGATAGCAAGGGAGGAGGTTCCTGTACAAAGAAATGTTGTAATTGAAGAAGAACACAATGTGCCTGTCTCTCATAAGCCAATTACTGAACTCACGGATAGTTCAGATTGGGAAGATTTTGATCTAGAAGATGTGCAGATTGGTGCACTGAATTTTGAATGTGAAGAGAATATCAATAATGACACATATCTTGATGACATTGATATTGAGGAAGTTGACACTGAGACTGCTGAGACGCCACTGATTAGAAAACGGAAAGCCACAGAGGATCCTCCCCTTGATGCTTCTGTTACAGAAGAAATGACTGAGATTGAGAAGATTGCTACACAACACCATGATGAAGGCCCAAGTGACCCTAGAAGAAGAAGATTGGACCCTCGTGTGCCACCAGTCACTAGCTCCAGTGCTGGTCAATCTTCTTCACAATCCATAGCCCAAGACAAAGGGAAAGCAGTAGAAACACCTGAATACAGGTTAGAAAAGGAACTTAGAGAAGAAATTGAAAATCTGAAAGCCCAGAATGCTGCCCAAAGTGAGATTAATGAAGATTTAATTGATATCCAAAAGGTCCACAACACTGAGTTAGAGAATCAGAAAAAGATAAACCGAGAGTTTACCAGACAATTCAGAGATCTACATAAGCTGATCAGGCAGCTTAACTCTGATAAATCAAGCAGGTCAAACCCTAGCCAAGATGATAAGGGTGATCCAGGAAACACGGAAGGAGGTTCAGGTGCAGGGGATTCCTCACAATCACCAGCATTTGACTTTGAAGCAGATATCCCTGAGGAATCTCACACAGTATTACCCGAAGCCTCCATTGAAGATAGAGATACAAGGGATAGATACTACATGACAGTACCAGCTTCTGAGTTTGATGGAGGTTGGGAGGCTCAGACTTTTGCTTATCCTCCTGAGAGGTATTTAATCCAGCTGGGAGAGCATTATCATGATAAGCAGGGAATTACTACAGGAATCAAATCCTGGATGTTTGATGGAGAGAAGAACATGTTTGTTGTGCGAAGAAAGGGTCAATATCCATTGGACTACCACAAATGCTGGACCCAGTTTTACTCCTGGACAAATGTGGATCTGACTATGCTTTACAAGGCACCTTTTACAAATTTATCACAGAATGAACAAGCTAAGTATTTTTATAAGAAATTGGAAAATGTAGTGCGCAGCAAGTTCAGGAGATTTGAAAATTTTCCTCACAAGAAATCATATGTTAAGAAGTACAGGAGTGTATTCAAGTGGGATGGACAGAAAAGTATTCCTGAAAAGGAGGATGTTGCTGGAAAGAAGTTTACAAATGTTCTGTATCCACCAACTGAGAAGACAAAAACAATACCCTTGCCAATGAGACATCCTGAAGATTGTCTTCATGACTTCCAAACTTGGGCATATAGTGATTACTCTGGTGAAGCAAAAATTCTCTGCAAATCAAAAACAATAAGTGTCATGGAAGTTCATGATTTGATGAGGTTTCATAAGAAGGATATAATGGTACTGGCCAAGCATCAGATTGAGTGTAACCAAGAAACTAAAGAATATGCCAAGTGTTATACTAGAGCTGTGGCTGAGATTGTAGCAAAGGAGCTGTGGTATGATCTAGCAACAGTGCATTTGTCAAAGAAGTTCAGAATGTGAATGCTGTCTAATGCTAAAGCCTAGGGGAAGATTATAGAGTCTAGAATTTTATAAGGCTTTTGCATTAGAAATACTTCTGGGCTAGTTAAATGTAGTTGGGCTATGATCATGTAAATGGGTTGTGTGGGTTGTAGGTTGGTCGAATTATGGGCCCTATAGGCCGATTTCTATAGCTTGTTGATCAAGCATAGGATTCTCTATATATAGATAGCTAGTTTATGTAATTAGGGTTGGTTGACTTATTGGTGTTTTTTTGCGATTTTGGGTGTTCACGAAATTCTCTCAAGAGAATTTCGATCAGTGTGTAGCAACCAAGGTGATTAGTAAAGTGTGTTTCTTCTTCTGGTTTGTGTTCTTGTTCTTGTTCTTATTGCTTATTCATATTATTTACAATTAATCTTGAATCACCTATAATCACCGGATTCCGCACGGTGGTTATAGACTTTGATATCGCGTGAGGGTTTGATTTGATCCTTACACGGGAAAGACTAGTTATTTGTCCAAATCGGATATCGTTAATATTCGGTTATTCGGACTCGTTCCGCAACCCGTCAAGAAGGGAATCACGTTATATTATTTGTTATCATTTCAAATATCACTATTCGATTAAAGTTTATAAAATCGGTTAAATGATATAAAAGTATTTGAGACAGATAAATATATATATATATATATATATATATATATAAATATATATAATTATTAATCGATTTTTTACATTGATTAAAAGAAAATAAGAATTTAAATATTAAATATATATAAACTTATATATTTAATATAAAGGTTAACGATAATGATAAATTAATTATCGGATTAAAGAATATGTTTAACATATATTTAAAACATATTTAAAATATGTTTAATGTATATTTAAAGTGTTAATATTGAAATTAGGGGTTTCTAGACGCTGTGCTATAAAACCCGAGTAAACGGTAATGAACTAAACTTTGATATTTTAAAGAATGTTATAAAAGGTTATAAAGGATAATACCCTAAGTCAGTTTTAAATAAAAATGAGTTTTGATAAAGAAATGAGAAAAATGGGAAATTAGGGTTATGGAATATGATTATTTAAAATAAAATAATCCAGAGGGTATGGGGACTTGATTTTTGGTATGATAACACGTCTTTATATATAATAAGTATATATGAAGTTAAAATGGATAAATGACAAATTATTTCAAATACCGAGTTAATCGGATATTTAGAAGTTCGTGCAGACCGGAAAGGTAGACGCCTGTACACTGGGTTTCTGGCAAAAACGAGGGTGTCGCATAAATCCCAACTAGGAAATGTCATCCCTCACTGGGCGATCCCGGAGTGAGCGTTTACTTATAGGAATGTGTGTCTTCATATTATCAACAAAAGAAAAGGATAATGGCCTAAAGGAATAAACTTAATAACTAAGTATTATTAAGTTAATAAAGAGTTAAAATAACCATAGTAAATGTTTATTATATTAAACCTTGCGTTAACGCCATACAATACGCAATTAGGTTTAATTGGAATGCATAGCGGAGGTTTTGCCTGAATTAACTGCTTAAGAGAATAAGGTGAGTTCTATGAGCCCACTTTTAAATGTTTTAAAAGTTTTACTGTTTTCAGGCTGATATACATGCAATATTAATACTTTAAAAGTATTTGAAATGCCTTGTGCCTGTTTTGTGTGAATACACATACGTGAAATGTTATAATGCTTAGGACTGTTTTAAAGTTGTTATTACCTGTTATAAACTCTTTTCGGGAAGGTTATAATGCACGGGTAATAAAGATGTTAAACTTTTTCATAAAAGTTTAAAAAGGGAAACTAAGTTTTCCAGATAAAGAAAATAACCCTTGGGGTTAGTTTTAATCTAAGCAAAAGATTGTCTACGTCTGAAGGAAGAATGTGGTTGTACAACTAGAAGCGGGGAATGACAGTTCCCCGGGGTAACGACGGTTACTCTATGAAAAGGTTTCGGTGGCGATGGTTGCCCGAGGAGCTAACGTGGTTCCAATAGACAATGCTTATTGGAATGAATGATTTGGTATAATTCTGTTATGTCATATACCTGATAAAGGAGGAATGGTTAAATGTTTTGGTGTAATTTTGTTATGTCTTATACCTGATAAATGATAAATGATTAAATATTTTGGTACAATTCTGGAATGTCTTATACCTGATAAAGATTTAACGGTTAATTGTTTTGGTATAAATCTGTTTTGTTTTATATCTGTTAAATGTTTATAGGAGTCGTTAGGCCCCAAATGTTTGAGGTAACCTTTCAAGGAAAGGAAAAAGTTTTAAATACTTAGAACTCACTAACGTAAGCTGACCTTTAAAATCATGTATGTCAGATATCGATGATGTTTAAAGTAGCAAGGGAAGGGCTCTAGCAAGGGCATATTAGATGGGCAAGCTATCAGGAAATACTCGGTAGTAGACTGGCATAGTTATAGATAAGACCGAGTTATGAGATTATGTTGTTATCTTCCTTACTGTTGTACTTGACAAATATATAAATGAAATTTTTTTTAATTTCCGCTGCTTAGTTATCTCTAGTTATACCATGTGTTCATCAGTAAATCCGACACGTGACCCCTCCTGGAGCCAAGACTGGGAGTGGGCGTCACAGACCAACAACTCGGTAAAATAATAAATAATCAAATCGTGTTTAATTGTTTTGATTGAAACAATTTTCAACATTCTTAACGATTTTATTTTTTTTGATTTAAAATTTCTTTTCAGAAAAATGGACACTGAACTTCCCACTACAAACCTGAGGTTCATGAATCAGGAATTCGTGAAGTTGGACAGATTTGACGGGCAAAACTATACTCACTGGGCCGACATAGTAAAATTCATGCTCGTTGTACTGAAACTTTACTATGTCCTTGATCCTGAGTTGGCTCCTATTCCAGAAAACCCAGTCTCCAAAGATGGAAAGGAAGTGGATCCGAAAACCATTTTTGATTTGGAAAAACAAAGACTTAACCAAAAGGAAGCAGAAGATCTTTGTTGTGGCCATATTAAGAATTCTTTGTCTGGTCGCCTTTACGACTTGTACACGCAGGTGACAAGTCCTAAAGAACTATGGAAGGCTTTGGAACTCAAGTACAAGAATCATGAAGATGGTACAAACAAAAAACTGATAGCCAAATACTTAGATTTCCAGATGGTTGATGAAAATATATTTTGGAGCAGGTGCATGAGCTCTAAGTTCTGGTCAACAAATTGACATCTCTTTCCATTCCTTTGCTTGAAATCTTTTAAGTTGGAGTTATCATTGCAAAGTTGCTACCATCATGGAAAGACTTTTCCAGGAGAATGATGCATAAAGAACTATGGAAGGCATTGGAACTCAAGTACAAGGATTATGAAGATGGTACAAACAAAAAACTGATAGCCAAGTACTTAGATTTCCAGATGGTTGATGAAAATATATTTTGGAGGAGGTGCATGAGCTCCAAGTTCTGGTCAACAAATTAACATCTCTTTCCATTCCTTTGCTTGAAATCTTTCAAGTTGGAGTTATCATTGCAAAGTTGCTACCATCATGGAAAGACTTTTCCAAGAGAATGATGCATAAATCCGAGGACTACTCCTTGGATGGACAGTTGAAGCACCTCCGAATTGAGGAGGAGACTCTCAACAGGGAAATGGGGTAAAGTCAGAACAAGTGTTCATCATTTGGCTGCAGGGAGTTCTGGGGGATCTGGTTAAAAAGGTAAATCTACTCAAAAATGGAAGAAGCCATTGGGACATAAAAAGCAAGTGTTTAAGAAACCATAGCAATCCAATAACCAGGTGAAGAAAAGATCTGGAAAATGCCATGTTTGTGGAGAAATAGGGCATTATGCTAGAGAGTGTGATCAAAGAAAATCCGCCCCTCCCTCCGCAAATGTTGTTGCGCATATTACTCATTTGGTGGCTAATGTGGATTTGGGTAACATTCATATGGTTTCCCAACGCAGCACACGCATCTGGGTGTGTAAGGGATGGTTTTTGGATTCTGTGGCCACCGTTCATGTTAGTGGAAATAGAGGTGCATTTATCACTTGCGAACCTGTGCCGGAAGGGGTGGAAGTGATATGTGCAGATGGGCATGGCGTGGAGGTTCGTGGTAAAGGAACGGTGCAATTGAACTTTGCAAATGGTCAACCGGTGATTCTTCATGATGTGTTCTATGTTCATGGAGCCGCAAAGGGATTAGTTTCTGCTAATAAGTTTGACCAAAATATCTTCAAGTTGGTCATCAAAGACTTGCAAGTGATGTTCTCTGGTCGCAATGTTTATGTGGGTCATGTGGTGAACAGGGGTGGGATGTATCGCCTCGATGTGAATGAAGATTATGGTGAAGAATCTTCTATAAACGGTGGTGTTTCAGTGATAGAAATTAGCAGTGACAGTGATGATGAAATTGGAGTGTTTGTAGTGTTGGCGCTAGTCGTGTTTCTGGATACAATGTAACTAGTTTTGAGTTGAATGCTATTATGTCTTTTGATTATATCGCGTGTTCAATTTCTTTATGGCATAAATGCTTAGCTCATACGAATATTAAAAATATTGTAAAAATGCAAACTAAGGGTTTAATAAAACTAAAAGATAAAGAATTTGAAAATGCAAAACTTGTGTGAAATCAAAATTTACAACAAAAAACCTTTTCCCAACGTTCAAAAACGCAATACTACACTACTAGAAGTAATCCACTCAGATATTTGTGAACTGAACGGAATCCTTACCCGCGGTGGTAAGAGGTATTTCATCACTTTTTACGACGACTCGAGCCGATATTTACACGTTTATTTACTACACTCAAAAGACGAAGCTTTTGAGGCATTTAAATATATAAAGATGGTGTCGAAAAACAACGTGAGAAAAACATAAAAATTCTACGCTCGGACAGAGGCGGAGAATATTTTAGTCGAGAGTTTGATACATTCTGCGAAAGGAATGACATTAAACATGAAATAACTTCACCATATACTCCCCAACAAAATGGTTTAGCAAAGAGAAATAACCGAACTTTGGTAGAGATGGTCAACTGTATGTTGAACCAGTCGGGTCAATCCAAAGATTTGTGGGGGGAAGCTTTGTTAACCGCTTGTCATGTTCACAATAGGATCACTAGTCGTGTGATTCCTAAGAGTCCATACGAGTTATGGAAAGGAAGGAAACCAAACCTATAATATTTCAGGGTTTGGGGATGTGTTGCTTATTATCGAACACCTGATCCTAAGAGAACCAAACTCGGATCTCTAGATATGAAAAGCATATTCATAGGATATGCTCCTAATAGCAAGGCTTACCGACTTCTGGATGACGAATCAGGAATAGTCGTTGAATCCAGAGATGTGGAATTTTTCAAAGACAAGTTTTCTAGTGATGATGAAAACTTAAACCCATCTTAACTCCTAGTACCTCTCGAGAGATAGTTCAAACCTCACAAGTTATCGCAGAACCAAGGAGACGTACTATAGTAAGTGATGTGTTGCAAACACATCCGATTTTCCTAAGTCTTTTGTTTTATAATTGAGTCGATTTGAGTCGGTTTCTATTGGTTTTAGTGCTTTTAGTTAAGTTTGAGTCTTTGTGTCCTTTTTATTATTTTTATTTGAGTTTTGTAGGTTTTTAATAAAGTCCCGAGCCAAATTGAGAATTGAAGAAAAAGTGCTGAAGAAGTAGTTCCAGGCGTATCGCCTGGAACTTTATCACTGGCAAGCGATACGCGCGTGGAAAGGAAAGTCAACGGGGGTTAAGTCGGTTTGACCGACTGTTTTGTCGCGGCATGGGCAGTAGGCGTATCGCCTACAGAAGACATACTTCCAAGCGATACGCTTGGAAGTCTAAAACCCGCAGAAAAAGGTTTCGTCGATATAAATTCGAAGTTAGGGTTTCAATTCGACATTCTTCGACTTCCAGGCGATTTTCAGAGCGACCAAGGACGAATTTCCGAGGAGAAGGGAGCTGAGATCAAGGAGAATCATCGGAAGACCAAGATTTCATCACCATACGCTATCCGGTTCTTTCGGTTTCTTTGTTTTTCAATCATTACCATCATGTTCTTGAATCAAGTTTCATACTTTAGTATTTTTATTATTCAGAATATGATTGTAGGCTAAACTTATTATGCCATCTAGACCGTTTGATGAGTAATTGATGTTTTGACTTTATTCTCGGCTTTGATTGATTGATTGATGTTACGATTCTATTCAATTCCATTGATTATCATGTTGTGATGCTTATGTGTGTTATGATCAGATTGTTAATTGATTGCTAATGCTTAATTTACCCGCGAATGTCTTTCGGTTTAGGTAGATTAACCAAAGTAGTTAACTTTAGGGTTGATTGCTAAAGTATAGTTTAGGGTTACCTTGAACTATTGCATTTTCGGTTGGTTGATTATTTGATTGTAATGTGCTGCTAAACTAAAGACTTAAAAGGTATAGGTTTAACGGGTAGTTGGGTTGGTTAAAGTCTTAGGGTTGCGTTGTCTCAAAAGGAAGCGTCCTAGGGTTTTGTTTGGCTTGCTATTCCGTGTCATTCATGGTAGTTATTGGTAGCTCCGGTTAGTCTAGGTGCATCTTAGGTATATCCGAGGGTGGCTAGGGTAATTGAAGTGGGATGGACTTAAAAGGTGAACCCTTGTTCGAGCGTTAGAATCGTTGCCTAGGAAGAACTTAAAAGGTGAACTAGCGACCATCAGATTAGTCAGAGCCGAGGTAAAGTTAAGTGTCAATTGCGAGTCTAGGTCTAGGTGGTATATCTCTCCCTCATTTGAATTTCCCTGAAGGTTTCCTGCGATTGTTTGTTTGTGCGTTGATTAGTTAATTTAGTTAAATCCCAAATCAATTCAAAAACCCAAACCAAATTTACTCAGTATTTCCATTTCATAGGTCTAGGTTAAGTTTTGTTTTCATAGTGTCCTAGGTTCGATAATCCGGTCTTGCCTTAGCTTTACTATAATCCGACAGGTTCACTGCCTTAGGGTTCGGTTCGGTTTAGGTCATTTCGGTAAAATTAGGTGTGTCTTAGGTCTAGGTTTTAGGTCTATTTAATTAGTGTTTTTAGTGTCGTTCCGAGCACATCAAGTTTTTGGCGCCGTTACCGGGGACACTTGGCAATAGCAAAATTAACTTAGGTCGTCGTTAGGAAATTTCGAGTCTTTTTAGGTTTTTCCGTGTCTAGAGTCTTAGGGTTTCCGTTTTCGAGTCTAGAATTCTTTTTAGGATTTTTATTTTATTCTTTTTGGTTTATTTTCTCGTTTTATGCCACACACCCGTTCACGAGGTCCTCCTGAGCTTTCCCCGTTGCCTGATCCCGACGCGGACATTCGTGAGCGTTTCCGCGGACTTCGCGCGGAACTCGAGGCGTTCATTCTCTCCACATCCCATTCGAAATCGTCCACTTCATCCACACAAATCCCACGCGACACTAAACCCATCCCATTTCCTGATCTCACCACCATGGCGGCCCGTCGCACCGTCCACGAGCAGGCCAGCGCCGGAGTCACCGACGCTCGGTTTGCCATCGCTCAGCCCAATATTGCCAACACCGCTAATTGGCAAGTTCCGTCCCACGTCATCAACGCTTTGACGCACTCCATTCAGTTCCATGGACGTGAGGACGAAGATGCACCGACGCATGTTTCTCGCTTCATTCGAATCTGCAACACGTTCGGACTCACGGGAGTCGCGAACGACACCATCTACCTGCGGTTGTTTCCGTTCTCCCTTACCGCTCGAGCCGCCGAGTGGCTCGAAGCGCTTCCGCCTAACTCAATCGCCACCTGGGACGATTTGAAGTTAAAATTCCTGAAGAAGTACCATCCTCCGGCTAAGGCTGCGCGTACTCGGGAGGAAATCCACTCATTTCGCATGGATCCCGACGAGCCTTACTCTGCTGCATATGAACGATTCAACACTCTTCTGAGCAGATGTCCGCAACACGGGTTGACGGAATGGGCTATCATCGAGAAGTACTACAACGGACTTCCATATTCTGTTCAGAAAGAGTTCAACATTTCGGCTGGAGGACACATGATGGAGAAGCTCACTGTCGACGAATGCAAATCATTATTCGAGAGCTTCGCACTTGCTGAACAGCAGGCACCCGGAGGTCGGAGAGCCACCTTGGCCCCGACTAGATCACTCGCTCCATCTACATCTACCCGGGGTGTCAATCACATTGGCTCAGAGACCATACCGCCTAGGGAGTTGGAAAACATTTACAAAACCTTAGAAGAAATCAAACTCCATATCAAAGCCAAATGTGAGCTGTGTAGAGGCACTCACGACACCCGAGACTGCCCGCTTGCTTCCGCTGAGCAAGTGGATTACATTGGTAACCGAAACCAGTTCGGTAATTCTTTCCAGTCTGGGTGGAGGAGTGGCCAAAATTCAGGATGGCGAGAGGGAGGTAACCCACCTGGTTATCCACCGAGGAATAACTATGGTGGAGGAGATGACGGGTTTGGTTTTAAGGAGGTGAGAGAGCTGATTGCTAACCAGACCCAGATCCTACAGCAGATAGTAGCCAAGGATGAAGGAACACAGAAGAAGCTAGCTGAGCATGACACGTTACTGAGGAATCAACAAGCTTCGTTCCTAGATTTGCAGCGGTCGGTCGGTGACATAGCGAAGCAGTTGAAGGAGCTAAATTCCCGCGGGGGTCAATTTTCTGGTAGTACGTATAAGAACCCCAATGCGTAACGGTTAGTGCCATTACTACGACGGAGCGGGAGAGTTCGTTCAGAGTCCATCACCGGCGGCTGATGAGGAGGAGCCGGTTGATGAGGAGATCGAGCTAGAAACGCCTGACGGGAGGGTGCATGAGAGCGTGACGCCAGCAAGTACCGCACCAAACGTTGGGGCCGAGAGAGTGAAAGAGAAGCCATTGAAATGGGAGGCAGTGCAGTGAGAAGAAGAAGGTTACGATTTGCGCCTTCACCAATCACTGCTGATGATCTAAAGAAAGTTCCTTATCCTGAGAGGTTGGTTCAGCAGAAAAATGCGCGTGAATATAGTCAATTTTTAGAGCTTCTTAAGCAGCTTAGGGTTACGTTGCCTTTTACTGATGTCATTAAACAAATGCCTAAGTATGCTAAATTTCTGAAAGATATGTTAACTAATAAGAAGAAGCTTGAAAATTTTTCTGACGTTACACTTGATGCACAATTGTTCTGCTGTTGTTCAAAATAGGTTGCCTGAGAAATTGACTGATCCTGGCACCTTTACAATTCCGTGCTCATTTGGTGATTTATCTGTGACATGTGCTCTTAGCTGATTTAGGTGCTAGTATTAATGTGATGCCATATTCTGTTTTCATGCACTTAGGATTAGGAGAGTTAGAACCGACTAGGATGACGATTTCCTTAGCAGATAGGTCGGTGGTTAGACCCAAAGGAATAGTGGAAAATGTTCTTGTTCAAGTTGATAAATTCTTGTTCCCTATAGACTTTGTGGTAGTTGACAGTGCATATGATGCTAGTTGCCCATCTGATTTTAGGTAGGCCTTTCCTTAGGACTGCTCGGGCGTTAGTTGATGTTTTTGCGGGCACGATCACTCTGAGGGTAGATGATGAGTGCGGTTGAATTCAGGGTTGGTAAATCGGGTGACAAGAACAGCGAGTCCGTATGCTTTGCTAGGTATCTTTCATATCTTTGGTGGATAGTTGTGTTAGTTATGTCACTGGTGAGGACTTGGTAGTTGGGAATAGGTTGGAAGGTGAGTTAGTAGTTGAGGATAAGTGTGGGGAGGATCCTGGGAGTTTAGATGAGGAAGTTGATAAAATTGAGCTTTTTGACCCGTTAGTAGAACCCGTTGATGAGTTGTTGGGTAAAGAGTTGTTGGTGGTTGATGATGGATTTAGGAGACCCACACTTGATGATATAGGTGAGATTGATGATAGGATTATGGTGAGTTCAAGTGTGGGGAGGTTAGCTATGGTCGTTAGTGATAGTGACCCATCTTTGGGTTTCCTGGGTAAACTTCGGGTTGTTCCGGGTAGGTTCAAGCATTGGAAGGTTAAACAGTGGTTGCATTTGCTAAAGACGATTGCTTTATGGCTTAGGAGGTTAACTGGTAGTTGTGCTGATAGGAACCAGGTGGAAACCGGTTGTTTCGTGGTTAAAGATGTGAAATCAAAGCCTCCTGATGGTTTGGGAGGTCATTGTTCTGTTTTGATGTGATTGATGCAGTACCCGGTTTGTATAATTCTGTATTTGTGATTTAAATTTCTGCAAGTTTTCGTTTTTAGTGCAGTTGCGTCTTTTGGTTTTGTGTTTTTGTGTTCGCAGGTGATTGTGGAGATTCGAGCTAGTGGAGATTTGGGGATGTGCAGGTCAAATTTGCATTTCTGGCTGGAAATTTCGACTAAGGAGCTGCTGGAGCATAAAAGAGATAGAAAAATTTTTGGGTCAAATTCCAAAAATTCTCTGGAAATCACGCTCCAAGCGTATCGCCTGGAGGATGGTGTGGTTGTAGGCGATACGCTTGCTCCTTTGGCGGGCAGGATGTTTGAAGCTCCAGGCGTATCGCCTGGGAATTGCATGGCTGTAGGCGATACGCCTGGAGGAGGTAAGTCAGAATATTTTTAATTATTTAAATTTTATATTTTTCTGGTTACCGAGTTTGTGGTGGTTCGTTGTCGGTCGATGTGCTGAGTCTCCGGAGTTTCAGGTGAACACGTTTCAACTTCTTTTATTTTATTTTATTTCTGCTTTATTTTTGTTCCGTTCCACATTGAGGGCAATGTGTGATTCAAGTGTGGGGATGGGATACTTTCGTATTGAGTCTTGAGTCTTTTATTTTTGTTGTGTTTAATTGAGTCATAAAAAAAAAGTCAGAAAATTTGAAAAAAATTGAAAAATTTGTTCAAAAATGTCCAAGATTCTGGCTGCAGTTAATGGAAAATGATAGTAAATCAGGGATTGATGTCTATTTTGTGCTTAAGTGATAAATTAATAATTTGGGAAAAGTGGATAGTTATGGTTTGAATGGAAAACATTTCTAGTCTATGATGTGTCGGTAGGCCCAGCTGACCTAGGAGTAGCTTAAATAGCCTGTGTGTTTATTGTTGTATAAATATGCTAATCAGTCTGCTAGTGGGTTCCCATTTTAGGAGTGATAGGGATACTGAAACTGATGATTAGGAGGAAAGAGACCGCTTTAGGCTAGATACTCTTATGTCCTTAGAATTTCAAATGAGCATATTAGTTAATAATTTGGCTAATGAATTAGAGTGAAGGGGCAGAATACTCATGTACGAACTAAGGATAGTATCTCGTGGTAAGTACCTCTGATGATGTTTCGGATCTCGCGGGCAAAATACTCATGTATGATTTCGGGGGTAAGACCTTGTGAAAAAATACCTCTGATGATGTCCGTTGGTAATTTTAGGTAAAAGTAACAAATTATTATCAAAAAAAAAAAGGAAAAAAAAAAAATGATGAAAAAAAAATGAGAAAAGAAAAAAATGATAGCTTAGAGAATAAATGCTCAGGAATTTGCATATAAATAATTAGTTATTCCTTGGACATCTTAGTATCTGGTTTAAGGGGGGTTGGAAATATAAAAATTTAAATCAATTATACCATTTGCTTTGACTGAATATGAATCGGTAATAGGTTGAACTAGAGCTTTCTTTAGTGGGATCCATTGCGACTGAACTTATATCCGGTAAATTTATAAACACATGGGGGCGAAAGAAAAGGTTGGTGGTTGGGTTTAATCGGATAGAAATATCGGTAATCATAGTTAGTGTGTGATTACATTATGGTATGTGGAATTGGTTGGTGGCTGTTGAAGTCTTAAACGGTAAATGTTTAGAGTCGATTTCCTGGTTGTGATTCCATTGCAGTATTTTTCGAGGACGAAAAAAGAGTCAGTGTGGGGATGTTTGATGTGTTGCAAACACATCCGATTTTCCTAAGTCTTTTGTTTTATAATTGAGTCGATTTGAGTCGGTTTCTATTGGTTTTAGTGCTTTTAGTTAAGTTTGAGTCTTTGTGTCCTTTTTATTATTTTTATTTGAGTTTTGTAGGTTTTTAATAAAGTCCCGAGCCAAATTGAGAATTGAAGAAAAAGTGCTGAAGAAGTAGTTCCAGGCGTATCGCCTGGAACTTTATCACTGGCAAGCGATACGCGCGTGGAAAGGAAAGTCAACGGGGGTTAAGTCGGTTTGACCGACTGTTTTGTCGCGGCATGGGCAGTAGGCGTATCGCCTACAGAAGACATACTTCCAAGCGATACGCTTGGAAGTCTAAAACCCGCAGAAAATGGTTTCTCGATATAAATTCGAAGTTAGGGTTTCAATTCGACATTCTTCGACTTCCAGGCGATTTTCAGAGCGACCAAGGACGAATTTCCGAGGAGAAGGGAGCTGAGATCAAGGAGAATCATCGGAAGACCAAGATTTCATCACCATACGCTATCCGGTTCTTTCGGTTTCTTTGTTTTTCAATCATTACCATCATGTTCTTGAATCAAGTTTCATACTTTAGTATTTTTATTATTCAGAATATGATTGTAGGCTAAACTTATTATGCCATCTAGACCGTTTGATGAGTAATTGATGTTTTGACTTTATTCTCGGCTTTGATTGATTGATTGATGTTACGATTCTATTCAATTCCATTGATTATCATGTTGTGATGCTTATGTGTGTTATGATCAGATTGTTAATTGATTGCTAATGCTTAATTTACCCGCGAATGTCTTTCGGTTTAGGTAGATTAACCAAAGTAGTTAACTTTAGGGTTGATTGCTAAAGTATAGTTTAGGGTTACCTTGAACTATTGCATTTTCGGTTGGTTGATTATTTGATTGTAATGTGCTGCTAAACTGAAGACTTAAAAGGTATAGGTTTAACGGGTAGTTGGGTTGGTTAAAGTCTTAGGGTTGCGTTGTCTCAAAAGGAAGCGTCCTAGGGTTTTGTTTGGCTTGCTATTCCGTGTCATTCATGGTAGTTATTGGTAGCTCCGGTTAGTCTAGGTGCATCTTAGGTATATCCGAGGGTGGCTAGGGTAATTGAAGTGGGATGGACTTAAAAGGTGAACCCTTGTTCGAGCGTTAGAATCGTTGCCTAGGAAGAACTTAAAAGGTGAACTAGCGACCATCAGATTAGTCAGAGCCGAGGTAAAGTTAAGTGTCAATTGCGAGTCTAGGTCTAGGTGGTATATCTCTCCCTCATTTGAATTTCCCTGAAGGTTTCCTGCGATTGTTTGTTTGTGCGTTGATTAGTTAATTTAGTTAAATCCCAAATCAATTCAAAAACCCAAACCAAATTTACTCAGTATTTCCATTTCATAGGTCTAGGTTAAGTTTTGTTTTCATAGTGTCCTAGGTTCGATAATCCGGTCTTGCCTTAGCTTTACTATAATCCGACAGGTTCACTGCCTTAGGGTTCGGTTCGGTTTAGGTCATTTCGGTAAAATTAGGTGTGTCTTAGGTCTAGGTTTTAGGTCTATTTAATTAGTGTTTTTAGTGTCGTTCCGAGCACATCAGTAAGAAAGGAAAAGAGTTATGGGGTAGATTTACTTTCTTATTTGGTTGAAGGATCTCAAAAGAAAGTGACAAACCATGTCATTTTCTCCATTAATTTGGATGATGATCCTAAAACCTACAGCGAGGCTATTTCTTCAAGAGATGCTCCTTTATGGAAGGAAGCTATCAATGATGAGATGGAGTCAATAATGGGAAATGGAACTTGGGAGTTAGCTGATCTTGTTGGAAATAGGGTGTCCTGACCCGACGAATTAACGAACCCGACCGATATTGACGCTAAGAGTTACACCCGGGTCACAGACTATAAATCTAGTTATGTGTTAATTAGTATTAAAACGAACTGTGTGGTCAATTAAATAAATACTTGATTATTTATTTAATTAAACCACAAAAACATTTACGGCTAAAAAAGCTCGCTAAATAAATTAAATGGACTGGCCAATTGATACTGGATTAACAGAGTGGTCAATCTGGTGGACTAGAGGAAATCGCAATCAGGCGCAGTCCGTCAGAGCCCCGGTCCGTGATTTTATTATTAAAATAGGGAGGGAGTGGATTAGAGAACATTAATCGAAAAAACCCTAATCTCCTATTTCTCTCCCTCTTGAGTCGATCCCCAAGCCAGCGCCACCCCTGCCGCCGCCGACCACCGTCTAACGCCACCACCGCCATCCATCGCCTAATCAATAGAACCCCGATTAGCCAGCGTTTGTTCTCGACTTGAAAAAAAAGTTGCAGCCGCCCGAGCCAAAGCCGCAGCCCGAGCCGAAGCCGAAGCCGCAGCCCGAGCCGAAGCCGAAGCCGCGACCAGAGCCGTAGCCCAAGCCACCGCCCCCGCTTCCTCCGCCGCACCGTCGGTTGATCGCCGGCCAGTGGTCCTCGCGCTGCCGGCGCAGCCGAGGCCACCGCGTCGCTCTATCCGCCGGCCACCGCCACCGTGTCACCGTCCGTCATCGGTGACGAGAACTTTGTGGGGACCGTTCCCGTCGCGATCCCGGTGGAGAAAGTTTTGTCACCACCACCCGTGGCTACCTTACCACCGCCGCCACCATTGACATCGCCGCCACCGATGGCCGCCACCACAGTAGACGACCTAACTCCTAGGTTCGAGTCGGACGTCTCAGTTCATACTAGCAAGAGTCCTTTGAATCCGGGTGTCTCGAGCGGTTGCTCGAATCCCGCCAAGGTATATCTAACTCGCTTAGATATTTATTTTATTTATTTTAAATAAATATTTTATCTATGTTTGTTGCGTACGGTGATTGATCATGTTACAGTTATATTCGCGTGTTTATTTAAATCGTTTCCGCTGCTAAATTAATCTGGCATTAATTTATATTAAATTGATTTTAATCGGATAAAAAATTAAAATCGGTAACCCGGATATCCACTGTAAATCCCAACAGTGGTATCAGATCCATTATCACCGCACGCAAACCAGAACCGGTCTTTTCGTAACCGATAGTTCGCAATTTCGACTTGAATCCAAATTACGAATTAGAACTAATTTAACTTGTTTAATTTTAATTCTATTGAAATTTTATAATTGTGTGTTACGGCCGACCCCTTATTTAAAATTGCATAATTGTATGTGTTGTGGCGTGTTTTGTTTTTCTCTGGTTGGCCCAAATATTTTGGCCCATTTATGTTTTTCGCATTTTTGGTTTATTGGACCCGTTTTTAGGGTTTCAAAGTTGTACAAAATTTAGAATTAGGTTACTACAATTTTTTTTAGTAATTGTAAATTTTGTAAAAACCAAGACTCGAAGACTGGACACACGCCGGAGGGATGTCGAAGCAAGTGGGAGCTGAACCGGATCCAAGAACGCACTGAGTTGCCTACTTGGTTGTTCACCATTTATTTTATTTTATTTTATAATAAGTCCCTTATGATCTCGCTTGTATGGCTTGAGCGAAATCATGACCTTGTGTCGTTTAACACACAATACATGGGATTGTTCTCATTGTTTACTAACAGCTATCAAGCTTTCGCTGCTG
>JBCNJP010000003.1:80048971-80064659 GCA_039602395.1 Deinandra increscens subsp. villosa
GGAGTCTCAGGAGCCTTTCGCTTCTTGGAAGCTGAGGCCTTTGGCTGGATGACAGGCGGCTTGGAGGTGGTAGGATGCTCAAGCTGTTCCTTCTTGACCTTGAGCAGATTGTCAAGATCCTTCAGGGAAAATGATGCGCTAGATCTGGGAGAGTGTATGTTTCCAATGATCTTTCTCATTCACCAATGTACACCATAAATAGGGTTACAGGAGCCAAACTATTCTAGGAAGGAATTACAATCGTAAATACAGATCCTAGCTAATTACGGAGACAATTAATGTAGATTAATTACAAATTAATTACAATAATATACACAAATAGATATGATTCCGATAATTATTTAACACAACACAAGATTTCGTTGCTTATTTGATAGGACACAATATTCCACCAGTCAAAAATGATAAAGTAAATGGTATTTTGGATGTGTTTTACACATCCTACCATATGTCATACAAGTCTTTTATTAATGGATATCACATGTAATACCAGGAACGAATAATGACTCACAATATTAAATTAACCGAGACAAATTACAATGACTCCTTAGACCCCTATATAAACTAATTATAAACCTTGTAGAACAAGATACCTAATTACACATAAATTAGGAAACTAAATAAAATAATTCTACCTAATAAAACTTTATTAATTAACCCCTAACTATTAAATAATTACAAGATTAGCCCAACAATCACCCCTAATCGTGTAACACCATTCTTCTTATCAGTGCCCATCCGTAATCCTTGTATTGTTTGCTCTCGCTTAGACATTCCGATATATTACGCATGTGCTCATTGCAGCCGTACCATCTACCGTGACTTTTGTCCAGTGGAATCCGACTACCATCTCCTTGAATTCTCCCGGACACCCGACCTTTACCTCGGTCATGTCACACCCCCAATTTCCACTAACGGAGTTTTACCGTGTGGGGTGTGAACCAGACCAGGACTCGAGTCATTAGTTACATCAAACACAAGTTAAGGGTTCAAATTGTAAATAGATTTCCAAACGGGAAATATCAAACCAGAGTTAAAGTTTAGCGAAAGCTCATAAAAGTCAAGTTGCGCAAGCAAGCGCCCGATAAGTAAATACCAGTTCAAGTTGAAAAGATTTGAAAACTAATTCCCAAAATAAAAGGTTTTAGCCAACGTACGTGCCCAAAAATCAGATTCTCCTAGCGTCCTGCAAAGCATGCATAAGAGCAAGTGTCAACTAATGTTGGTGAGTTCACATAAGCTCATAAGTATAACTAGTATAATTATGCAGTACGAATACAACAGTTTTTATTCGTATGTAAGCATGTATATTAACAGTACAATCCATATCGTAGGTAGCGAGCTTAAGTTCATGTCACTAAAACGTTTGCAACCGAAGCTGATCAATTAGTTGTAGGAATAATTCCTTATGTGTTTTGCCTTCCCCGTGTCTACTCGATCACGGTAAGTTTAGGCTGACATTGTCCTCAGTCCGACCGCCAGTCGGGTGGTGCATCTCGTGCCCGCTGAGTGGGATTTGTCAGACCCCAGTAGTACTACCCAATATCCCCTCGCTATAAACTATTAACGGTTCGATAAGTAAGGACTTTCAAAGATAAGCATTTTACGTGAACATGTGATATATGTTGGATTTCTACTTTAATCATACATAAACGTTGTCGTGTTATCACCCTAACCCGGGTGTAACGTGTTTGCGTGTGTTATCGTCCAAAACCGGACGTAACGTAATGGTTGTGAAACTCACCTTAGGGTGCGCTGCTACAATTTAGTAAGACTTCGAGTCTTGCGTAACTACCAAGCACCTATTGAATTTACATACGTAAGTGTGTGTTTGCACATGAGTAACATAGCCTAGACGACAATTTTGTTATCAAGAAATTCCAATTATGACGCGGGTGACAAATTCAATTTGTGACGAAAATCGTTTGTTCGAAAGCAGTAAAAAATGACGTTAAATTAATGACACAAAGATTTACAAAAATCAATGTGAGTTTGTTATCCCAAATAACAAATGTAGAGATGATCGGGTGAACGTATATGTGTTCTCAAATTTATATATAAATATATGCACGTAGTCGAAAGCGTAAAAATAAATAAATAAATAAATAAAACGTCCCATGGCTATATTTATGTACGTCGTCAAAACTTTCAAGCGTTTACGGAAAAATCTTTAAGATGTACACATGTGTATGATCACATGATAATAAAACAAATATATATACATATATATATATATATATATTTCTATGTTTAAAAAATATATTAATAGTAACGAGACCATTGAGTTTTAGTCCATTTGAATCATAACATTTTTCATACGATAATAATTCTATGAGAACCTACGTGTTCAAGATCACAGGGTAAACAATCTGTGAGTGTTTATAGGGTCTACCATCTACGAAAAAAAAATTAAAATAACCGGAGGTCAGCAGGTTCGAACCTGCGACCTTAGGTTCTCAAGTCCGAGACTCGTCCACTAGGCTGGTCATTGGTTTTTGTTTATAATTCGTTCGGTAATTCTATTTACCTTTCCAGCGTGGTGAAGGGAAAAACGGTTCTTACAAGAAACAGGTTATAAAGGTTTTGGGGCTTGTGAGGTTCGAATCGGCGACCATTCAGTTATAGATCAGAGTCCTGACCACCACGCCAGAACTGGTGTCATCTTCTTCACCACACACCCTAACCCCCGTCGGACCTCCATGGATGCTCTTGAAAAGCTTCCAACTGAGCCATACCCGTCATAATACAAAGATTACGAATCAGAGGGGAAATTTTTAGGAATACCTTAATGTCAGAGATGAGCACCGATGCGTTTGTGACGTGAAAACCGAACCCGAGCACGATCCCGATTTCGAACACGTACTCGATTACAAACTTGATAGCTCCCTGATGGCCTCAACAGTTGTTGATAGTGGTCTAGGAGGTTCGAACAATGAGCTATGATCGTCAAAAAAAACGATCAAGTAGTGATCGATTTGTGGTACAGTGGCGGTGTTTGGCCGAACTCTCCTTGCTTCGGTGGGCTCGTTTTTGCGCCGGTGGAGAGAAGACGAGAGGGAGAGATCTTGCCAAAAAAAACTGGGAATAAGAAATGAGAACAAACTGAATGATGAGCCTGATTATTGCCATTGATGGTCTACCCGGTTGCCTTTCCATAACCGACCGGATTGAATGCGCTCGTTTTGTTTCTCTTCGGTTGCCGGAGTGAACGTGGGTTCACCCTAAAAGTCATTAAATCGAGTTTTTAAATTTGACAGAATCAGTCCCTGCCATAATATATAATATGAGGCCAGGTTTGGTTAATTGCAAAGTGAGTCCCTCGAGGTTTTATTTAGCTAAAAAGGTTTTGGAAATTACAAGTTAAGTCCCCCTAACTTAAGAAGCATCTAACGAATGCTAACGGGGACTAACGAAGGGTAACTAGGTGATGATTTTCGAGTGTACGTCCGAACATATTTAACGAATGAAGTTTTTTAAAATATAATCTATATATATATTTCGCATAAAATCATAGTTATGACCCATAACTATACGTTTTTAAATTTCTATAAAATCATAGAAACTTCTCGTACGATCACGCGACACATCGTCACATAAAATCATAAAACGACGTGCGTATATATATACACATATATACCACGTAAAAATAATAAATATAATTGTCACATAAAATGACGAAAAGTTTTCGTAAAATTATAAAAAAAATAATTTATATAAAGTTATAAATTTTATAATTATTCAAGTAAGTTAACCGACGTTTAGACTCATGTGCAATGACTCCTTAGACCCCTATTTAAACTAATTATAAACCTTGTAGAACAAGATACCTAATTACACATAAATTAGGAAACTAAATAAATTAATTCTACCTAATAAAACTTTACTAATTAACCCCCTAACTATTAATTAATTACAAGATTAGCCCAACAATCACCCCCTAATCGTGTAACACCATTCTTCTGATCAGTGCCAGTCCGCAATCCTTGTATTGTTTGCTCTCGCTTAGACATTCCGATATGTTACGCCTGGGCTCATTGCACCCTTAACATCTACCGTGGCTTTTATCCAGTGGAACCCGATTACCATCTCCTTGACTTCTCCCGAACACCCGATCTTTACCTCGGTCACATCTAAAGTCATCGTGGTTTGAGTCTCCACAACCACAATGTTCATACATGTGCATATTCTCCTTAATCCATCTTTGATCACCCATCCTTGATTGGTTTTTCCGGTGTTACCAACAGAAAAGCTCAAAACTAGCCATCCGATAATTTTTTTAGCCGCTAAACGAATACCCAACCACCCTTTGATCATTTCTTCTGCGTTGTTGTTGGATCACCGCAGCTTGACCAATATCAATATCTTTTTTTCCTGGGTCACCAGAACAACCCCCGTTCTTGACCATTGATCGAAGTAAACAAGCTTGCCGCTTATACTCTTTTCTTTTTCCCTTGCTAGACACGAGAAGATTCAAAGCCTCCTTTTATGATTAATCTTTTCTCTCGTCCGTCTACCATAAATTCAGTCGGATATATCTTTTGTTCTTCTTGTCGTTCCAATTAAACACCTTTAGAACAATTAAAAAATAACCTTGTTTTTTTCTTCTTTTGCGTGATCTGTGTCACAAAAATAAGATCCAACTCCAAGATCTCAAATTTTTTTATATTTAATGTTCATTTCCATTGACCCTTCCTTTTGTGATACTTCACGCACCTTTTGCGACACAAACTTTTAAAGTAACAGAAGTTTACGTACAAGCAAAACTACCAAAGCTTAACCTTGATCTCCAAGTTTCGTACGCCCAAGACCAATCGTCTTTTGTCTACGACATAACATAACTACCGATCAACCACACTTCTTTTCCGCGATCGAACAAGAACCCGCTCCCCGCTTCTGTCAATGTCGATCACAAAAGAAACCCGTGTTGATTACGCCGCCGTCCGTCGCAATCTGATTCTGCTCCTATTTGTTCATCCCGCCGTTTCGACCGAAAAACACCCCGTTACCGATCATGACACCAAAACAAACCCGCAAATCAATTGCTACTCCGGCTCTTCCGTTCGATCCCTCGCTCTGATACCCAATTAATGGATATCACATGTAATACCAGGAACGAATATTGACTCACAATATTATATATAACCGGGACAAATTACAAGGACTCCTTAGACCCCTATTTAAACTAATTATAATCCTTGTAGAACAAGATACCTAATTACACATAAATTAGGAAACTAAATAAAATAATTCTACCTAATAAAACTTTACTAGTTAACCCTAACTATTAAATAATTACAGGATTAACCCAATAATCACCCCCTTAATCTTGTAATGTTCCTCCAAGGTCTTGAATACCGAGTAAGACCCGAAGTTCTTCCACCTTAATTCACGGTCTTCTGTGTTTATTTGCATGCATGTGCTCTTGCAGGGCTGAAGCGGTTGAGAAGGAACAAGTGCAAGGTCGCAAGTGGCCTGATAAAGGCTATAAATACCAGATTAGTAAGGGAGGTTTAGGGACTTTTAGAATCATTTGTAATATCGCGACACACTTGTGATTATGTTTCCTCTCAAATATTAATAAAGTCGTTTACTTCCTTTTCACTTACTTTCATTCTTCTCATTCTTACTTTCTGATTTGACGGTAATTTTCCTAATGGACTATTTGCTTTATAAAAAAACATTAGTAATATTATTATTTTTATAAGTAAGGTAATTAAAACATGGATTAATTGTTTGACGATGTATATGGCCAAAAAACGCCTCAAAAAGTACCTTCCAATCTCGTATGGACATGTCCCTTAAAGAGCCTATTTTTTAGTTTCATTTTGGTTTTCTGATTTTACATTGTGAAGTTGTTGAACGAGACAAACGATTTGATGAGCATTTCTAGTCGAGGATGAAATATATTGAAACCATCATATACAATTGTCTTGAAATGCTTTAATGTAAGATTCTTTTAAGTTCATATAAAAAAAACTATTAACAAGATTAGGTGTGAGTATCGTATTATATGGTCGTCTACAACATATATACGGTTGTCATCACCTTTAATGCTTATGTGTTGGATTTCTATTAGCTACCAATAAAGTCGTTTGACCCTCGTTGCCAAAGCCTTTATTTTCGGGGACATTTTTTGGGCAATTGAAAGTCAAAGGGATATTTTGAGGAAATCATTTGATAAAATTGACAATTTGAAAATTTTAAGTAATAATTGAAAATTTTAAACACTTAGAGGGCTAACATTGTTAATCTTCTAAATAAACATATTGGTGGCCTTGAGATTTATTTATGTGTTTCAATTCTTTTTAACAATAATTTTTTACACATTTTATTCATTATTAGACTTAAACCCTCAATTTGTAGGGGTTGACACTTTATTAATCACCAAGATACCATGAGAATAAAAATCCATTGGTATATGGTTTGATTTAAAGTGTGAAAAACCGGGTTTTAAAGTTATAGATTAAAAATATCAAACTCGAAACCAACCATGTGAAACGAACCGGTTGTTTACCATTTGACCGGTTTGACCAACCAAACCGGGTTAACTTTGTCGTTTTTTTATAACCGTAGTTTGTAATTCGTCAAAACTTTTCATCAAAAGACCGAATCAGACCATACACACTATACTAATTGGTGGAGTATGTTTTATACTATTAACCTAGTCTTATTTTGCATATGTCCACTGCCCAACCACTTGTCTAGTCAATGATGTTATAAAACTATCTACAAATTTGTTTGATCATAACTAAAGTATCAAGATGGCTACAACTAGTTAAGAGTTCTAGTCTTATAATTTGATAGATTTATATATAGGTTTAGAAGAATTAGCCTAAAAAACAGAAGATATTAATTAAACATATAAAATCAAATGACATGAAAGAAAATAACTCCCATTACAAATGAACAAAAAATGTCTGAATATATAAGACCAAGAACACATTCTACTCAAGCATTTGGTATCCAATTTCATTTTGTCATACAAAATGAACTAGCTTTAAAAATCTTGCTTACATCTTTGAGGGTTTAGGAAATATATCAGGTGTGAACTTCTGGGCTGCACTCAAACTCCCCTTCACCTTCATCTTACCCCTGTAAATATCATCCAGCATTTTTTTAAAAAAAGTTTGTTCATATCAAATAACCATAACTATGAATGTTGCTTGAAATCCATACCTCATGAAAGCAATTTGAGGATTCATCTTTCCAGTAGCAATCTTGAAGAAATCCTCATCTGTGAAAGAAAACGTGGCATCTGTCTTCCCTCCTTCAAATGGGCCTACAATTCACAGCCACAATTTGTTCAACAGTTACGGTCACAATGGAAGGTACAGCTTTTTTGGTGCACTATACTGTACCAAACCGATACCAACTCAACATCCTCATATCCGTCCATGCCCTTTTTTTTTCTCTTATGTTTTTGGTTTCGGTATTTTCAATGATACCGGGTCCCGACCCGTATCGAACCAGCCAAATCGGTACGAAACTTGTTTTCAATATTGTAATTTTTATTTATTTTTGAGTTATTGATTTATCGGTTTTGTCAAACATTATTTTTAACTTATTAACTTATTAGTATTTTTAATTTAATGTACTGACCAAATCGGAATATCACATTCATAACCATAATTATTTTTACTCCAAAACTTATAATAATTAATTTGAACATACTTTATCCTCTCTAAGGTCAAAATAATCACTTCCCTTTCTGCTAGTAATTCGATATCTTTTGTACAAAATGATATCAAAATACATAGAAGTTACACCAATTTTCCAATCTAAATAATTCAATTTAAAGCGATGTGTGATTGATAGAAAAGATGTCAGCATTTATATCTTCTACCACACACTAGGCCGGGATATTAACTTATAACATTTATTTATCTTGGATAGATTTTGTAATTCTAGCATTCTTTTGTCTATTTATGTAATTGTGTGATCCTTTTATATGTTGTATGTTTTCTTCTTGATTGAATATAGAAAACCGGTTTATACTTTCACTCATTTTCAGTACAAATATTTTTGGGTTAAGTACCGAAACCGTACCGATGTTGATCTCTAACACAAATAACGGAAACATGTGAAAAATAACATACCTTTTGTGACATCTCCTTTCTTCAAATCGACGACGTAAATCTCCTCGTTGAATCCAATTTTCTGCGAAATCGAGGGAGGAAGTAAGATATGATAATTAAAGGCAAGTAACTAACTTGGGATTTGATGAGTTAGTTAGTAAGTTAGGGTAAAGGAAGGGAAGTAACCTTGGGAGCGATATTGATTTGATAAACAAGAGCGATCTTTTTGGTGAGAGCTTTTCCAGCGTCGGTGGAAAAGTGGATCTTCATTTGGTCCATCAAGGCGGCCGATTTCAGATCAGATGACGCCGCCATTGGAGGAAGAAATTGGGGAAGAGTGGATGAAGAGAAAACATGAAATCGAGGAGGGATTGTTTATAGTAAGTATTTGGGGATGATTGAATGCAGTTGTGGAATGATGTGGGGATTTTGTTTGCTTCTGTTGTTCGCATTGGTAAGTGTTCTTTCTATCCAACCGAACCCATGGGTTAAAAACAATCAATTAAAATAAGAATTTATTTAGTAGATTACAATTTACAAATTTCATATTTCATGTGGCGGTATGATTAAAGTTATGGAACTTATTTCTAAGAATTTAGCAAAGTTGCTGTAGGGCGAAAGCTAGAGATATCTCGTGCTATCTCTTAAATTCATAGGTAAAGTGATACTTTTTTAAACTTTTACATTTTTATATGTGTGTGCTACCTATTAATAAATTATTATATTATTATCTAACGTATATACCTCTTGAGATGAGGCATACACTATAAAATAGTAAAAAGTTTGAAGCAAATCATAAGTTAATTTTTGACAAATTCATTAAGTTTGATCTTAGTCAGAGACTGCCGTCCTTTGGATCCCGTTCTTTCGGGGCATTGTCCCCGAACCTCTACCAAAATATTTTGTGTTACCTCCTAAAAAAAATTCAAATCCACCCCTGGGCATGGGAATGATGGTTGAGGGCATAAGATCCTAAGGTTTAAGTTCAAAACCTGATTAAATGGGGGTTTTCTTAAGTGGTGCATTTCCTTTTTGATGGTATTCCTAGATGACTAAAGCCTGGAGTATTAAATCTAGTATAGATAGTTACAATCCTGTCTTAGAAAGATATACCAATAAAGTAAAGATTTAGGATACGACGTTAGAAAAAAAGGTTGTACGCTTCATATTTTGATAAGATTAATTAAATAGACCTGCAGGCGTTGCATGGGATTTGCTTTTTTGTAACTGCACCGTCTGTCTATTATCACGAATATTAAGTAAATAAACCATTAGTTATTTAACTCATACACGACCCTTTTAAACTCAACCAAACTCATTATTGGTTTTTAGTTCTGTAGTGTTGCCTTGATTTTTAAATAGTATCAAATAAATATAATTTTCTTTCTTGAGTTGTATTTTAACAATTTTATTTTCAAGAGTCAGAGTTATTAATAAGTTATTCATATAAGTTGAAAAAATGGATTTTAATAATACAAGTTTTTTGTCTTGTTAGTAGATAATAATATTAGTTTTACATATTCCCCCTAATAATGTCAGTTTTTAAGGTCTTGGATTCTAATGATACACCGTTAGTTTTTTACTAACGGTGTTAGTGGTTGCTGACTTGACAAATGTTGAGGGACTCTTTCAGAATTTCTAAAAACTGAGGAACTTATTTGTAATTTGAAAAAGAAAAAAAACAAAAAAACAACCACCAACCACCTTCTCCAGTCAAACCACCTTCTCCGGCCAAACCCATCTTCTCTGGCCAAACCCACCCCCTCGCCACCCGCTCCTGTTCTACAATCCTACTACCGTCACCATCCACCACCAACAACCGCCACCATCCTCTGTTGTCCCGGCGGTTCACCGCCACCACCACCATCGATAATATAATCGACAAATCCCAGCTCGCTTATTTCGATTTCTAAACATTCATCTTCGCCACCTTTCTTCCAAATTCCCACTCTCAATGAAGCTGCTGCTGCTTCTCCTCCTTCTTCAGATGATAATGAGTTTCTCACCGTTAATTCTTTCACTTCAGAATCAGGTACCCCCATTATCATCCTCATCTTTTAATCAATCTAATTCTCTTTGTGAAGTTAATTTCAGACCACACTATCATCATCGTTGACCTTGCTTTGAAAGTCATTGTTTATTCCCTATTTTTATTCCAACAAAACTGGGGTACCACCATTTTGTTTTTTTTTTCTTAATCGATTAGTAATTGTTGAAAATTGTTTCAATCAAAACAATTAAACACGATTTGATTATTTATTATTTCATCGAGTTGTTGGTCAAATCAGTTTTGATCCTACATGATCAAACTGATGTAAGAAAAGTAGAATGAGAGTGTTCCGTTATTGAACGAATTTAAATAACAATACCGGAATTGTGAAACCAACCTGAAAAGCGTCATTGAATGAAAAGAGAATTGCTGCACGGAGAACTCCCGCCCTTAAGGATTTTACGTCCTTTATTGTTGTAAGGCTTCACGTAAATCCTAGGATTAAATGAGAAATCAATCTGGGTTTCAACAACAATGAAACCAGATTATAACCCAAAGCTGTGATCAAAAACAAAATTTCGATGGAGGAAGAGATAGCTGTGAATTTGGAGTAGATAATCTGGTTGTAGAGGCCTCATTATATAGATTCGATTGGCACCCGAATGTGAGAAAAATCTACGAGTAACCAACACGCAGATAATGGGAACGTGGGTTATCTCCTCTTCCCCAAGTTTTGGTTTTCAGTTAGCCAAAAAACCGAACCTGGACCCTCCTAGCAAAAAATAAAAGCTCCTCAGCTCCCAGCGACCGATGCGTCATGCGAAGTGCACCTCAAACGCGCCCATTCGCAGAACTCGCGTCTCGCCTCGCCTTGGCGCACGTGTGGGCTTAGCCATTTTATTAAACCCCTATAACTTTTGGAAGTTGAGATAAGCTCAAGGCTTATAAACCCATTCTAAGTTTCTTCCCCCACCAATGTGGGATAGATAAAACATGGCAACTTGCACATTATAACTTCTAACATTATAATTTCCAACAATCCCCCACGAAGTTGGAAATTTTCTTTTCACTTAGATAGATGATGCCACTTGGGTATCACGAAGATTAAACCCTGTTTATGTTGATAAACAAGAAGAGACTGATTATACGGTGTCCTATGGACTTAAACTAAGAACCTGATGACCCCTTCGGTTTACCCGCACACATCAACGATCGACTTTGTGTTCTCACTAAGCGCGAATATGGCCATGCGCTATAAATCATTTTCATGACCCTCTAGAAGATAAACCACATATCTTCATTTGAGGCGGCACCACCTCTAGATTATATAGGCAAAGTTTTACATCATCCTCGTTGCTTAGATGCCTCCAAAACTTTGTTAAGAGCCAAAGCTCAACCTCGCTCTCGGAAACGACATACTATCTTACCACTCATGGATCTATCAAATTTGATAGTACCTTCTATCGTTAAATGACTTCGTTATTACCCATTAAACTTGAGAAATAGGAGCACTAAGTTCAAGTTGGGTCTCCATCACTAACGATTCTATTGTGGTTTTGGACCCATCACCCTCATGGTTTTTTCTACCAAATCTCTCATCAGAGGTTTGGTAAGAGGATCTGCCAAGTTCCTACTCGTCTTGATATTTTCAATTAGTTCACGAAATTATGCCGCAGACCTATGTGTCTTGACTTCCTATTATACACTATGTTGTATACTTTAGATAGTGTGGCCTCACTATCACAGTACATGGGAATTGACGGCATCAGAACATCCCAAACACGGATGCCAATGAGCAGATCTCTAATCCACTCTGCTTCTTTTCTAGCCGCTGCTAAAGCAATGAAGTCGCCCTCCATTGTCGAGTGAGCAATGCACGTCTGTTTCTTGCTACCCCAAGAAATAGCTCCTCCAGCAGAGTAAAACTCCACCCACTTGTGGATTTTGAATCACTTGTCTGATTAATCCAGCTAGCATCAGAATATCCTTCTAGTATTCTGGGAGATGATATGTATGTCAGTTCGAAAGTACTTGTCCTTTTCAGGTATCCAAGTGCTCTACCTACTGCCTTGTAGTGTTTTGTGCCCGGGTTGACATTATACTGACTCAGTTTGCTTACAGCAAAGGCAATATCAGTGCGAGTACAATGTGTAGTGTACATCAGCTACCAATTGCACTTGCATACTTTAGTTGAGCCACCGCTTTCCCAGAGTTCACCTTAAGTTTCACACTTGGATCAAAAGGGGTATTGAACTCCTTGATGTTTAAGTGATGAAACTTTATCAGAATTCTCTCTATGTAATGTGATTGACTTAGAGAAATCCGACTGTCAGTTCTCTTCACCTTGATGCCAAGAATGGTATCCACTTTTCCCAAATCTTTCATCTTAAAGTTTGAGGATAGATATTTCTTAGTTTCAGAAATACCTTCTAGATGAGAAATAATGATCAACATATCATCGACATAAAGATAGAGATTATCACCGTATAATCTGATTTGCATTTAGTATAAATGCATCTATCAGCACTGTTGTGCCGAAACCCGAATGCAGTCACAGTGGTGTCAAATCTCTCATGCCGCTGCTTAGGAACTTGCTTCAAACCATACGGAGATTTGACAAGTCTACACACTTTGTTTTCTTGTCTAGGTAATACAAACTGCGACAACCGTCAATTTCCCAGGTTAACCCCGTTAATAACTTGTGTTATATTTCGATAACGTCTGTTACCTCAGTTAAAACTTGTGTTATATTTCCATAACGTCTGTTACCTCAGTTAACTGGAATAGTTACACGAGCACTGCGCAGGAGTCTAGACGTCGGTTGACCAACTTGAATACATATAATTTATAATTTCATATAAATTATATTTTATGATTCCATGAAAAACACTTTGTCATTTTATGTGACAAATAAACTTGTGATTTTTATGTGATATATATTAATATATACACACACACACACATTATACTTTATGATTTTATGTGCCAATCCTGAAACTTGGTAGCTCATGTTGTAAGTGCATAAGGGCCTTTCTTGCCAATAGGGCAAACTCAATCTCAAGATTTAATGAAACTGTTTCAAGCATTGTTTCTCCTTCCGTAACCAACCTCGTGAATGCTCACTTTAAGCTTGCAATCAACACCGATCAGTTACGGGCGTTTAACAGTCGTTCTCAATTCAAAATCATTATGTAGGTTCTCAATCATTGTACACAACCAAAGAAAAGGAATCAAAACTCTCTCGAGCTCTCTCTCCCTTTTTCTCTCGTTTTTTTAGTTTTCCGGTGAACTCGAATTTCAGGCCAAAGTACCCACCGAATCAACACCATTCAATACCCTTTGAGATCCTCTTTCGTCGCTGAGCAACTAGGAGAAGTTGGATTCGAGTTTTGTGACGGTTCTTAGTGTTTGCGTTCAAGATTCGGGTTCTATTTCGGCTTCAAAAACTCGTCTTTTCTCGTCTCCGTTTCAAGGTAACCGTTTCTCCTTGTTAATTGTATTTTTTTGGGGTTTTAATTCTGGTTTCGTGATTTTTCGGTGACCGGAATCAAAATCCGGCCACCGGAGTTATGATGAAGAAGATGATGATGGGTCTGAATGTGTTATATATTTCAAGTTCAGTTAAAGATTGACCGTTTAATAACGTCAAGTTGTAAGAGCATAATCACTAATATATATCAAATAGCTAGCTAGGCTATATACATGAAACTTCGCACGTTGATGGTCACCGAAGCTAACAGTTGTTTATAGTTTGCCTTGTTGTGTTTAGGACGAATATAACACCCGTTCGATATCCAATCGTGTCAGCGCGACTGACCCGGGTGAGGTTTGTCAGACCCAGTAGTACTACAATATATTTTCCGCTATCGTCATTAATACTAACGGTACCATAGGAAGGACTTTGTTGTATCAGTGTGCTACAAGTACTTCAAGTGATATATTAAAGTCTAATTATCTCAGTTGTATAGTTCATGCATGTTAACCCCCAACAGGATTTAAAACAGTAAAATGGGGTCGTGAAACTCACCTTAGGTTGCTCAGCAAAGTTTCCAAATAAACAGTTAATTCAAGTAGCAAGAACGAGTCTTGTGCAAGCAATCAATCACCTAACGAGCATAAATGTATAAGTGTGTGTTTTATAAACTATCAAGTCTAACGAAAACGACAAAAACGAATGATCGTGAAGTCCGGAATAAGTCATGGATGACACTTGTGCCAAATCAGAGCGATTTATCGAAATACGCGAGAAAATACAATATATATGAATATTATATATTTTGTAAGTTTAAACATTCTAAAATAAATATATAATATATATATATATATATATATTTACTAAACGTTCAAGAAATTTTAATAACGAATTTGCAAGTTCAACATATATTTATATAATATAGGTTATCATAAAATATTCGGTTATTTCACTAAAAATCCGACGATATAGATTTATATATTAATTTACTCAAGATGTATATATATTTATATATTTTACCTTTTATGTAAATTTTGTGTCAATATAAATATATATAGGTGTTAGGATAATATCTTGATTTAAAATAACAAGTTAAACATGTTTTACAGCTCAAAATATGATTTACGGGGTTTAAATGGTTCTAAATGTGTGTTTACGGGTTTAGACATTTCTAGAAACGCATTTAGTTGGAACCAAAACCCTTGAATGACAAAACAAAAATAAAACAGAAATATTGAGGTTGCAAGGGTCGAACCCGCGACCTTCCAGTCTCAGTCCCACGCCCTGACCACTCGGCTAACGGGCCTGTTTGTGTTAGGATCTGGATCGGAATGCTTTTATTCTTCAGTGCATATGAGACTGAGCAACAAAATGAAAGGAAAACGGAAAAAGAAAATGCAGGGGACGAGTTTCGAACTCGCGTCCCTTGCCTAACCGCCCAGCGCTCAAACCAAACGTGCCAGATTGGCGTCTGGTTAAAACCCCGCACCATAAATATATAACTTGTACCCGATTCAAGTCATCTTCTTCACCCAGAACTCCGGTGATCGGAACCCTAGCTCCGGTCACCGGAAAATCGCAAAACACAATTAAAATGTTTAACAACGTGCGACTAACATCAAGGATCTTTTACCTCGAATTAGAGATAGAGTTTTAGACGCCGAAAACGAACCCGAAGCTTAGCCGCGAACTCCGAGCACTGACACGAAATCTAATTCCGATTGCACCAGGTTACCCCTCAGAAACTCACGACCACAGTGGTGATCAGAATGAGATCGAATGGTGGTGGTTCGGTGGGTTTTTGGTGGGTCGCCGGAAAACTAAAAAAAAACGAGAGAGCCGAGAGAGAACAGGGAGAGGTGATCGTGAGGCAGAAGGGTATGAGTGTGTGTGTCTCAATACAATGATATAATTATCATTGGACTCCATTGATAGCCAAAGTAACTGACCGAGTAATTTTGAATCGGTTGAAACCGATGCCTCGTTCGTGAATGCTCGTAAATGACATTTAGAATTGAGTTTCGGTTAATGGCACATTTAGTCCCTCGATAATTTTCAATATAGAAAGCAGGCTTGAGATAATCACAGAATAGCCCCTCCAGGTTTAGATTAAATAAAAACATGTTTCATAAATGACAAGATAAGCCCCCG
>JBCNJP010000003.1:80065159-80086092 GCA_039602395.1 Deinandra increscens subsp. villosa
TCAGCTCTATCATGTTTCTAAAAGAAGCAAAGCTAATAGTAACGAGTCCTCATTATGGCACCATAGAATTGGTCACATAAGCAAGGCTCGCATTAAGAAGCTGCAAACTGCCGGGATTCTCGTCCCAAGATGCAGATTCCTTCAATCAATGTGAGTCGTGCTTATCTGGTAAACTAACCAAGTCACCCTTCACCCATACAGGTGAACGGGCCCAAGGATTGTTAGGCATTATTCACACCGACGTGTGTGGCCCCTTTCGAACCAAAACGAGAAATTATGAACGGTACTTCGTGACTTTTATCGATGACTACAGCAGATATGCTTATGTCTATCTGATGAAAGACAAGCATGAAACTTTTGAAAAGTTCAAAGAGTTCCAAAACAAAGTACAAAATCAGCTGAGTCGAACTATTAAAATACTTCGATCTGATAGAGGTGGTGAATACCTAAGCGCTGAATTCCTGAATCATCTGAAGGAATGTGGAATTGTTTCACAACCTACTCCTCCTAGCACACCTCAGTTAAATGGCGTAAGTGAAAGGAGAAATCGAACTCTGCTTAACATGGTTCGATCGATGATGTGCAGGACCACCTTGCCACACTCCTTTTGGGGATATGCCATCTTAACCGCCGCACGCCTAATAAATGTGGCACCGACCAACAAAAGTAGAAAAGACCCCATATGAGATATGGAATGGATCTCTTCCTAAACTATCATACCTCAAGGTATGGGGATGTGATGCTTATGTCACTAGTGAATCTGACAACAAGCTCGATCCCCGAGGCGAAAAGGTAACTTTCGTTGGATACTATAGTAATACTAGTTATTACTTCTACCTTCCTGATGCAAATACTATTTCCATCAAAAGGAAAGGTAAATTCCTTGAGAAAGAGTTTCTTGCTCGAGGAACAAATAGTGATCCAGTGGATCTTGAAGAGATTCGAGATACACCTAACCCTGAAACGGTCGCTGCATCTGACCGACAAATGGTTGTCGCACCATCAAGTCCAAGCACAAGCGCAAGCGTTCGTAGGAGCGAAAGGACGCGCAAAGAGCCCGAAAGATACCTTGGCTATCATGAAGCCTTTGACGTTCTGTTAGTAGCCGATTCTGACGATGCGCCTACTAACTACAAAGCTGCTATGACAGATTCGGAATCTGATAAATGGCTACTGACATGCATGGAAATGTCCAAACCTACAAGGCAAGGCTTGTAGCGAAAGGTTTTACTCAAACCCAAGGGATTGACTATGATGAGACCTTCTCGCCCGTTGTGATGATCAAATCGATCACGAATCTCCTTGCCATAGCCGCATACTATGATTATGAGATATGGCAAATGGACGTAAAACCAACTTCCTGAACGGATAACTCGAAGAGGATGTCTACATGGTTCAGCCTGATGGTTTTGTCGATCCAGAGAATCCAAACAAGGTTTACAAGCTGAGCAAGTCCATTTATGGACTCAAACAAGCATCTCGAAGCTGGAATCTTCGTTTTGATGAAAAGGTCAAAGAGTTTGGTTTTGATCAAAACAAAGATGAACCTTATGTTTACAGAAAGGCAAGTGGGAGCGCTGTATCGTTTCTCGTAGTGTATGTAGACAATATATTTATCATAGGAAACAACATACCCATGCTTAAGGAAGTTGAGAAATGGTTTTCATCTTGTCTCGCTATGAAATACCTTGGAGAGGCCGCTTACATTCTGGGAATTAAAATTCACAGAGATTGATCTAAGCGCCTTTTGGGTCTCAGTCAAAGCACATACATTTATAAGATCATAGCACGGTTCAACATGAGCAACTCCAAGAAAGGAGTCGTTCCCATGACTAAGGGAACAATCTTGGACAAATTTCAAGCACCTAAAACGGATCAAGAGATAAGCCAAATGGCATCGATCCCATTTGCCTCTGCTATTGGATATATCATGTATGTCATGCTCTGCACACGACCTGATGTCTCGTATGCACTGAGTGTGACAAGTCGGTACCAATAAACGCCAGGACTAGCTCACTGGACGGCTGTAAAGAACATATTGAAATACTTGAGAAACACCAGTGATATGTTTCTCGTATACAGAGGTGTTTATGAAGAGCTCACTGTAAGGTGTTACACTGATGCTAGTTTTCAAACTAACCGAGATGACTCTCGCTCGCAGTCGGGATTCGTATTCACTCTTAACGGAGGGGTTGTTTCCTGGAGAAGGTGAAAACAGCCAGTAGTAGCATATTCTACTACTGAATTTGAATACATACGCTTCAAAAGCTGCTAAGGAAGTTGTATGGATGAAGAAATTCATATCCGATCTCGATGTCGTGCCAAGCATTAGGCAGCCAATCGAGATGTTGTGCGATAACACAGGCGCTATAGCTCAAGCCAAAGAGCAAGGGTCTCACAAGAAGGCCAAACACATCTTGAGGAAATTCCACTACATAAGAGAAGTAGTCGACAGAAATGAAATTAAAATAAGCAAAGTACACACAGATCAAAACTTAGCTGATCCCTTCACTAAGCCTATGACTCAGGGGACTCATATACACCACAGAGAAGCGATAGGGCTCAGAATAGCTAAATACATGTTTTGATTTAGTATTTGGATGTATGAACACCATCAGTTATCTATATTATTCTTATTCCATCTGTTTTATGCAATAATGAATTACATAACTGTGTTCAATATTAATACGTATAATACTTGGACAATAAGTTCTTGATCTAAATGTCCGGAGTCGATTAGTTTAGTGGGAGCTACACTAAAGTAAGACTATTGTGACTATTTGAATCTTAAAGTCGTTTAACGTTCAAACTCACAGACCTCATTGGTGAATGACGTTGGACGTAACTCGCATCATGCGATGCTAACATGGAAGTCTTGCTTGCTTGATTAATGCATGCTCTAATGTATCCTTAGACCTGAGACGCATATTCAAACTCCCTTCTACTAAAGAACATTCTTTGATTGTAGCCTAACGTTGTCACATAACTGCCAACCATAACAGTTACTTTTGGGACTGGCTCTGAGGTTTAGTGAGAGCTGTATGCCTCAACAAGGAATTTTGTACTCTTGCTTCGGCAACTGTTAGACATAAAGGCTCCCTCGTAGATTCCAAGTGATAAGTGTGAGGCCTCACCCAAACTTATTGTGTGTTTATTGGATCACTTCGAATTGTATCGAGAACGAGAATCGATGAATCATATATGAGAGTCCATGTCTCATAATTCATCAATGTCTTATACAGAAAGGAACATATGACAATGATTGCACAAGTCATAAGTCTGCTTGATCTACAATCAGATATACTTTGGCTGACGACTTAAAGTGTCAATATTGGTTGGTGTAGCCATGTGTAGCTAGAGTGCCTCTGACTGTGCTCGTTAAACTGCCGCGTTCAGTCCAAGTTGGAGACTGTTGGAAATAGGGTGTCCTGACCCGACGAATTAACGAACCCGACCAATATTGACCCGTAAGAGTTATACCCGTGTCAACGGACTATAAATCTGATTACGTGTTAATTAGTATTAAAAACAAACTATGTGGTCAATTAAATAAATACTTGATTATTTATTTAATTAAACAACAAAAACATTTACGGCTAAAAACGATCGCTAAATAAATTAAACGGAATGGCCAATTGTTACTGGATTAACAGACTGGTCAATCTGGTGGACTAGAGGAAATCGCGACCGGGCCTAGTCCGTCAGAGCCCCGATCCGCGATTTTATTATTAAAATAGGGAGGGAGTGGATTAGAGAACAAGCAATCGAAAAAAACCATAATCCCCTATTTCTCTCCCTCTTGCGTCGATCCCCAAGCTGGCGCCACCCCTGCCGCCGCCGACCACCGTCCAACGCCACCACCGCCATCCATCGCCTGATCAATGGATCCCCGATTAGCCAGCGTTTGTTCCCGACTCGAAAAAGAAGCTGCAGCCGCCCGAGCCGAAGCCGCAGCCCGAGCAGAAGCCGAGGCCGCGGCCCAAGCCACCGCCGCCATTGCCTCCGCCGCACCGCCGATCGATCGCCGGCCGCTGGTCCTCGCGCTGCCGGCGCAGCCGAGGCCACCGCGCCCCGTTCCCTCGTCATGGCCCGCACCGCCTTATCCGCCAGCCACCGCCACCGTGTCACCGCCCGTGACCGGTGATGAGATCTTTATGGGGACCGTTCCCGTCGTGATCCAAGTGGAGAAAGTTTGGTCACCACCACCCGTGGTTACCTTACCACCGCCTCCATCATTGCCGCCGCCGCCGATGGGCGCCGCCACAGTAGACGACCTGACTCGCAGGTTCGAGTCGGACGTCTCAGTTCATACTAGCGAGAGTCCTTTGAATCCGGGTGTCTCGAGCGGTTGCTCGAATCCCGCCAAGGTATATCTAACTCGCTTAGATATTTATTTTATTTATTTTAAATAAATATTTTATCTTTGTTTGTCGTGTACGGTGATTGATCCTATTACAGTTATATTCTCGTGTTTATTTAAATCGTTTCCGCTGCTAAATTAATCTCGCATTAATCTATATTAAATCTATTTTAATCGGATAAAAAATTAAAATCGGTAACCCGGATATCCACAGTAAATTCCAACAGATCTACCCACGGGAAAGAAACCCATTGGATCTAAATGGATTTTCAAGAAAAAGTATCATCCAGATGGATCCATCTCTACTTACAAAGCAAGATTAGTTTCTAAGGGATACAGATAAAGAGAGGGAATCGACTACTTCGACACCTATACACCAGTTGCTAGAATTAGTTCTATTAGAACTCTTATAGCAAGTTCTGCATTGAAAGGTTTGTACATTCATCAAATGGATGTGAAGACAACCTTTCTAAATGGGTATTTAAGTGAGGAGACTTATTTGGAGCAACCAGAAGGGTTTGTGTCACACCCCCAATTTCCACTAACGGAGTTTTTACCGTGTGAGGTGTGATCCAGACCAGGACCCGAGTCATTAGTTACATCAAACATAAGTTAGGGTTCAAAATATAAATATATTTCTAAAGTGGAAAATATCCAAAACCAGAGTTTTAAAATCCAGCGGAAGCATATCAAGGTAATGTCGCGCAAAACAAGCGCTCATTAAGTAAACAACCAGTTTAAAAAGGTTAAAGACAAGTTCCCAAAATAAAAGGTTTTAGCCAACGTGCGCGCCCAAAAATCAGATACTCCTAGCGTCTTGCAAAGCATGCACAAGAAGCATGTGTCAACTAATGTTGGTGAGTTCACATAAGCACATAAGTATATCTAGTATAAGTATGCAGTACGAATACAACAGTCTATATTCGTATGTAAGCACGTATATTACAAGTACAATCCATATCGTAGGTAGCGAGCCTAAGTTCATGTCACTAAAACGTTCACAACCGAAGCTAACTGAAAGTGTAGGATTTCATCCTTACGTGTATTTGCCTTCCCCGTGTCTACTCAATCACGGTAAGTTAGGCTGACATTGTCCTCAGTCTGACTGCCAGTCGGGTGATGCATCTCGTGCCCACTGAGTGGGGTTTGTCAGACCCCAGTAGTACTACCCAATATCCCCTCGCTATTTGCTATTAACGGTTCGATAAAGTAAGGACTTGAAAGATAAAGCATTTTACGTGAACATGTGATATATACTGGATTTCTACTTTAATCATACATCAAATTCGTTGTGTTATCACCCTAACCCGGGTGTAACGTGTTTGCGTGTTATCATCCAAACCCGGACGTAACGTAAGAGGTTGTGTAACTCACCTTATGGTGCGCTGCTACAATTTATTAAGACTTCGAGTCTTGCGTAGTTATCGAACACCTATCGATTTTACATATGTAAGTGTGTGTCCGCACATGAGTAACATAGCCTAGAAGACGGTATTGATATCAAGTAATCCCAAATATGACGTAGGTGACAATTTCAATACGTGATAAAAATCGTTTGTTCGAAGGTAGTCACAAATGACATTTAATCGAGGACACAAAGATTTACAATAATCAATGTAAGTATGTTATTCCAAATAATAAATTTAGAGATCATCGGGTAAATATATATTCGTAAATATAAATATCGAGGCGTAGTAAAAAGTATGAAAAATAAAACGTCCAATATATACATATTTATATGTCATGTTAAAATTTCAAGATTTTAAAGAAAATCTTTAAAACATTCGCATGACAATAAATCAAATGTCTATTTTTTCTTCTATATTCAAAACTAATTTATAGTAATATTAAAGAGACCATTAAGTTTTTAAATCCATTTAAATTATAACGTTTTCATATGATAAACATTCTACGGGTATCATGGGTCGAGATATAATAGACATGTGGTTTAAAGTTTTTGATTTGGGCCAAGAAATACTAGAAATCTCTAAAAAGAATTAAAACAACAGAAATGGGGGTCACGGGACTCGACACGTGACCTCAGGCTCGAAAAGTAGCACCCAAACCACTAGGACAGTGGCTTGTGTTGTGTTATGAGGTTGCTGGAGGCGCTATATGTAACCAACATAACGTAGATTGGTTCAGCGAGTTTAAGTAAAACATTTAAAAAGAATCGGGACCGAGGAAGGTAGAACCTACGACCTCCGCTTTGTGAGACAGCGCCCAAGCCATTGAGCTGGAGGCTAATCTTGTTAACAGGTTCCATGTACAAATATTTTATTCATACAGCGAAATGTAGGCTCAATGGGTTCATGGAATAAAACACGAAAAAGAAGAGGGGTTGCCGGGGTTCGAACTCGAGACGTCTCGGTCTCCAGCGCAAGGCCTAACTAACTGCGCTACATACTTTATACTATTTTGACCCAACAAGTTAAATATATAACACATTCAGACCCATCATCATCTTCTTCATCATAACTCCGGTGGCCGGAGTTTTATTCCTGTCACCGGAAAATCACAAAACCAGAATTAAACCTCAAAAAAAATACAATTAACAAGGAGAAATGGTTACCTTGAAACGGAGATGAGAAAAGACAAGTTTTTGAAGCCGAAATAGAACCCGAATCTTGAACGCAAACACTAAGAACCGTCACAAAACTCGAATCCGACTTCTCCTAGTTGCTCAGCGACGAAAGAGGATCTCAAAGGGTATTGAATGGTGTTGATTCGGTGGATACTTTGGCCTGAAATTCGAGTTCACCGAAAAACTAAAAAGAACGAGAGAAAAAGGGAGAGAGAGAGCTCGAGAGAGTTTTGATTCCTTTTCTTTGGTTGTGTACAATGATTGAGAACCTACATAATGATTTTGAATTGAGAACGATTGTTAAACGCCCGTAACTGATCGGTTTTGATTGCAAGCTTAAAGTGAGCATTCACGAGGTTGGTTACGGAAGGAGAAACAATGCTTGAAACAGTTTCATTAAATCTTGAGATTGAGTTTGCCCTATTGGCAAGAAAGGCCCTTATGCACTTACAACATGAGCTACCAAGTTTCAGGATTGGCACATAAAATCATAAAGTATAATGTGTGTGTGTGTGTATATATATTTATATCACATAAAAATCACAAGTTTATTTGTCACATAAAATGACAAAGTGGTTTTCATGGAATCATAAAATATAATTTATATGAAATTATAAATTATATGTATTCAAGTTGGTCAACCGACGTCTAGACTCCTGCGCAGTGCTCGTGTAACTATTCCAGTTAACTGAGGTAATAGACGTTATGGAAATATAACACAAGTTTTAACTGAGGTAACAGACGTTATCGAAATATAACACAAGTTATTAATGGGGTTAACTTGGGAAATTGACGGTTGTCGCAGTTTGTATTATCTGGACAAGAAAACAAAGTGTGTAGACTTGTTAAATCTCCGTATGGTTTGAAGCAAGTTCCTAAGCAGCGGCATGAGAGATTTGACACCACTGTGACTGCATTCGGGTTTCGGCACAACAGTGCTGATACGTGCATTTATACCAAATGCAAATCAGATTATACGGTGATAATTTATCTTTATGTCGATGATATGTTGATCATTAGTTCTCATCTAGAATGTATTTCTGAAACTAAGAAATATCTATCCTCAAACTTTAAGATGAAAGATTTGGGAAAAGTGGTTACCATTCTTGGCATCAAGGTGAAGAGAACTGACAGTCGGATTTCTCTAAGTCAATCACATTACATAGAGAGAATTCTGATAAAGTTTCATCACTTAAACATCAAGGAGTTCAATACCCCTTTTGATCCAAGTGTGAAACTTAAGGTGAACTCTGGGAGAGCGGTGGCTCAACTAGAGTATGCAAGTGCAATTGGTAGCTGATGTACACTACACATTGTACTCGCACTGATATTGCCTTTGCTGTAAGCAAACTGAGTCAGTATAATGTCAACTCGGGCACAAAACACTACAAGGCAGTAGGTAGAGCACTTAGATACCTGAAAAGGACAAGTACTTTCGAACTGACATACATATCATCTCCTAGAATACTAGAAGGATATTCTGATGCTAGCTGGATTAATCAGACAAGTGATTCAAAATCCACAAGTGGGTGGATTTTTACTCTGGCTGGAGGAGCTATTTCTTGGGGTAGCAAGAAACAGACGTGCATTGCTCACTCGACAATGGAGCGCGACTTCATTGCTTTAGTAGCGGCTGGAAAAGAAGCAGAGTGGATTAGAGATCTACTCATTGGCATCCGTGTTTGGGATGTTCTGATGCCGTCAATTCCCATGTACTGTGATAGTGAGGCCATACTATCTAAAGTATACAACACAGTGTATAATGGGAAGTCAAGACACATAGGTATGCGGCATAATTTCGTGAACTAATTGAAAATATCAAGACGAGTAGGAACTTGGCAGATCCTCTTACCAAACCTCTGATGAGAGATTTGGTAGAAAAAAACCATGAGGGTGATGGGTCCAAAACCACAATAGAATCGTTAGTGATGGAGACCCAACTTGAACTTAGTGCTCTTATTTCTCAAGTTTAATGGGTAATAACGAAGTCATTTAACGATAGAAGGTACTATCAAATTTGATAGATCCATGAGTGGTAAGATAGTATGTCGTTTCCGAGAGCGAGATTGAGCTTTGGCTCTTAACAAAGTTTTGGAGGCATCTAAGCAACGAGGATGATGTAAAACTTTGCCTATATAATCTAGAGGTGGTGCCGCCTCAAATGAAGATATGTGGTTTATCTTCTAGAGGGTCATGAAAATGATTTATAGCGCATGGCCATATTCGCGCTTAGTGAGAACACAAAGTCGATCGTTGATGTGTGCGGGTAAACCGAAGGGGTCATCAGGTTCTTAGTTTAAGTCCATAGGACACCGTATAATCAGTCTCTTCTTGTTTATCAACATAAACGGGGTTTAATCTTCGTGATACCCAAGTGACATCATCTATCTAAGTGAAAAGAAAATTTCCAACTTGGTGGGGAATTGTTAGAAATTATAATGTTAGAGGTTATAATGTGCAAGTTGCCATGTTTTATCTACTACATTGGTGGGGAAAGAAACTTAGAATGGGTTTATAAGCCTTGAGCTTATCTCAACTTCCAAAAGTTATGGGGGTTTAATAAAATGGCTAAGCCCACACGTGCGCCAAGGCGAGGCGAGGCGAGACGCGAGTTCTGCGAATGGGCGTGTTTGAGGTGCACTTCGCACGACGCATCGGTCGCTGGAAGTTGAGGAGCTTTTATTTTTTGCTAGGAGGGTCCAGGTTCGGTTTTTTGGCTAACTGAAAACCAAAACTTGGGGAAGAGGAGATAACCCACGTTCCCATTATCTGCGTGTTGGTTACGCGTAGATTTTTCTCACATTCGGGTGCCAATCGAATCTATAAAATGAGGCCTCCACAACCAGATTATCTACTCCAAATTCACAGCTATCTCTTCCTCCATCGAAATTTTGTTTTTGATCACAGCTTTGGGTTATAATCTGGTTTCATTGCTGTTGAAACCCAGATCGATTTCTGCATTAAATCCTAGGATTTACGTGAAGCCTTACAACAATAAAGGACGTAAAATCCTTAAGGGCGGGAGTTCTCCGTGCAGCAATTCTCTTTTCATTTAACGACGCTTTTCAGGTTGGTTTCACAATTCCGGTATTGTTATTTAAATTCGTTCAATAACGGAACACTCTCATTCTACTTTTCTTACATCAGTTTGATCGTGTAGGATCAAAACTGATTTGACCAACAACTCGGTAAAATAATAAATAATCAAATCGTGTTTAATTGTTCTGATTGAAACAATTTTCAACAATTACTAATCGATTAAGAAAAAAAACAAAATGGTGGTACCCCAGTTTTGTTGGAATAAAAACAGGGAATAAACAATGACTTTCAAAGCAAGGTCAACGATGATGATAGTGTGGTCTGAAATTAACTTCACAAAGAGAATTAGATTGATTAAAAGACGAGGATGATAATGGGGGTACCTGATTCTGAAGTGAAAGAATTAACAGTGAGAAACTCATTATCATCTGAAGAAGGAGGAGACGCAGCAGCAGCAGCTTCATTGAGAGTGGGAATTTGGAAGAAAGGTGGCGAAGATGAATGTCTAGAAATCGAAATAAGCGAGCTTGGATTTGTCGATTATATTATCGATGGTGGTGGTGGCGGTGAACCGCCGGGACAACAGAGGATGGTGGCGGTTGTTGGTGGTTGTTGGTGGTGGATGGTGACGGTAATAGGATTGTAGAACAGGAGTGGGTGGTGAGGGGGTGGGTTTGGCCGGAGAAGATGGGTTTGGCCGGAGAAGGTGGTTTGGCTGGAGAAGGTGGTTGGTGGTTGTTTTTTTGTTTTTTTTCTTTTTCAAATTACAAATAAGTTCCTCAATTTTAGAAATTCTGAAAGAGTCCCTCAACATTTGTCAAGTCAGCAACCACTAACACCGTTAGTAAAAAACTAACAGTGTATCATTAGAATCCAAGACCTTAAAAACTCACATTATTAGGGGGAATATACAAAACTAATATTATTATCTACTAACAAGACAAAACTTGTATTATTAAAATCCATTTTTCCAACTTATATGAATAACTTATTAATAACTCTGACTCTTGAAAATAAAATTGTTAAAATACAACTCAAGAAAGAAAATTATATTTATTTGATACTATTTAAAAATCAAGACAACACTACAGAACTAAAAACCAATAATGAGTTTGGTTGAGTTTAAAAGGGTCGTGTATGAGTTAAATAACTAATGGTTTATTTACTTAATATTCGTGATAATAAACAGATGGTGCAGTTAAAAAAAAAAGCAAACCCCATGCAACGCCTGCAGGTCAATTTAATTAATCTTATCAAAATATGAAGCGTACAACCTTTTTTTCTAACGTCGTTTGAAATTATTCTAAATCTTTACTCTATTGGTGACAGGATTGTAATCATCCATACTAGATTTAATACTCTAGGCTTGAGTAACCCAGGAATACCATCAAAGAGGAAATGCACCACTTAAAAAAAAACCCCATTTAGTCAGGTTTTGAACTTAAACCTTAGGATCTTATGCCCTCAACCATCATTCCCATGCCCAGGGGTGGATTTGAATTTTTTTTTTAGGAGGTAACACAAAATATTTTGGTAGGGGTTCGGGGGCAATGCCCCTAAAGAGCGGGGTCCAAAGGACGGCAGTCCCTGACTAAGGTCGAACTTAATGATTTTGCCAAAATTAACTTATGATTTGCTTCAAACTTTTTACTATTTTATAGTGTATGCCTCATCTCAAGAGGTATATACGTTAGGTAACTAGATGTTGCGATCCGCGCTTCGCGGCGGATTCAATTCAATGGTTTTTTTAGAAGCCCGGAATGAAGCCACTATGAAGAAGAAGACATAGATATAAAAGCACAATTAATCTTGCTTCATGAAAAAAGTTTGCAAATAATCAAGCAACAAACCCAAAATTCATAAAGCAGTAATAATAGTGGTTGAGCAGAGTGCGAAAACAGTAAACTAATACAACGAACAGAAAAATACAAAACCGATAGAATAGCAAGCATAGAAGGCGCAAACTTAATTAAATGCAATGGATATATGTATTTGCCCTCTACGTACCAAAAGTATCTTGAAATTGACCTTCTTATTCTTCATTCTTCCATTTTTTTTATATCTGAAGTTTCACCTATCCAAGTATTTGGTATAGTGTTAGTATGGGAATTTTAGTGTTTTGCATAGGTTTTATTTTTGTATGATAGTATCTAGGTTGAGGAAGAGTCTTCTTTTTTGCTTCCACATTCGCTTTGTCACTATTTGATGATTTGACTGTATGTTCTTCACCGATGATGTTGAGCTTGGTGGTCCTTTGATTGTGCCTAGCGGTGTTTGTTGGGAGCTGCTGGATGGTGTCGCATTTGGGCTACTATTGCTTTCTCGTGACAACCATGAGCCTGTGTTAACGGGTCATGCGAGTTCCCAAAGGACTTCTACTACAAATCCCAAAAAAAACAAAACAAAAACTTGCACACACACAATACCTTTTAACAATATATGAATTAGTTTTAAAAAATACCTATATTAAAAAAATATCTATAGCAGAAAAAGAAATTGTCCACACCTGCAATGGTGAAAGAATAAAAAAATACATTATATGTTACAAATGACACGTACAATGAAACAACAAACACATGCACCATCCATAAGCCAAGAAGACAATGCCTGCAAATGAGTAGAAAGAACTAAAAATCTGGCATTAAAAAGAAAAAGAAACAAAGGTTAGAAACTAACACTTTTACTACCATTCAAATATAGAAGCTAAATCTGTTGGTAAAAAAACCTATGCTAAGTATGGCAACTCAAACGGGTCAGATTTCAAATTTACAAATTAAATATGAAGTTCCATCAAGTAGACCGTAAATTTTACAAATAAAATAATAACCCGCTCTACAAATCTTACACTAACTTAATAAAACTGACCCATTTGACCCATTAAAAAAATGCGAATACAATTATATTTAATTAGCTCTAAATCTATTAAGAATGGTGCTTGTGCATCTAATCTAGAAAATGAAACTTTGTTTGAAAATGAAAACAAAATATTTGGTTTAGTTTAATTAATAAAGAGTAGTTTTTCGAGGCTCAAGTAAATCGAGGCTTACTTGATGGTTGTGTATTGAGCTCAGAAACAATCATTTCCCTTGTGAACCATCCCAGAACCTGTGAATTATTTATCCTTCAAACTCAGTTGTAGCTCCCTGCATATTGTTGTATACTAAGCATTGGAAACATATTAATCAGATATAACACATATAGCAATATAATAATAAGATATAATAGATAGCAAGTTTTACTTTGTTAAGGTATATAAATTTGTTAAGGTATATAAATATAAATTTACCTTGGCCAATCAATCTTAGGTGGGAAGCATATAATCCAAATAGCAACCTAAACATGTGTGTCTCACACAGAGGATCACCAATAATGTTGTAAAAGGGTAGATTCTGATGATTGATGAAAATAGCATTCAAAATGAAACGAAACTCATAATATTGAAAATGAATGATCTGTATGAACCTTAGTGCACCAAAATGTAAAAAAGACTGTACCAAGAAAGATAGCCAACCGGAAAATATCAAATCACAACTGGTTCGTCAATCTTTGACCGGCAAATCTTGAACGAAAAACTGGGGTTTAGATACCTTTACCAAAGAATTAGAGTTTAAATTAATAATTTTGTTTGTCGCTATTTTTTTTAAACAAATTAGGGCTTCAACAATACTCTATAGCAAAATGCAGATAACAACTCCATAAATTAAAATCAGAAGTTAACAAACATCAAATCAAAACTGCAGATCTGCGACGAAGAGTAGCAAAAACACTAAAAATCGCATCACCTGTTCAAAACCCCAAATGCTCAAAAACATTCAATATGAAACCCCAAAACGAAACCAAGTATCGTTACCAGAAAAATGATGCCGGAGACGGAGCAATAAACAGACTTCGGCCTCAGTAACACACCGCCTAGCGCCACTTCGACTTCCGAAAGCTATGGCGGAAACGGAGCAGCGAACGGCTGTGTTTGAAGAAGAGAGAGAACATCTGTGTTTGAGAGACTTCAACCTCAAAAAACACATGACCGAGCGCCATTTCAACATCCGACAATTATGTCGTAAACGGAGCATCAAACGGTTGTGTTTGAGAGTAGAGATCGAGCATGTTTTTGAGAGAAGAGAAAGAGAGCGCATCGAGAGAAAAGTTTACGTACAGTAAGGTTGCACGGTGAAGAAGAATTAACACGCAAAGGAAATAGAAGCTAGCTGTGTAGAGAGGAAACCAAGACTTGTACACCATGCTTAATAAATATAATAACCAACAATATTAGCTTCATGAATATAATAATCTATTATATTTGATTTTCCCATTGTATTTTGTTTAGGGTACAAGTGGGTCGACCCGCGCTTCGCGGCAGAGTCAGACCGTTTTAAAAAGTCGTTTAGCAAAACAATTAAAGATAAGTGTCGTGCGAAACTAATGTCGATAACGCATATAAATTTTGTTGTAACAGAGAAAGTAAATGTTAAAATCATGCAATGCATAATCTACCAAAATTATGTCATTCAAATGATGTACCTCGGAATGGATTATAGCATTCACAAATAAAGAAAATATAAAATCACTACATTTGTTTCAGTTTGGTTGTATTTGGTGTAAATAGAAAGGTTGAAGTTCAAAGCTTATGGGCTCGGTTAAACTATAACAATTATAAATAAGGCTATGCAGAAACAGATGATGGCTCATAACACACATGAAGAAAATTACAAAACATTATCACATAAACAAACTCTATATAATTGTTCCTAGCAACTTAACTCCTAAATGTTTAAAGGTCTCAAAACACTATATTAGCAAACACTTTAGAAGTAAAGGTCTAGAAAATAGATATTTATTGCAATCATTTTAACCTCAATATAAATTCAAATCCATTTATTAAAGATCTTAATCTGTTTATGCTTATTTTATGTCTTAAATTGTTGAAGGTTTAAAAGCCAACCCAGAATTTTCTATAAAGACATGACATCATGAAGTCTAATTTTCTATAAAGACATGACATCGTGAAGTCTTACCTTCTGATTCAACTAATCTATCTAACCTATGTATCAATTTTAACTATAACCACACTCTAAAAAGATCATGTTCAACCCATCATAACCTTTCACTCTTCTAGAAATATAAACAACACAAATAACAAAAGATGTAAAGCCAAAAAAACACATTCAATAAACAATCAATCAATTGACAGAAAGAGTTAGAAAAGCTACAAACCCAAAAAATGCGCAAGCCATCGACATGAGAATAATAGCCTCAGGAAAAAATTTGAAAGAAATATTCAACAAAAATCTGTATATGGCATGCATTACATGAATAACGAAATACTTCACAATTGAATATAGCATCAAATGTAAACTAAACTTTAACTCCTAAAATCTATAACAGTTTAGAAATACTCATTTAAAAGATAATATACTAAATAATAATAATACTTGTACACAATATGAAGCACAAACCAAACCACATAGACAGAGATATAAACAAAACAAACAAACAAACATACCTTCTGTAAAGATCGCGGGGTTTTGCGTGACGAATATGTCAATTCTAACGAAGAAAGTAAACATCAAAACATTGCTAAGCAAACAATCCATTCTCTAAGCTCAATTATTAGTGGCATCCAATTCCTGCAAGGGATTCATATATGAAGGAATCAATCATCTAATGAGCATTCAATTATGTAAATAACATTGACTTATTATATGAACAATTTCTGCAAGAAGGATTTTAAATTTGCATCATAGACTTTTTATATGAGCATTCTATTAAGTATTTAACATTGATAAGTGACAATTTTGCATTGCTTATAACACCTAGTTAGTAAGTGTACTCACTATTATTTCTAAATATTTTTTCTGGTTCCTCTATAACCAAGATGGATTAAAAGAAAGAACTTATAGCTTGTGACAGCAGGAGGCTCAATTTCATAATTTCATATTTAACATCTATGAACGATGTACCCTTTAGCGAATCATTTTCTTGTACTCCACAGTATCCTACACACGGAATATTTTGCAAAATTTAGACCAAGTTAATGAAAAATCGATGATATAAATTTACAGAGATTAAGCATGAGTACCTGAATAAAGAGATGATAACACTATCTTCATAGAGGATGATAGACAAACAGTTCCGGATGGGTAAACATTGGGACGGAATAACCAAGGCCAACTGTTCAAAACATATATCCATGAGACTTTGAAAGTTTCTTTAGACTTTACAAAATTAATTTTGACCGGACATTAAATTAATGAACATTCTTTATGGTTTTCAATTCATACTTTAGGAACACTATGCAACAAATATTAACAAAACATTAAGATTCATGAGTCTACCACAAAAATTAAAATGATTTTTAAACCCATGGATGATTCCAATCTCAAAGCACTGAAGATTTTTTAAAATATAAACATAACCACCTAAACTTTTTAGCAACAACCCAAAAAATTTAAACATAATAACACTATAATCTCATAAGGTAATTTTATATATGGCTCAGAAGTAGAAGAGCCTTCAGAAGTAAACTTGATGGAGTGACCGTTAACACAGCGCCCTTCATATGTACTCGATTAAACAATGGTCGATTACTCGACGTCATGAGTACTCCGTTAAGGCTTACTTCCAAAATAATCTTCTATTTCTTCGATAGTACAAAAGGCAACCTCAAAATCCATAGAAATCCAAGGCAATCAAATGGGATAGTGTGTGAGAAAATATTCCTAGAAGCAAGTGGTTAATTTCCCAGAAACATTACCTTATACCCCGCATCGGCACCCTTTATACCATCATCGCTACTAGAGATCGTCTTCCTCCGTTCTCACCACTTGAATCGTCATCGTAAACAATGACCGAATCAATAGTTAAGAAATAAGTAAATCAAAACATAGAAAGTCGGGAAGAACTTAGATCAAAGCAAGAGAAAGCGAAATCAAGTCACGATTAGTCATAATCAGAAGCCAAACAAAAGAAACGATTACCGCAACATAAGAGTTAACGCCAAAATAGTAGCTGCCTACCGACGTATCATCGAGACACAACCACCGTCGCCGCTCCTCACCAACCACTGTCTCCGTCCATCACCACCGTCTTCAGCAAGAGAGTAGAAAGTGGGTTTCAGCAAGAGAGAGAGAAAGTGGGTTCTAGTTGAAGATGGAAACTGATGGATCACATAGCATTGATGGACATTGTGTGTGAAAATGGAGAAAGGTTGCTCAACTGCCCCCATGTCCTCTCTGAAAAGCATGTGTAAAGGTAAAAGTGAGATGAGTTGTACAGATAGCTTTAGAAGGTGTACATTTTGGCTATTTCTCACTGTCCAATGATCAATTGTACAACATGTATAAAATTCGGTACAATGTATGCATTGAGGGGTTGTACAACATGTTTTAAAAATTGTACCATAAGTTGTCTTATGTTATTATAGGGTAATATAATGGTATAATAATTTATTAATCAATAGCACACACATATAAAAATCTAAAAGTTTAAAAAAGTATCACTTTGCCTATGAATTTATGAGATAGCACGAGATATCTCTAGCTTTCGCCCTACAGCAACTTGCTAAATTCTTAGAAATAAGTTCCATAACTTTAATCATACCACCTTATGAAATTTGTAGATTGTAATCTTTACATCTAATAAAGCAGTAACTCGAATGTCACATGGCTTCTTTTTAAAGTGTCCACCTAGGATTTTTCCACTTGGCATCACGACAATCAACCTCAATATCTTCCATAAATACTGAATATAATCATGTCAAAACTATCAAATTTAAAAACAAAATTTCCAAATTAATTTCAAAACTAATGAAATTTCAATCATGTCAAACTTTACAAAAATGATAAATAATTATGTCATTCAAAATTTTCTATTATCTTATTAATTTTATTTAGTTATCTTATATTATGATGTTGAAAGGATCTTGAAGTTGCAATGAGAAAATAGACGGATGAAGATTAAACACTTACCCGTCGAGATTTGATTGAGATCCGAAGGTTTCAAGTCATCCATCTTGTAGATCTTGGTTCCCGTTTAGGGTGTATGTGAGGATGGAATCGATATTAGGGAGAAGAAGAGGGAGAGCCGAAATTTCCTTAAGTGTGTGTGTTGATGGTGATTGAAATGATCATCATGTGGTGGCTCTCCATTTAGTCTCCTTATTTATATATACACCCAAGGGGAAACCCTAATTCTCATTAAGGGCAATTATGTCCATCAAATAAATGCCATAAGATAGGGGTATTAAGGTAATTGATCAATTAAGATAAATGATTTAAGGCCACAATAGACATATTTATATTAGATATATATGTGACATACACACATGTATATATTAAGTAAATATGTTTTCCAACATTCTCCCACTTGGCCGAACAATCATTTATAATGAGATATTAGATTAGCCTGATCAGGGTTTAATACTCATTTCAATTTTAAACCAGAATTGCAGCAGAAAAAAACAGTCATAGAGCTGACTATCCAACTCAAGACCCCCATTCATCATACCACAACCCCGAATTTAAAACTCAACTTAAAATAAGGATCAATCACAGATTATAAGCCCTTAACGTTGATTTATAAGTAAAACCGTCTATATGTCAATAATGCATGCATAACATATTAAGAGACAATATAAATCAAAACGGACGAGGAAATTAATTAAAGATAAGAAGTACAATATGCTAGATAAGGTCTTTAGTAAAGCCCATCCTCGAAACAAGTTCTTCGAATACTTTAGGTGGGAGACCTTTAGTCATCGGATCCGCAAGCATATCCTTAGTACTTATGTACTCGATACAAAGAGCATTTTCCTCAACTCGTTCACGAACGAATAAATACTTCGTATCAAGATACAGTCCAGCGCCAGTCGAACTGTTACTGTTCGAGAAAGTAACGGCAGCTGAATTATCACAATAAAGCTTCAATGGTCTGGAAATGGAATTTACGACTTTGAGTCCAGTGATCAGATTTCTAAGAAACATTCCATGACAGGTTGCGTTGTACACCGCAATGTATTCTGCCATCATAGTGGATGTTGAAGTTAGTTGTTGTTTATGACTCTTCCATGAAATGGGCCCGCCTGCTAACATAAAGATGTATCCCGAAGTGGATTTCTTATCATCTTTGCATTTAGCGAAATCAGAATCAGAGTATCCAACTAGTTCTAGGTTATCACTTCTCCTATAGGTCAGCTTGTAGTCTTTCGTTCCATTCAGATATCTATTAACCTTCTTAGCTGCTGTCCAGTGATCATGGCCAGGATTAGTTTGATAACGGCCCAACATTCCAGCAATATAATCGATATCTGGACGAGTACAAACTTGAGCATACATGAGGCTCCCGACTACTGACGCATAAGGTATCATTCTCATTCGTTCCTTTTCTTCATCTGTTTTCGGACATTGGAAAAGGCCGAAAACATCTCCTTTAACTACAGGAGCTTTAGAGGGGTAACTATGTTGCATGTTATATCGCGTTAGGAAAGGAGCAAATGAAGAAAAGGAGCAAATGAGAATGATACCTTATGCGTCTGTAGTTGGTAGCATCATGTATGCTCAAGTCTGTACTCGTCCAGATATCGCTTATATTGCTGGCATGTTAGGCCGTTATCAATCTAATCCTGGTCATGATCACTGGACAGCAGCTAAGAAGGTCCTTAGATATCTGAATGGAACGAGAGACTACAAACTAACCTACAGAAGAAGTGATAATCTGGAATTAGTCGGATATTCTGATTCCGATTTTGCTAAATGCAAAGATGATAAGAAATCCACTTCGGGATACATCTTTATGTTAGCAGGCGGGCCCATTTCATGGAAGAGTCATAAGCAACAACTGACTACAACATCCACTATGATGGCAGAATACATTGCTGTTTACAACGCAACCTGTCATGGAATGTTGCTTAGAAACCTGATCACTGGACTCAAAATCGTTAATTCTATTTCTAGACCATTGAAGCTTTATTGTGATAATTCAGCCGCCGTTACTTTCTCGAACAGTAACAGTTCGACTGGCGCTGGACTATATCTTGATACAAAGTATTTGTTCGTTCGTGAACGAGTTGAGGAAAATGTTCTTTGTATTGAGTATATAAGTACTAAAGATATGCTTGCGGATCCGATGACTAAGGGTCTCCCAACTAAAGTATTCGAAGAACTCGTTTCGAGAATGGGCTTTACTAAAGACCTTAACTAGCATATCATACTTCTTATTTTAATTTAACTTCCTCTTCCGTTTGATTTTGTCTCTAAATATGTTATGCATGCATTATTTACATATAGACAGTTTATTATAAATCAACGTTAAGGGCTTATTTTGTGATTGATTCTGAATTTATGTTGAATTTTAAATTTGGGGTTGTAGTATGATTAATGGGGGTCTTGAGTTGGATAATCAACTCTATGACTGTATTTTTCTGCTGCAATTTTGGTTTAAAATTGAAATGAGTATTAAATTCTTATCAGACTCATCTAATACCTCATATAAATGATCATTCGGCCAAGTGGGAGAATGTAAGACATTATTTATATTAATATATATATTTCGATATATATATATATAAATATTATTATGTCCTTTAATCATTTATCTTAAATAATCAATTACGTATTTAACCCTATCTGGTATTACTTGATGGACGTAATTGCCCTTATTAGATAGACTAGGGTTTCCCCTTGGGTGTATATAAATATAGAGCTTATTGGAGAGATTAAAGGTTAATCACCTATCACAATCTCGACCTCTCTCTCTCTTCTCTCTCGGCTCTCTCTTTAAACCGTATACCCTACGGTTTCTTTCCCCCATCATTAGCTATACACCCTAAAGGGGAACCAAGGCTAATCACAGGATGGACAATCTGACTGCTGCTGATCTCAACCAGTTCACTACAGGTAATCTTTATATTATTATCTGTATTTATTTATTAATGATTTCAGGATTCGATCAACATGT